>CM040185.1:68247539-68685039 GCA_022606455.1 Callitettix versicolor
TACCGTTAAGGCTGATCCTTCGTCCTCATTAGTCTAACTAGCATAAAGAATGGACGTTAAGAGAAAATAACCCAGCAAGTCCGTTCAAAATTTTTAAAATGGCGTCTATCTCGAATCTTTAAAAAAATTGTTGTCTTACACTTTTTGAAAATCTGACTTTACTATTGTAATCAGCGTTAACAAGTACCTAAATCAGCATTTTGAAATTATTTATTCAACCTGTGCTGAGTAAACGACACCATGTATCATACTGAGCCCCGGGATATCTGGCGACTTCCCAGTGTACCTTTGTTGCACGCAGGGCATAGCTCATTTCCTTAGCTACTTGTGGGTGTTCCCGTGAGTAAGAATGTAAAATAGAATGAGCGGGATCTGACCGCACAGCAAAAAGCTCACTAAATGGGGCACAAACTCCGTGATAAGGGTCAAGAAAGATAAATTTGGAAGGGAATCGGCAGAACAAGCATGTGCAAATACCTCAGTAAGGAAGTGTGAAAAGCCATCAATTACAAATGATTACCCACTTTGAATCCTCTCCAGTTTATAGACTTTATGAAGAGACTAGGGTTGAGGAGGTGCTGCAACTGAGCATCTCAGCAGGAATATAGAAAGGGGGGAATATGTACATGGTACACACACGCACGCACGCGCGCGCGCGCGCGCACACACACACACACACACACACACACACATATATGAGGGCTGTTCAGAAAGTATCAGACGTTTTGGCCTACCGTGGCAATGGACGGAGCTAGAACCTCCATCTTGGGGTATCACAACGTTCCTACACTCGATACGCACGCAGCTATGATAGCCTGAGGTTTGTATCACTTTTACTTTGCTCTCTGTGACGTGGTAAAATGTGCGCTGCAATAGAAAATCGCGCCACTTGTGAGGTGCGTTCTGTGATTAGCTTTTTGTCGGCGAAAAAGCGCAAACTTTTTGAAATTTATCGCCAGCTTTGTGACGTGTACGGACAAGAATAATGAGTGAAAGCCGAGTGATGCAATGGTGAACTGATTTTAAATATGACCGTACCAATGTTCACAATGAGGGCCATTAACATTAAGAAAGTTAAGGCGCACGGTACAATACAAACGTCGAGGAAAACTTAGAGAAAAGGTTTTATTTCACGACAACGCACGTCCACGAGCTCTCGTGCCCGAAATGATTTTGGATGGGAGGTGTTCGATCATCCACCATACAGCCCAGATTTGGCTCCGAGCGACTAAGACATGTCTCCCCACATAACGCTTCCATACCGGCGCCGAACTGCATGCCGGTGTAAACCAGTGGTTGAAATCGCAGGCGGCAGATTTCTACAGAGACGGTATTGAAAAACTTGTGTCACGGTATGATAAATGCCTTTTTAAACGGCGATTATATAGATAAATAGATTAAGAGTGTACCTTTCAAATGTATATAGCCGCCTCGGTGACCTAGTTGATAGCGTACTGGGCTTTCACCTCGAGGACCCGGGTTTGATTCCCGCCCAGGGCTTGGCATTTTCATACGCTATAAATCATCCCATCGTCTGCATTAGCAAAGTGTGGACAATAGTCGGACGTTAAAAAAAAATCAAATATATATAATAAAATTTGGTTTTATTCATTTTTTATTTTAAAAAGTCTGTTACTTTCTGAACAGCCCTCGTTTTTTTAAGGTGAAAAGGACATTGAGGCTATTATCACCTTACTAAATGTAAGTGTGAGAGTAAAGTGTTAAAGTCGTAAGTGTAATGTTGCAATTGTAAATGTGTGTTAGATTCGGGTACCGTGAGGAACGTTTAAATCCTCTCAATAGGTACAGCTAGTCTGCACCCCTGCGGGGAAACAGCCCTCGTGTGTATGTGTGTGTGTGTGTGTGTGTGTGTGTGTGTGTGTGTGTGTGTGTGTGTGTGTGTGTGTGTGTGTGTGTGTGTGTGTGTGTGTGTGTGTGTGCGCGCGCGCGCGCCAAGTCCGAAATGCAATAGTAACCGTAGAAATTCATTCGTTCATTTAATCTTCCAATTAAGTGGTGCATATTGCAGTTCATAACAAGCGTTTATAATGTGTTGCGACTTAATTAATGCTGTCAGGGAGTTGCTAGAATGAAAATTAAATTTGTCGGGCGCCACAGGTTCTAGTTAAACCCGAATCGATATTTCCGAACTGAAAGTCCCATGCCGAAATATCATCGATATGAAACGAAGCGGTAAAGCACACAACTGTTTGGAGCGTCCGATATGCGAGTTTTTTGGTAGCGGCTGTCACAAGTTCGTAACTCAAAATGAAGGGCATTCATAATTAAAGAAAAAAATATAAGTTCATTATTTACCAAGTTTTTTGGAAATTTGTTTCGTAATCAGTGTTGAAACCGTATCGAATGAAACAGTGTCCCACGAAGAGCTTTGCTCATTTTATCCTCCATTATTTTCGCATTCCTCCATTGATCATTTTGAAACTATACGTACTTTTTAAAAAATGTATCAGAAATAGTATGTGAGAATTGCATCTGGCTGATGTTTCTAGATACAAAATGGCGGCCAAAATAAATAAATTCTATCCCTCTTAAAAATCTCACTGTACTGCAGTATTAAATCAGATTGTTGAACAGCTGTTAATTCTTTAACAGCTATTAAATTACTTTTTAATAGAACAAAAACATAACCTAAATTTTTGGGTGTCATTTTACGGTATTAGTTATTTACAAAATGGTTTTTACAATTGAGCAAAAAGCAAAGTGTTCTGCGTGGGCCATTGATTTAGATAATATTGCGGAATCAGTTAGAAGATCCCAGCTAGCATTTCCGGGAGTCCAATCTCCATCTAAAACATCAATAATTAAATGGAGGAATTTGTTATTGGAAACTGGAAGTGTAGTGAAAAAGCACTCTCGAACTCCAAATCAGAAAAAGAAGAACTGGTGTGCACTTCAATAATCCGCTCACCGGTAAACCCAAATCACTTAGAAAGGTAGAACTTGAAATTGGAGTTCCCAAATTTTCAGTACAGAGAATTATAAAGAGAAAGAAACTGAATTTTTCAAAGGTCATCTAGTCCATAATCTACTTGATGTTGTTCCGGACAGAAGAGTGGATTCTGTTTCCGCATCATAGAGTTTCATTAGCACAATCCTTATTGGCATTTGTGTATTATTTTCTCGGACGAATCCACTTTCTGTCGCAATGGTGTAGTTAATAGGCAAAATTGTAATTATTACAACACCACAAACCCTCACATTCTTGAACGAAAAAATCTCAAATCGTAAGGGATTACTATATGGGCCGCTGTAAATGCTAATGGTAGTGTCTTATGACATTTCAGACAATACCATGACTGAAAGTAGGTGTGGACAAGTGTTAAATACATGTATATTGCCCTATTTTTCGGTACTGAAATGGGGCAAGCAATTTTCCAAAACGATGGTGCTGCACGTCACTAAACAAACACAGTCAAACAGTTAGACGTACTAAATGACAACCTTTAAGGGCGTTGGATTGGTCGTGGAAGTAATTTTCCAAAACGATTGATGGGGCAAGCAATTTTCCAAAACGATGGTGCTGCACGTCACTAAACAAACACAGTCAAACAGTTAGACGTACTAAATGACAACCTTTAAGGGCGTTGGATTGGTCGTGGAAGTAATTTTCCAAAACGATTGGTGGGGCAAGCAATTTTCCAAAACGATGGTGCTGCACGTCACTAAACAAACACAGTCAAACAGTTAGACGTACTAAATGACAACCTTTAAGGGCGTTGGATTGGTTGTGGAAGTAATTTTCCAAAACGATTGGTGGGGCAAGCAATTTTCCAAAACGATGGTGCTGCACGTCACTAAACAAACACAGTCAAACAGTTAGACGTACTAAATGACAACCTTTAAGGGCGTTGGATTGGTCGTGGAAGTAATTTTCCAAAACGATTGGTGGGGCAAGCAATTTTCCAAAACGATGGTGCTGCACGTCACTAAACAAACACAGTCAAACAGTTAGACGTACTAAATGACAACCTTTAAGGGCGTTGGATTGGTCGTGGAAGTAATTTTCCAAAACGATTGGTGGGGCAAGCAATTTTCCAAAACGATGGTGCTGCACGTCACTAAACAAACACAGTCAAACAGTTAGACGTACTAAATGACAACCTTTAAGGGCGTTGGATTGGTCGTGGAAGTAATTTTCCAAAACGATTGGTGGGGCAAGCAATTTTCCAAAACGATGGTGCTGCACGTCACTAAACAAACACAGTCAAACAGTTAGACGTACTAAATGACAACCTTTAAGGGCGTTGGATTGGTCGTGGAAGTAATTTTCCAAAACGATTGGTGGGGCAAGCAATTTTCCAAAACGATGGTGCTGCACGTCACTAAACAAACACAGTCAAACAGTTAGACGTACTAAATGACAACCTTTAAGGGCGTTGGATTGGTTGTGGAAGTAATTTTCCAAAACGATTGGTGGGGCAAGCAATTTTCCAAAACGATGGTGCTGCACGTCACTAAACAAACACAGTCAAACAGTTAGACGTACTAAATGACAACCTTTAAGGGCGTTGGATTGGTCGTGGAAGTAATTTTCCAAAACGATTGGTGGGGCAAGCAATTTTCCAAAACGATGGTGCTGCACGTCACTAAACAAACACAGTCAAACAGTTAGACGTACTAAATGACAACCTTTAAGGGCGTTGGATTGGTCGTGGAAGTAATTTTCCAAAACGATTGGTGGGGCAAGCAATTTTCCAAAACGATGGTGCTGCACGTCACTAAACAAACACAGTCAAACAGTTAGACGTACTAAATGACAACCTTTAAGGGCGTTGGATTGGTCGTGGAAGTAATTTTCCAAAACGATTGGTGGGGCAAGCAATTTTCCAAAACGATGGTGCTGCACGTCACTAAACAAACACAGTCAAACAGTTAGACGTACTAAATGACAACCTTTAAGGGCGTTGGATTGGTCGTGGAAGTAATTTTTTTAGATTGGCCACCCAGATCTCCTGATTTAACTGTGTGCCACTTTTTCTTATGGGTGTACTTCAAGGAACAAGCGTATACCATAGTTTCAACAACGATAACGATTTGAAACGTGTTATCGAAGAGGAATTACTTCCGATACCTCAAGAGTTATTTTCAAGAGCGTACGATTCATTTTTTCGGCGTTGTTATTAGTGTGTAGCTGTGGATGGTTTCCCTTTTGAATAGATCTGATTTATTAAATGTTCGTTGTTATTTAGTTTTCTTTTATTTAGTTTATATCTAATTAAATTAAAAAAAAATAATTAAAAAATAAAATTGTGTTTGAAAAAGTAACAAAATCAGTTCTATATTCCATTTAAACTTTATTTTGGCCGCCATTTTGTTTCTGCAAACATCAGTCAAATGCAATTCTCACATCTGGTACATTCTTTAAAGGGTGTGTATCGTTTCAAAACGATCAATGGAGGAATGAGCAAATAATGGAGGATCAAATGTGTAAACCTCTTCATGGACCACGTTGATGTAATACGTTGATTTATAGTACAGCTGATAGCTTTGAATTACAACTACAGTACAAGAAAGAAGCAGTAGCATCATACATTATATTTATAACTAATTTCGGTTAAACAATTTGTATGTTAAGGCCATGACATGTTGTAGTCGTTCTATCTAACAGCTGTTTTTTATACGCTGGCTACTTGTTATGAATTATCTCAAGGTCGAATGTTTGCAAGGTTGAAATGTCAAGCAATCTAACATTACGTGATTCGTACAAGTTAAATTTCTTCGAAACAACTAAATACCAGATCCTACAATAATCATCAGCTAATTATTTTAAACGCCTCCATCTTAAAACGGGCTGACAATTGTTTTTCCCCAAGTAACCGTAAAGTTATCACGTAAGGTATGTATGCGACAGCCAAAACTTAAAAAACTATGTTTTTCAGCACCATCCTGAAACGCACAAGGGTGAGGGTATAGCTCTCTTTAAGTTAAAAAAAACTTTGTTCAAAGCTCCGACCGTTGGCCAAACGCATTGATCGTTTTGAAATTTAATGCGAAGGTGCCTTTGTATAAAGTCTGAACGCCGTAAGTGTAAGATTTCTTCATTCACTTCCGTTTCAAGATGGCGGCCTCTTTGTAGTAATTATAACTATGATCATGGAACATGTGTTAAAGTAATAAACTTTGCATATTTTCTTCATAATCTGTTTGTTTTCTTTGTTTGACTGGTTTATCATACAAACGACCTTGAATATTCTCGTTGCACGCTTGTAACTTCTCGTGATAGGCGAGATAATAAAATTATCCGAAAACGTGATGTTTTTTTCATTAAACAAATGTTTAATTACGATTTGGCGTTTAATTTTTTGTTTGTCGACTGCTGTCACATCTTTTGAATTTAATTTAAACATTTTTAATTAAAAAGATAATCGCGGCTTGCTTGACGTGATGGAAGCGAATTTCCAGATGTAATTTTTTTACCTTACCTTTCTTTAGAAATGTTGATTTCACTATTGTAAACAGCATTTAAATTTGAATACACGAGCATTTTAAACTTTCAAATTGTCTAGAAAACTCGAAAATGAACCCTGAACGCCATGAAATTAAATTTCTTAATTACAAAATGGATTTTGAAAATTCAAAATGCTAATTTAAGCGGTTCTTAACGTTGATCACGATGCTGAAATAAGATTTTCAAAAACATTTAAGACAAAAAAACGAACTTTTAAAGGTTTGGTCCCGCCATTTTGAAACTGTTGGACGAATTGTGTTGGTTAACAAACTTGTCTAAGCTATTACGAAAATCTATTTTTGTACAAAGTTTGAATCAAATCGACTAAAATTGCAAACTGTAACACACACTAAAAAAGTGCTAAAACATACACACACTCGTATATATACAATTTTAATGACCTCACAAAAGTTAACTAGAAGTCAACATCAAGGCCTGGATCTTACAATGATGGCGGCTCCAATGGAACCTCGCTAAACACTGGCCCACGAGGGAATTGAACCTGAAATACAACTGGTGCGTGCTTAGTTACTGCCAATGTTTTGTTTCATCCAACAGTTTTGAACTGATACGGGGTAGACTTTACCCTTCAACGTTATACTGATGTATAAAATTGGGGATAAACTGGTGCCATATAGTGAAGGGATAGTGGGGGGGGTTGTGATATTGAATAACCGCGGAGCAATATCTCACACGTAGGTGTGTGTAGGAGAAAGGGGTGGGTTGATGTATACAACCTCATTCAACCCTGAACGTGGGTAGTTCTTTAAATAATGGATTTATTGCTAAAACTCATGAAAGCTTCGCTAAATGTAAACACCTAAATTTGCTCTACAGAGAATGCGCAGTGTGTCGTCGCTAATGAAGGTCACTTACTGCAGAGAAAGTATTTTTGTGATACAGTTTAATTTCGATGCTTTCGTAGACGCATAACCTGTATTCTTTGAAAAATTAACCGCGGCACGCAGCTGTCTCGCTGTTTGAATGGAAGCGAAATTCTAAAAAGTAGTAAAGTTTAGTAACATCTAGCAAACGAAAATTCTAAATATTTGTATGAATATTTTTACAATAAAAATACAAAAACGAAACCTGGTTGATGTAAAATTCCTAACTATATATACCAACATTAAAACAAGAAATTCATTCACAATCATAATCAAAAATACGAAAATAAAAGGTTTTTTAAATTTTGTTATTTTTTGTTTTTTTTTAAATGGTGAAAAGCACATTGAGGCTATTATCTCCTCCATAAATGTAAATGTGAGTGTAAAGTGTTAAAGTCGTAAGTGTAATGTTGTAAGTGTGTTAGAGTCGGGTACCGTGAGGGACGTCTAAATCCTCTCAATAGGTGCAGCTGGTCTGCACCTCCTGCGGGGTTTTTAGTTGTATGCACTCCCTCCTCTCTCTCTCTCTCACACACACACACACACACACACACACACACACACACACACACACACACACACACACACACACACACACACACACACACACACACACACACACACACACACTCTCTCTCTCTCTCTCTCTCTCTCTCTCTCTCTCTCTCTATATATATATATATATATATATATATATATATATATATATATATATATATATATATATATATATATATATATATATATATATATATATATATAGAGAGAGAGAGAGAGAAGAGAGAGAGATTTCTTTTGTTTTTTTTTTCTATTTCATATGTTTTTTCGATGTTCATGTGTAACCAACATTTTTAGCAATACTTGATCAATTAATTTCGAGAAATTAAACCGATTTTATGGTTTCCTCTCCAAAGCGAAACGAACTTTCGTTGAAATTAATTGTATTCCAGAAAGTTTCCGGCGGAGGCAGCTAAGGTGAGCAGCTGATGGGTTTAGCGATCCCACCGCTCTTACTACTCTCACTTATCTACTCAAGACACACACACACACACACACACACACACACACACACACCGATTTTCGAACCGGATTTTCCGTAATATTTTGTTTGGGTACTTTTAAACACTACTTTCGAACAATATTGTATCAAAATCGGTAGAGGAAATCTGATTTATAATAACGATAATGGTTTCTGACCAAAAAAGTGTTTGAACACGAAATATTGTAAAACAGAAATAAAAAATATGCTCAAGATAATGGACAACCTCGTTTACATGACCATTGTCATTTTAATCAGACAATCTGTCTAACGGTAAGCATACATGGACAGACAGATAGGCACACACACACCCACGCGCGTGCGCGCTTGTATACAGCATATATACTTAAAAGATTCGACAAAAAATGATCTAGATGGCCAGGATCTGCTTTTGTTTCAAGGTATTGGGTCTGGGTTTTACCGTGATCGCCGCACCAATAGCGGTGAAAATTAGTTTAAAATTATGATGACGTAAATTTTAAACATCTTCATTCCGGCGGAGACAGCTGATGGGCTTAGCGATCCCACCATACCTCTAGCTCATAGTATTCGTACTCATCTAGTCAAGAGATGCACACATTCACTCCTGTACGTAGCTTGACTAACTGTAAAGTGTAAAGCGATCGTACTGTTGGAGCCAATACCTATTGTTTTATCAAACAGAGCCATTGGAGACCTGGCGATCTCCCAGTGTACCTTAGATTTATCCTTTCTTTACACTAGAGGGCCAAGACTTCCATGATCCTGATTTTGCCGCTCAGCTGTATAGTTTATTGTGTATCCTCGTCAAGTTCAACCTTCCCAATCCAGCCTCAAGTCTTTAAGGAACCGTGAGATACTTCGAATGATGTTGCCCTGTTCCTCATCTGTCACCCACTCCAGAGAGTGCCAGTTAGCTTAATGAGGACGAAGGATCAGTGAAGGGAAAAACAACGGGAGCAAGTGCGGCTCGAAATAAGACCTTTAGTTGTCCAGTTGAGTGACGCAGCAAAGTGACCATGCTTTAGCCACTTCGACCACCGAGCCTCCACTCCAGAGGGTACCTAGGCATTCAAATAGTTTCCTAGCCAAACCTGGACAGTCAAAAAGTATGTGTTGAGCTTTTTTCCTCAGCTGTACCACATTTATTACACAAAAGATTTGTCATTTGGAAACCCATTTCGTATAGATGACTGCGGAATGTCCAGTGACCCGTCACTTTCTGCAGATTCGTCCTGTCCAGGGCCTACGAACCTCGCCTGTAGGGAATATACTTGGACCCACAAGCATCCTGTTTGACTGTTCAAGACCGTCTAATCTCTCCCGTCTTTTGTATTCCCTAGAAACCCACTGGAAGACGTGCCTGAGTGCTAGAGTATAAAATACTTTACATGCAGGTCCTGGACCAATGAAAGGGCTGTCGGTTTTTATTTTGGCACACCGATCTTCCTGATGTTCTGAAACCCACACTGACTTTATTGATTTTCGTCAGGTTTTTACTGGCAAGTTGATCGTCTCATATTATATTCGAATTATTGTTGTGGTTTAGCATTACTCTTGCACGCGAACAGAATCCCCATAATTCCAGAATAAGAAACTGGGAAGTCACCAATTAGAAGTGTGGGAGTTACCCACCTTGAATCCTTTTTAAATATTTAAAGAAACTAGGGCTGGAGCAGAGTATGTAACTTAGCCTCTCAGGAATACAGAAAGCAAAGACACTAGATCTACAAAGATAGCTGTGCAATAGTAACCCTAGAAATCCATTCATTCATTGATGCGTGGTACTTTGTGTATTTTAACAGCTGATCGAATACAACGTTGCGCAATAGAAACGGTGCCCGCTGCATTTATTTATAAACTTAGTACTAGTGCAGCGACAGTTCTTCTTGTAATTTACTTCTTCGATGTAAAAGTTTGCTGCAAGCTACACAGATGTCGGGCCTCATTATAAATGACCAAAGTTTTGTCCCTGAGGAACCAAAATAAACTTTAAATAATCGATGTACGTTTAGTCCCGCTGGTGCAGTTCAAGCTTCTTTAGTTATGACGTATATTTTTGTCCAATAAACTGAAGTAGCTTAGTGGTTCAATAAAATACTAAGTATTTTACAATAGATTTCAAGAAGTAGATTAGTTTTTTGAATTTTTTAAACGTAAAATGTTTTTATTAGAATTTTTATTGGAAATGCGCAATGACTCTGACCCGGGTTTTTGAAATAAGGGTCGATTCAGACTTCTAGATCATTTTTGGAGGGTCCGTTAAACTTGTATATGAGGTAGTACTCTCACGTTAACAATGAAGGTCCGATTTGATTCAAACTTGGTACAAAAATCGAGTAATAGCTTGGAAAATTTGTTACCCAGCAGAATCAGTTTAACGGTTTGAAAATGGCAGCCGTTTAAAATTATTAGAACGTTCGTAATTTTTATACTTTTTTTTTTGAAAATTTAACTTCATCGTTATCAGCTTTAAAACGTAATCGTAATAGTGTAATCGGTATAAATGTGCATTTAAACATTTTAAAATTATCTTGAAAATAAGAAAGTAAATTTGACAGAGGTTGGGGTTTTTTTATCGTAAATTCAACGTAATATAGACATTTTAATCGTTAATAAGTGCACATTTTAATGCTGACTGTAGGGCGCAATTTGAATTTCATAAGAATGTTTGTTCTTCTATCACGTTAACGAGACAGTTGCGTGCCGCGATTGTTTTTTGCTTGCCACGTAATTAATGTTAATATCTATAGACACGTCACACTGATGATCGATTTGCCTTCCGAAGAAAGGACCAAGTTAGGTCCTTTAACTTTCACTTTCACTTTAAGATGCTGTGAGTCCTCGAGAGTTGCAATTTAGTAACAAATATTTTAGAGATTATCCATGTCTGTGCTAAGCGATTCGCTTGCTGAAGTGCAAGCTGGGTCTCATATCTAATAATTAATTAATGCAAATATTGTAATCTGAATTGCTGGTGTCAAGGTGATATCAGAGCACACACGGGTATACGGGGGCGGGGAACATAGATAGGCATTATGTTACAGAACACAGAGACATTACGTTACAGAATACAGAGGAACATGTTACAGAATACTAAGGCATTACTTTACGGAATACAGAGAGAATATATTACAGAATATATATAGGGAGTAATGCAGAGAGAGAGAGAGAGAGAGAGAGAGAGAGAGAGAGAGAGAGAGAGAGAGAGAGAGAGAGAGAGAGAGAGAGAGAGAGAGAGAGAGAGAGAGAGAGAGATTACTTTGCAATATACAAAGACATTACGTACGAAGAACACGTTACAGAATACGAAGGCATTACGATACGGAATACAGAGAGACAATATGTTACAAAATATAGCGGCATTACGCTACAGAGTACAGAGCGACAATATGTTAGAGAATACAAAGGCTTTAAGTTACAGAATACAGAGAGAGAGACATTACGTTTCAGAATACAGAGAGATATTACGTTACAAACTACAGAGACTTTACGTTATAGAATACAGACTTTACATTACAGAGTACGAGAAGACATTATGTTACAGAATACAAAGAGACATTGTGTTACAAAATACAAAGCCATTACGTTAAAGAATACACAAAGACATTACGTTACAGAATACATAAAGACATTACGTTACAGAATACACAGAGACATTACGTTGCAAAATACAAATACATTACGCTACATTTTTAAGGTTACGAAAAACCTTTAAGGTTATAGTCGCCGAGGCGTGACATTAATTATTTAATACAATTTCTGAAAACAAGTGGGATAAAAACTTTAAACATTATAAAAACAACAAACAAAACAATAACAATACAAAATACAATAACAACTAATAAAGCGTTTCCTAAAAATAGTTAACAATAGTATAAATCTTAAAACAACACATACACAAAGTATGTTGTAGGCTATAAATTGGCCCTACAACAATAACAAGATAAATACAAGAAATATAAACGTACCTAAAACTAAATAACAAAATAAAAAAACTTAAAAAATAAATTAATAAAACAGCAAATATAAACAATCTTTTCAGGGCTGTAAAGTGGCCCTACCACAAACAATAACAAAAATATAAATTAAATTTTATTTACAAAATTCAGACGATGAAGGAAGTCTAGGACCCGGTCAACGGCCGAGGCACCATCTCCCAACATCGTCTGCAAACAGTTGCTCAGACCACACATAACACGCAAATTTTGGAAACCATCACAATCGACCAATATATGTTTTATTGTGATGGCTTCCCTACAAAACTCGCATTCAGGTGGGTTCCTGCCTCCCATCAGAAATCCATGCGTCAGTAAGGAATGACCAATACGAAGACGGGTGATCACCACCTCTTCCCTACGACTTGCACATATTGACGACCTCCAAGGACGAACAGTATTTTTAATTACCCTCAGTTTGTTGTTATCCGTAACTGCCCACTCATTCTCCCAATCCACGAGAAGTAAATCCGTGGACAGACTCTGAAAATCCGATAGAATAACACGTTGAGTGGCTGGCGGCAGCAGAGTTGCTTCCTTTGCCGCTATATCGGCTCTAGTGTTCCCAACTATACCACAATGACCAGGTAACCAGCAAAATGATACACCAACACCTCGTAGTTCAAGACGATGGATTTGAACACAGAATATCCTGAACGAGAGGGTTTATCGAATACATATCCTGGATAGTCTGAAGTTCACTTTTCGAATCGGAACACACCAGATAATGCACACAATCGGAAACAACGGAGTTCAGAGCCTTAAATATAGCAAATAGTTCAGCAGTAAAGACACTACAAACTGAGGGTAATCCATATTTATATGTTTGACCTCTTGAGTAATATGCACAACCAACATTGTTATCTATTTTGGAACCATCCGTGAAGATAATCTCAGCACATGGAAAAGAGTTAATTACACGGTAAAACTCACGCTGATACATTACGCTACATATATATATATATATATATATATATATATATATATATATATATATATATATATATATATAGAGAGAGAGAGAGAGAGAGAGAGAGAGAGAGAGCGAGCGAGTGTATACATTATATTATATTAATACATTATTATTATACAATATATTATATACCTATATATTATATTATAGAATACAAAGATATACGGCATAAGTTAAAAAATACAGAGACATTACGGCTTACGATATAGAATATAACGATATTATAACAGACGACATGAAATACAAAGACATTACAGTTTAAGTTGCAAAATACAAAGACATTACAGTTTAAGTTACAAAATACAAAGACATTATAGTTAAAGTTGCAAAATACAAAGACATTATAGTTAAAGTTGCAAAATACAAAGACATTATAGTTTAAGTTGCAAAATACAAAGACATTACAGTTTAAGTTGCAAAATACAAAGGCATCATAGTTTAAGTTACAAAATACAAAGACATTACAGTTTAAGTTTAAAATACAATGACATTTTGAATTATGTTAAAGAATGCGCAGACTTCACAGCTTACATTAAAGAATGTAGCTACATAACTCTTCCGTTACAGAATACAGAGGCGTAATGTGTTTTATTTATTTATTTGGTTGTAATAACTTTTGTTACAATATACAGTGACATACATCACAGAATACAGAGACATTTAAAATTACGGTATACAGTTCAGTGTCTTTAAACTTGCATTACGTATTGCATTCAATAATGTAGAAACACTGATCGTAGAGATAATTCCAGGGAAGTTTGCAGTGTAAAGGCCAAGGTGCGAGTGACCTTGGGAGTCCTTCAAGCGCATCTACCACCTGTTGCAGTGGCATTTTCTGCAGATGTCATCCCGGCCCTTTGCTACAACTACGAACTTGGAATTAAATTAACAAATACAAAAATGTTATGTGACAATGTAAATATAAACGATCATATTTTTAAAGCACCCATTCATGTACTTAAGTATTCGATATTTTAATTTTGTTTGACATCAGAAATATCTGTTTCTTTTATTTTATTTTCAATAATTGTATCATTAATAAATTATTTTCTTGTGTAAAAAAATCATGTCGGCCATTTTGAATCTAATCCCCATAAGACTATAAAGTTAATTAAGGGTACAGATGACTCCGCTATTGGTTAAGGTAAAATTACGTTTGATATATCATTTTAAATGTCTTGTGTGTAGAAATGTGTTCCTATTTTTACGTACTGTGCATACTTTTACTTTTAAACACTTTGCTGTATCTTTGAAAGCAAACAACTATTTACAAAATGTAAAAAGCGGATGATATTCTCACATGCAATATCTTTAAAAGGAGATATCAAACATAATTTGTGTTTGTAAAATTTCTATATGCCTAGAAAACTGAAATATACGGAATACTTATTGGCGAGTTTGTATTGGAAAATGAGCTATTGTAACCGTCATTGTAAGACCCAGATCTGGTACTTCAAATGAGCGCCGGTACTGACATCTAGACGCGCTTGTGTGTGTGTGTGTGTGTGTGTGTGTGTGTGTGTGTGTGTGTGTGTGTGTGTGCGTGCGCGTGTGTGTGCGTGCGTGCGTGCGTGTGTGTGTGTGAACGCTTTAATGCTATCGTAATTTTTGGTCCGATTTGATTCAATATCGGCACAAGGATCGGTTGATAACAGTTTGGACAAGTCCGTTGCTCAGCGAAATCAGTTCAACAGTTTTAGGATGGAGGCCATTTCAAGCTTTAAAACATCGTAATCTTTTTGAAAATGTGATTTCATCGCAGAACTAAAAGTAAAATCTGAACAAATAAGCATTTAAAATTTTACTTAAAATGAACATGATTGCGGTCAGCGTTCATTTTTTTTTATTTTTGTTGTAGTGTGCAAGGTTTTAATTCAGGTTACCGTTCTGAGGTAAGATTTTTTTCATGTTTAGTATACAACTTTTATTTTCTACTGTCAGAGTTAGTTTTTGTATTATTTTTCGTATACTGTTTATTTGCGTATAAAAAATATTTTTTGTACTTTTTGGAAATTTGCTTCCATAACGTCTGCGAGTATGATTAAAGTAGTTCCTTCTTAAAACGGTGACTGTTTGTTTAAAATTAATCATTTTGAACTTACACCAAGCATTTCAAGTTCAAACTGCTACTTCCTGTTCGATATTCTAAGATACCGTAATCCTACATTTCAGAAAGATATTTTAGGATTAAGTAAGAAGAGGCCTATTCAGATCTGGAAAAAAAATCCAAGCAGTAGTGCCACAGGGGGCAACACTACATCTATATGGTAGTGATTTACCAACATTTGAACAAAATATTGTTGCTACATTTGCTGACGTCACAGCTATCTCAGCTGTTAGTGACAATAACATTGAGTCTACCAGAAAACCACAAACAGCTATAGGCGATATACAAAGCTGGACTAAGAAGTGACGAATCAAACCTAATGAAAGCGAGTCTGTGCATTTAGATTTCACCAATAAGTGCATTGCGCATAAACCTGGCTTTATCAGTCGTCAAGTGGTTCCGTACAAGAATACAGACAAATACTTGGCATGACGCTAGATGCCAAACTTTAGGTGGAAGAAAAAACAAGAAGAGCTGAAACTTAAAAAACAGAAAGATGTATTGGTTAATGGGTCGTCGTTCTTCCTTATCAATGAACGATAAAGCTGTTGCTTTATCTGCAGGTCCTTAAACCAGTACGGACTTACGGTATTCAATTGTGCGATTGTGCCAGTCAAAGTGGTAGAAATATTATTCAACGTTTTCAAAACAAAGTACTTCGTGGTATCGTTGAAGCGCCTTGGTACATCCGAAATGACAGCTTACGTAAAGATCTTGAAGTTAATATCACGAACATGAACACATCAATGTCGAAGTCCTCCAGCTACTCAACAACGATGGCTTAGAAGATTGAAAAGAGTAAAACCATCTGAACTGGTGTAGTTGTCACATTACTAAAGAGACTAATTACTAAAGAGATTATCAATGGATGAAACTTAGTAATTACTGTATTAATTTTGGTTAGGAACGAGTAGCTTATTAGTTTCCTAACTAAATATTATATATATAAACTAAGCACTTAGTAAGTATAAGTATATAAGCAGCAAAGTTGTACTTTCTGGGTGGACGGTGGTGAAAGACTGCCGAAACCACCAAAGCGAACGTTTCAATAAAACCGCAAGTTTTAAGTCGCTTTCCTTGTCAAGTTGCCGGATTCGGATTGAGTCCAGCGTCCATTGGAATTATTCCGCTCTCCTAATTCCGTACCTTGATCAGTAGTACTTTGAACTTCTACGTAAGACTGTATTTCTTTATAAAATATCGATTTAGCGGCGTGTCTCGCTGACGTGATAGAAGCGAATTGCCAAACGTATTTTGTTTCTTTTTCTAACCATCTGTTTGAAGTTCTTATTACAATCGTATACTAATATTGTATACTTTAAAATTAAGTTGTACATACGAAAATGAACCCTGACCACCGTCAAATTATATTCCTTAATTTCAAGGGGTTTTGGAAATTAAAAATGCTAATTTATGCAGTTTTTTAACGCTGATTACAATGGTGAAATCAGATTTTCAGAAAAAGTTATAGATTTTTTAAGGAATTAAAATGACCGCCATTTTGAAACTGTTGAGACAATTTTGCTGGTTAAAGAACATTTACCCTCCAAACACCCCTTCACACATTAGATATATTTTTTGTTGAAATTAGATAAAAATAAATAAATAATAATAATATTCCACTTTGTTAGAATACTATGTTATTTCAAATTTAAGCACTTGAAATGTGTCACTATTGTTTTAAAATACCTCAAAAAACTCTATACGTCCCCGCAGGGGGTGCAGACTACCTGTACATATTGAGAGGATTTAGACGTCCCTCACAGTACACACACTTACACTTACAACACTACACTTACCACTTTAACACTTTACACTAACACTTACATTTAGGGAGGCGATAATAGCCTCAATGTGCTTTTCGCTTTAAAATAACAAAAAAAAACCACTTGAGTCGGTTGTATATAACGAGAATTTTACCCTATGTATAGTTTTATTTATGCGTTTATTTGATATTATGTTCTTGATACATTTTTTTAAATGGTTTTTATTTTTGCAGGTGAGTAAGGGCAAGATTTTGAAAACGAACAGTTGATGGGTAAGCATTACTTTCTGTATTAAGCTTAGGGCTAATCTTAAAAAAAAATTTGAATAAATTGCTATTTGGAAACGATATTTTTTCTAACAATGTATTTATGGCGACTTTCCATTGGAGTAGCCATCATGGTAAGATCCAGACTGGGATCCTTGAAATGAACGCAGTTTTTTGTACAGTACTATATATACTTATTAATTATATAATTATAAGAACGCTTTCGCTCGCAATTTCGGTCCGATTTGATTCAAATTTGGTACGAAAATCGATTATAATAATATTTTAGACAGTTTCTTTAACCAGCAGAATTCGTTAAACGGTTTCAAAATGGCGGTCATTTCAAATATTTAAACATTCATAACTTTTTTGTATTACATTTTTCGGAAAATCCGTTTTCACCGTCGTAATCAGCGTTAAAATCCTTGTAAATTAGTGTTTTTATTTTTCAAAATCTGTTGACATTATTTTAAATTTTTTTGCTGAGGTCAGGGTTTATTTTTGTATTTTCAATTTAATTCGAAAGTTTAAAATGCAGATTTTAATGCTGATTATGATAATGAAATCCAAATTTAAAAAAAAAATAATTTTTTTTAAGACGAAAAAAATATTTTTGGAAATTCGCTTTTATCAAGTTAGCGAGACAGCTGCGTGCCCAGGTTATTCCAAAGGTTTTTTACTTGTTAGGAACTTTGGCCGCATCCTGTATATTCAAAATACATTTCTGGTACGTGTTTTGGAGATTTAGTGGGGAAGTTAGTATATCTGGGGTCGGTAAAGTTACATCCAAACTTTGCCGAGTAACTTAATCGTGGTTGAAATGATTTCAATTACCGACTGTTTTTTGTGATGCGCCGTTTTTATCTTCAAGAAATAAGTTCTTTATTATATAATACTACTCTCTTTGATGTATTAAACTCAGAAAGATGTCTGATTGTACATAAATCTAAAGTTTCAGTCAATAACAAAATATTACTCTATATAAGTCAATACCGAAACCAATATAGACGTACGGGACTCAAATATGGAGTTCAGCTTGCAAATAGAATATTGCAATTTTACAACGCTTCCAATCAAAGGACCTACGTTTGATCTTACAAGCTCCCAATGAAGTTATGCACAGACAGCTCAAAATGACGACTATCGCTGCAGAAATTGAAACATACAGTAACAGTTACAGACATCGAACACGCACGCACACACACACACACACACACACACACACACACACACACACACACACACACACACACATATGTACTGTAAACAGATTTTAACTGCCTCCAAAAGTGATCTAAAGATCAGAATCAGACCTCATTTCAGAGCCCTTGGTCTGGGTCTTACCATGATAGCCTCTCTAATAGCTCGTTTTGCAATGAAATTCGGTAATAATGAATCTGATGGAACTAATAAAAAAAGTATTGTTAAAAATTCGCTCCCATCACGTCTCATACTTGATATTTTAACGATCACCATACTTTCTCTATAGTAGATTGCGAAAGAAAAGTGAATTCAGACGTTTAGAAGTGACCTGTATTCTTTGACAGAAAGCGCCTTTTGTTAAATGACCAAGCAGGCGCAGCGGGGTAAAAGACCTGCTAATTAAACCTACAACCGCCGACGTACGGTGAGAAGCGAAGCGAACTAGTCAGGTATGTGGCGGCAAGGTTATTTCTGTGTCGGGTGTATTTTAAATCCTTCTATTATATTTGGAACAGACGTGCGCATGCGCGGCATTGTCTATCTTCGCCGATAAATTGCTCAACTACCAGTGCACGTGTGGAATTTACAGCTTTCAGCTTGTCTGGTCGAATGAATGGGACGAAAACTTTTTCGCAAATTTTCGGACGCACGGAAAAATCGTGCACGCGGCTGTTTCGCTCGCTTCAATTTCTAACATTAAACATTATTATCGAATTTCGACTGGAAAATGAAGTAGTGGAGATGGTTAGGTCTTGACCCGAGACCTTGAAGTGAAAGCCGACACACACACACACACACACAATAAATGATTTTAATTATACTAGTGGGCCCGTGAGATTGTTCGCTGTTAACGGAAAAAAAGGAATAATACACAATGTACAAGCAGTTAAACAGTGTTATAGCACCTCTTTGTTAACTATGAAATATAGTGGGAATATATGGCAATGATAACTTTCCCTGTTAGGACATGAAAGAAAAGGAAAAGAGGATAAAGGTGGACTTTTTTTATGAAAACGCTATCCGTAATTGAACGTAAAAAAGCATGAATTCTCGAAACAAAATAATTCAAATAATAACATTTTTTGGTATTTAAATACTATAATACACTAATTTTTAATTCAGTACTTATTTTTAAGATTACTGTACATTTCTTTCTAAGTAAAATCGTAGCAAAACTACTACATCTACTATTTCATGTCAATATGAACTTCTGTTAAATAGGCGTTATAGTTATATTTAATACTTGTATGACCTGTTAATGGAGTGATGTCATTCATTATATTTAGGTTATTTAATACAGTAGGCCTTACTTTGTTCAACTTTCGTATTTAAAACTATAATTTATAAAATTTATGACTGAATTCTAATATTGTACCTTACTGAAATATTTACAAATGAAACCTACTATAACCAGATTTTACATTACTTACCTAAATTATGCTGCAGTACTTACTGCTTTAAAAGCAGATTATTTTATTTAATAACATTTACATATTAAAACTGGTCTAGATTGTCTTACTCTCAAAACTGATTCGGTTATGTCTTGGATTCAGTAATAATCAGCTGTTTTGTTACACACACAATTAATTATTTGTCACATATGCCTGCATTGTGCTGCAATTCCCTTTATACTGCTAATGGAATTTTGTTTAAAAATCTTTTATCGGTTTTAAGCCGGTTTTATTTTATTGTAAAGCCTTTAAATGAAAAAGTATGAGGCGTAAGAGTTTTCTGGGGTTCTGACGTACCTATAGGTACGGCATGTATGTAGTTTCAATAACGCAGGTCCTTATTTTTGGGTACAAATCCGATCGGTATGCTTACCGTAATGTTATATGAAATATGCTTAATAGTCTCACTTTAAATGTCCTGAATTTTTTTTTTAACGTCCGACTATTGTGCACACTTGGACTAATGCAGACGATAGGATGATTTATAGCGTATGAAAATGCCAAGCCCTGGCCGAGAATCGAACCCGGGTTCTCGGGGTGAAAGCCCAGTACGCTATCAACTAGGCCACCGAGCCGGCTAAATGTCCTGAAAAAACACGATGTTTTCATCAACGATATTTTAACGCCATCGATTTCCTTCAAACGATACATCGATGTTTTAAAAAATTTTGCAGTTATATCAGCGAAAACACCTCCTACCTTAGTACGAAAACACCTCCTATAGTAATAGCAATTACATTTAGTTAGAAAGTTCCCGTACACGTACATCATCAGATAGTTTGTGCAGTTTAAATGACTTGTGTAATAACTGGCGCTCAGCTATCAGTCGGGTGATAAGTGATTAGGTAACAACCTTTCGGCTACTTACTACAGTACAATGGTGTTGGGATCGGCCTTGTACTACTACAGTACAATGATTATTACGACGCTATTCGTAAAGAACCTATTGTGAAATCAATTAGAATAGCTTGTGTGGTTTTATTCGCTTGTTTAGTAGTGATGATTGACTTGAAAGAGTCTGTGGACACTGTCGCATTGAATCTATCGCTTGCACTACAAATGATAATTAGCTGTACAGATTACTCCGCTATTTGTTAAGGTCAAATTATGTTTGCTATCTCATTTTAAAGTTCTTGTATGCGGGAAGCGGTCAGTTTTTTTACATTTTGTTCGAATTTTTTTAAGTGACTACTTATCGCATGGGGTATGGGTGTGTTTTTTGCACGGGGGAAAATTTAGTCTGCCGTCACGCTGTGCCGTCACGGAACGCTCTAACATCCATACGCGCACTCTAGTGAACATTATTTTTCCCACTTTGATGTACATACGGAAGTTTTAAGTTGTTAATATTTCTATGTGCATTGTTTTGACCATGTATTAATTTTTAAGTTAGATGTGTTTTAACAAATGAATTTAGAACTAGGTTTGTTTATCTGTAAGCTTCTATAGGGCACGAAACTGGAATGATTTCACTGAATTTCATGTTAAGGCAACCAATAGTTACTGGTCCGATTAAAATTTATGTGATACTGTTGTGACTAGAAAAGGTTTTTTTTGTTTAATTATTAATAAAATGTTTTTTGAAGTGACAATTTGTATGGTCGCGGTTGACAAAACAAAACATGGGTATAAATATTTGCTTTCGCGTCACGCTTGAATCCGTATTGTTCTTGTATGTATGTATATATATATATATATATATATATATATATATATATATATATATATATATATATATATATATATATATATATATATATATATATATATATATATATATATATATATATATATATATATATACAGAGAGAGAGAGAGAGAGAGAGAGAGAGAGAGAGAGAGAGAGAGAGAGAGAGAGACTGGAAGTGACTACTTCTAAACAGCTGATTTCGCACAATAGCTTCAATATCATTTCAATTGAGATTATGTTAATTGTTCTTGTTAATTTTAAAAATGTGTATTTTGTAAATTTGTGTAGTTTAATTATTTAATGTACCCTATATGACCTATACCAATTTTTGAATGCCAGAATCACAAATATTTATTATTATACTTAGACAGTATAACTGTCAAAAGTAGGATTATACACTGAATAATTATTAAAGTTCCTTATATAGCTCCAGATACTCAAATTCATAGTCTGTGACAGTTTCAGTTAATTTTTAAGTTGTGTCCTTACACACACGCGAAATTTAATATGAAAATAATTTTCACGAGTTGCCCTTTCCCGCATGCATCTAAATTTTTATAAAAATAATTAAATCATAATAGTAAAAAGGTATACGGTCAGCCATGCCAAAAGAAGTAATCATTTCTGATTTTTTAGAAAATCCTGTTTCTGACCAATATAGAAGGCTTACTGAAAACCTTTTATGAAAAATTTAAAAAATCCAGCGATAAGGTCACATTTTATAAAAATCGGCCAATCTGTGTAGTATTATTGTGATTATACAACGTTAATTCAAATAAGCATGTGTATAGTTTCTGTTAATATGAAGCAATGTATAAAGAGACATTTGTTTCTTACGTAGAGTAATATGGTGATCGAGTTTCGTTCTATTGAAATTTGTTATTATATTTTTGGGTAGATACTTATATGGCCTGTATTTTTGTTTTTTAATAATTAAAACACGCTATCACGGTCGATTTATCAAAATACATTTTTTCCCCAAAGACAGACCCACCAAGATATTTTTTCCAGCCCCAAAACGGCATATCAATATCAATATCAAAATCGTTTGAGCTATTTCTTAGAAACAAGTACATACGTAGATTGTTTTTATTTCATTGCACAATATACGTATATACTATGACAATTATTATTCCTATCTTATTAAATAAACAAATCTCCTTAATAGTACGAATTAAGTCTTGAGAAAGTTAATTGATATTTAGGATTGTTATAACAGCTGATTATACATAAACAATAGTTAAGTATCAGCTGATTGAACAGTATTCATTCTCATTAATTTTATCAATCATTATAGGCTACTAGTGGCTTATAAGGTCAATTAATTGTCTTTGCACTTGATAGTAATACAGCAACAGAAATTGTATTTAAGATTTTATTTGTCATAATTGCAAGTTGCTTTAAAATTTCATGAACACGAACAAATAGAAATTATCGAAAACAAAAAACATTTGCCAAATGTAATCCCAGAAGATATGTAAATAAATACAGTACAACGAAAAAAATAACAGATACTGTAGATTAACGTAAAACAGCTGTTATTGAAAATATTGAACACAGCTGAAAGTCATTAATTTCTTATAGAAATTGTCGTCCTATTTAGCTCTTCCTAAGGGCTCAGTTTAAAGAAATGTATAATTTTCCTTCGAATTCAAGACCAAGTTGTTCAAAATAAGCCTTCAATCTATAAATGAATGAATCGTACGATATGTGTACGATATACAAAAATTATTGAGTTATGTATTTTATCATCATATATATTATTTCTCGAGTCAACATCCCTTTTTCTCAGCTCGTACTATTCGTACAGCATAAATCTTTAGAAAGATTTTTTAACCGGCTTCTGACATTGCAAGACGATTCTGCGCTAAAACTTAATGCTTGTGGAAATTTTTTACATAAAAGACACTTTTAACTGTCATAGGCAAAACGGCATCATGGATGCGCAAGCGCGGCATCACAAAGTATTTTGTATATTTTACTAAGCTAACTAATTAGTCACGAATAGACAATCCCATTACAAATGCTACATTTTTGCATAACGTGCTTAGAACAATGTCTATATTTACTTAAAAGTAATTAAACTTATAGGTTACGTAGCCCTATCGACAGTCCCCTATCCCTACCGTTGTATAAGCCGGGACAAGCAACTACCACCCTCACCTCAACTACTACTCTTATTCAAAAGGCACATTTACACATTTACTTAAAACTTTCATAGTTCGAATTTTCGCACGCTTCATCTGGTTTTATAATATTACAAATCTCGGGTTCAATGTTCAGCTTATGCCTCGACTAGCTTTTATGTTCATAATCACTTAACCTTACTAAAACAAATTAATGGAATCTTATATAGAATAAATTCTATATACAATAAATTCTAAAGACTATGTCAACATTTCATTTTACTTAATAACTAGATGGGTGATGTGCGGGTGAAAGAACTGAGGTGATTTGTGGATGATTTAAGAAAATAAATGCATGAATTTAAGTCTAGGCTATTGTACACTAGGTTGGTTTTAAAACAGTATGTATAAAAAAAAGGTTTACAAGTTAGTTTGTTTTTATTAATTATGTCCTCAAGTCTGATGATTAAAGGCATTGTTGGTATTTTGAAATTTGGTATTATAAAGTGTCATTCACCAGGTTTTTAAAGCTTATAATTATGTTACCAGATATTTTGTTCAGTTGTATTAGGTTGGTTTGTTAATTTGTTTGACTGATGCTTACTTATTTCCTGTTTTAAAAAAATGTTAAACTTTTCTCTTCAAATGATTGAACCAGAATAAACAAAATTCACAATGGCTTCCTCATTGTAGAGTTTTCCTTCTTCTTGTTCTTGTTTTTCTTTTTCTTCTTCTTTTCTTGTTCTTCTACTTCTTCTTGTTCTTGTTCTTCTTTTCTTCTTCTTCTTTTTATTCTTCTTCTTTTCTTATAAATTGATCATTTATTGAGGTAATACTTTTATTTATGTTTCGTATGGAAGTGTCTTAAGCCTGAATAACGGTTACAATATTATTATGAATAAAATATTTAATTTAATATAGACTGCAAATGAAAATGGGCTGCGGGTGTTTTCTTTATTTAAGGTGAGTTCAGGGTTCGGTGATTTATGGCATGCTACCTTGATGTGATTAGGTATATTTTTGTGTAATTTAAATTTCGGTATCGTTACAAACCATCTTTTTACGATTTGCCCTCTCAAAATGTCATCACCTAAACAACATAGGAACCGAGTTACACAACCTAATTCCTCTTGGTAACACCTAAATAACAATGCTAAAAATCATCGTACCTCTCTCCCGGTTTTAAAACAGCCATAGCTTGCGAAACCTACTCCACTCCCGTCAACCAATATTCAGTTCCGATTGGTTGGCAGTACACGCTTAACTCGGGTATATAGTACGCTAGACTAATACATTTCTGCCCAGGCACTACTGCCGACGCATCGCATCGTATTTTCCGTGCACAAACGCTTCCATCTGATTGGTTATTTTTTATATACTGAGAAATTATGGTTGTCAATATAATTTCGAGTCCGACTATTGCGCACACTTGGGCTAATGCAAACGGTGGGATGATTTATAGCGTATGAAAATGCCAAGCCCTCGTCGGGAATCGAACCCGGATCCTCGGGGTGAAAGCCTAGTACGCTATCCACTAGACCACCGAGGCGGCGGCAGAACATCGAGGAAGATTACCAACATCCAGAACAACTACACGGAGAACTACTGAAGACACTATAACTTGCTCGTTAAGAAAAAGGAGGAATCTGGTCAACTATAAACAAGAATTAGTTTCGCCATTCCGAACCGAAAAAAGTGCGTCGCCAGCCCGCGGCCGACCTGATAAACGCCCAGACTTCTATTTCTCCCGCAGACTACAACAAAAAAAATGTTTCCAAATTTGACCTTACGGGATTATAAATAAGGATTTACAGATACTCGTATGGCACGAATTGACTGGTATATTCCAACATTCGGAAAAAATCATTCAACAAAAATTATATTCAAACAAAAATCGTTTGAGCCTTTTCCGAAGAAAAATACATTACGTACATACAAAGATTGTTTGTTTAAATGTTATAAAATATTTTATTTTTCCAGGTGAGTTGGAGGAATGATTTGATTACGAACTGTTAATGGGTAAGCCTTACTTTCAATACTAAACTTACTGCTTTAGGGAATTTCGTTTCTTCGCATTCTGTTTCAAAAAGATCGGACAGATGTTGATAACGTGACTGTAAGAAGTTTTTCAATCGCAGTAAAGTTGGAATATCAAATGGCTTGAATAGCATGTGTTACCGGCTCTCTTCTCTAAGCGAAATTACACTGAAAAACAAACTGGAGCAACTGACCCAGACCATGGTGACCTTGAAATGATTTCAGGTATAATGTAAAATTTATACATTATGCGCAGTTATTAAAGTCATCACCACTTTTTTGGACTCTTGGAACCCGAAAAGGATATCCTTTAAAATTACAAAATTGTGTTTTTCACGATGTCCGTACTATAAAACGAACAATATTTTTTGTAAAAAAGCCGTTATCATCCCTTAAACAATATAAGAATTGATTTACACTACCTAGTTCCGCTTACTAATACCTAAGTGATCACGCTAAAAATCCCTGTAAATATAATGGTTACAGCGTATACCTTACACGCACAGGATCTCCGGTTCGTTCCTGGCGGAAACATAACAATTTTTAATTACAATTAATTTAATACGAGAAGCCACGCGCAAAATATACTGTTATTTTTCAATATAAACATGTTCCTCGCATCATGCATCCTGCAAAATCCATCAAAACTAGCCCAAAACATGATAAACATATAAATGTTAAAGATATAGTCTGATTCGCCCCTGTAACGTCAACTGTCATTGGCTAAACAACATAGGAACTGTCACACAACCTAGTCCTGCTTACAAACACCGGAAAACATCCCAGCTTTAAAACAGCCAAAGCCTGCGAAACCTAATTCACTCCCGTCAACCAATACTCACTTACGCAGATTGGTTCGCAGTGCGCGCGTATCTCGGGATTATACTCGTACTACGCTAAATTAATACATTTCTGTCCAGGCATTACTGCCGGCACATCACCTCGCATCTCCCGTGTACAATAGCTTTATTTTGATTGTTGCGTTCTAAAATCGAGGGAGACCACCCACTACAAAACAACTACACGCAGCCTACCAACACCCGTACCAACTGTACAAGACACCACAACTTGCTCGGGAGGACATAAAAGGGATCAGGCCAACAATAAAATACGAAGCGAATTTATTTCACCGTTCCGCACCAGAAGAATGCCTCGCCAGCCCTAGTCGACCTGGTAAACACCCGGACTTCTATTTCCCCTGCAGACTACAACACAGCCATTTTTGAATAAAAACATATATTAGGGCCTTCCGAGTTCATTTAATGTTGAAAAAAATCGCAGCACGCATACGTCTCGTGTTGTAGTCTCCTTGAGAAATATTGGAAGTCCAGGGCGTTAACCAGACCGGCCGCGGGCTGCCGAGGCATTCTTCCAATTCGGAAGAAAGTAAGAAGTCTGTTTAAATTTAGCTGAATTCTTCCTATTTCCACCCGAGCAAGTTGTGTTTTTATAAAACGTCTGCCATTTTGACACTGTTGAACTGATCTCCTTGGCTAACGAACTTGTCCAAACGATTACTCGATTTTTGTACCAAGTTTGAATCAAATCGGACCTTCATTGTTAACGTGAGAGTACTACCTCATATACAAGTTTAACGGCCCATCCAAAAATGATGTAGAAGTCTGAATCGACCCTTATTTCAAAAACCCGGGTCAGAGTCATTGCGTATTTCCAAAAAAAATTACTAATAAAAACATTTTACGTTTAAAAAATTCAAAAAACCAATCTACTTCTTGAAATCTATTGAAAAATACTTAGTATTTTATTGAACCATAAAGCTACTTCAGTTTATTGGACAAAAATATACGTCATAACTAAAGAAGCTTGAACTGCACCAGCGGGACTAAGCGTACATCGATTATTTAAAGTTTATTTTGGTTCCTCAGGGACAAAACTTTGGTCATTTATAATGAGGCCCGACATCTGTGTAGCTTGCAGCAAACTTTTACATCGAAGAAGTAAATTACAAGAAGAACTGTTGCTGCACTAGTACTAAGGTTATAAATAAATGCAGCGGGCACCGTTTGTATTGCGCAACGTTGTATTCGATCAGCTGTTAAAATACACAAAGTACCACGCATCAATGAATGAATGGATTTCTAGGGTTACTATTGCACAGCTATCTTTAAAGATGTAGTGTCTTTGCTTTCTGTATTCCTGAGATGCTAAGTTACACTCTTCTCCAGCCCTAGTGTTGTAGTTTCCAGGAGAAATACTAAAAGATCGGGCGTTTACCAGGTTGGCCGAAGTCGAGGCACTCTTTCGGTGCAGAATCGTCACTGAGAAGTTTCTTGTCTTATTTAAAGTTGGCCGGATTCCTCGTATTTCCTCCCGAGCAAGTTATGTGTAGTAGAGTAGTTCCGGGTGTAGGTAGTAGGCTGCGTGTAGTTGTTCTGTAGTGGATCGTCCTCCTCGATGTTCTGCTGGAAAACGATTTTCAGCCTGTATTTATACTTAAAATTTTTCTCAAAATCCATTGCTGAAATCAGAGAAAGAACGCACCAATCAGGATGAAGCTAACGTGTACGGGAAATGCGATGTAGTGAGCCGGCAGAAATGTGAGACTTAATACATTTCTAGTACATTAAACCCAAAATACGCGAGCACTGCGAACCAATCAGAAGCGAGTATTGGTTTACGGTAGAATTGTGAACTAGGTTAGCAGGAGTAAGCTGTTTGAAAGCCGTGAAAGAAGTTCGGCAATTAAGCGTGGATGTTTTTCGATGTTAGTTAACGGATCTAGGTTGTGTAACTCAGTTCCTGTGTTGTTTAGGCGATGACAACTGACGTCACCGAGATTAATCTGATTATATTTTTAACATGTGTCGTGTTTTAGGTCTGGTTTTGATGGTGGATTTTGCGGGACCCGCGATGCGAAGAACAAGTACATATTCATATATAACAGTATATTTTGCGCGTCGCAAGTCTCATATTAAATTAATTATAATTAAAAATGTGTCTGTGTCTGCCGGGATCGAACCGGAGACCTTGCGCGTGTGAGGTCTCCTTACTACGAAAATAACGAAAAAAATTGACCGATTTAAGTATATGAAATGAATCGTTAATTTTTTTAAGTTATATTAAACGATTAGTTGTTTTATATTAATTCGTAAAGATCAGCTGATTTCATTGAACAGCTGGTAGGCTATTGTTTCAGGTTATGTTGTTATAAACTAGCTATGTTAATTTGTCGTGTTTTCTAACAAATTATCGCAATTCAAATAAAAAAAAGGGCGAGAAAACATGATACATGACTTTTATTTTTAGTTTAATGGAATTTTTTCTTTGCAAAATGCGGTTTAGACCATCATAGATAAAATTAAAATCTGTATAAATTAATAAGTTACGAAAATGAACCCTGACCTTCGTAAAATTAATTCTAGTATTTTAAGATTTATGTAGATTTTAACGCTGATCGAGGTAGTGAAATGAGATTTTCAAAAACGTTTAAAATAGAATGGTTATGATTTTTTTAATGATTTGAAATGCCTACAATTTTGAAAATGTTAAATAGATTTTGTTGGGAAACGAATTTGTCCAAGCTATCACAAAAATCTACTTTATTTACCAGGTTTGAATCGAATCGGAAGTGATCTACATATCAGGTTCGGTGCTCATTGCAAAGATCACGGTCCGGGTCTTTTTCCTAATGGACATTCGCTAAGACGTTCTTTGTAAAATAGCGGCCGAATATTGCAACTTGTTAAGTATGGGCAACTGTTTACGATAACTGTAGAAAAAGTATAGGGTCGGGAGTAACAGCTAAAAAAATACCTGTATGAAGACAAATTGGATTGCTTTATCCTTAGAAACGTTACTGCGTACATTTTGTAAGTGAATTACCAGGCCGCAGACGTAAATCAGGAAATAGAGCGCCTATAAATAGCAGAACGCAATCCATGTTTTACGTCTGTACGTAGATTGCCTACGCTTCACATTGCAGGCGTTTAGTACAGTCTGTTTATAACGTAAACCGCTGCGTATTGTGTGTTTATATTGGTTTTTTCTGTTTAAGGCTTTTAGCTAAAAGCACTTGAAGGCTATCGTCGTCGTCCAGCAAAACCTCTTACACGGAGTGGAAACTAAATCTAAATAGTTAAAGCTATACTAAAACTGAACTGTTTAAACTAAACACTAAAACTAGATAACATTATTAAAATATATAAGCTTAATCAAATTTTAACAGGAATAAAAAGCGTTTATATTGGGATTCATGTATGAGATACAAGTCAAATCACGATACATGACAAACATTTTATGGGCTCCAACATTTTGTATGAGCAAAAAATCGTACGTACTTTGACATGTTTATGTTCATGTGCTTTTAGGTTATAGCAGTTTGTTGTATTAGATTTTAGCTGTTTACCCAGCCAACATGTTTTGATTTGTTCAGTTGTATTCAGTAGGCTAGTTTTTTTTAAAAGTTTTATTTTTATACTTCGATTTACTATTTTGTTGTGCAGTTTTTAAATCCAGAGCCATCTTCTAAAGTTAGTCCATTAACCAATACGGTATAGGCCTGTGCACAATGAGTTTTTCTTTTTCTTAAAAATTCTCATCGCCACCACCTACGAGTTCTCTGTTTAGATTTTATTTACATCAGTGCACACGTTGATAAATATAAAAACTTCTCATTACTAGACATGGTTTTACTGTACAAATTTAGAATATTTGCACTTAAATGTACTGTCACTGATCAACAGAAATTACCGTTTGAAAAATGGAATGATTTATGATATGTATGAAGACATGTATGATCATAGAAATTCTGTATGATCAGAAATGTATATCTTACAAGTTCTCGTACATGTATTCCAATATTAACACACCATTTTGAAGGAAAAAGGAACTGTAAAGGGTGATTTCTTCCCTTTCAGGAATTAAAAAAAAATCCTTTCTTAATTTTGCGCCTTCACGTTACAAAACGCAAAACGAATGTAAGTCTCTAAGTGTTTTAGTGTGTTGATCAAATAATCAGTCAGGACATTACACATTGTTCGTCTGTCGATAAGAACGCTTTTCGACAGATAAGACTGAATTTTAATATGTTAATTTTGTTGAGCCGCTTTTTTCTAAAAAAACGTTCGTTTCGAAAAAACAAATTATTCAAAACTTTAAAAAATGCAAAAATTTCAGTTCTTTCTCTAAAGGTGTGTCAAATTTCATTATTATAGACCGAACCGTTTTCAAGTTATAGCAGTTTAAAAAAAAGGTCTGTACGAGCTGTAGGATAAGGTTACTTTAAACCGCTGTATCTCCTAAACCGTTTGGCCGATTTCGATGAAACGAACGGCTTTCGACAGATATGAGATTGTACTTTAATAATACGTTAATTATGTTGGTCGCTTTTCCCCAAAAAGGCAGCAGAAAATAAAGAAAATGTTTTGTAACATGAGATTACTAGACATGGTTTTATTGTACAAATTTAGAATATTTGCACTTGAAGGTATTACCGCTGACCAACAGAAATTACCGTTTCTAAAATGTAATGATTTGTGTAGGCCTAAGTGTAAATACAGGGTGTATCTTTGACATGTACGAGGACTTGTGTGATCGTACAAATTCTGTATGTCATATTTGTATGTGCACCGTTAAAGCGATATCTTAAGGTTCTGAGCAATAATAGATTAGCAAACAATGCAGCGCAGTTCATCGCAATTGACGTAGGGAAGTAGATATGGAAAGCGTTTTATACAGGGTGTGTCGAACATCAGGCTGAATACGGCGTTTAGATATAAGAGAATTGTAGACAAGTAGACAAACAATGCGATATACAGTACAGCATAATTGGCGTAGGAAGGTTGTAGGCATATTTATGGAAAGCGCGCTGTGTACAGTGTGTTCCGAAAATCTGGCTGTAAATTGTTTTGGGATATAGTATAAAACGTGTGTTACGTAATATAATTTATCGCTTTGGGGAATTTAAAAAAAAATTGATTGCACTAAATTAGTTTACTTTTTTCAGCAGGAAATCATGGTGATAGCGGGAAAATGATTTTGTTATGTAGATGGACCTTATTGTTTTCGTGTCCGAAATAATCGGTTTTACGCAGATTTTATGGAAGCGAATTTTCAAAAACAAAAATGTTTTTTGAACTCCGTTTGCATCGTCATAAGAAACATTAAATTCTCCGTACATTAGCACTTTACCCATTTAAATTACACTGTAAATGAATGAATCATGACCGCCTTCAAATACGCTCGTATTTTTTTTTAATTTCAACAGATTTTGAAAATGCAAAATGCTGTGCAGTTTTCAGCGCTGATTAAAATAGTGAAATAAGATTTTTTTTTAAATATACGAACTTTGAAATAACCGCTATTTTGAAACTTTTGCTGGTAGAATGTGTTCGAGCTATTTGAAATGCCTTTTTCATATAATGGCAGTGAATGGTTTCTAATGCGCTAATATACTTCTTTGTGCAGGGACTGGGGTATGGCTCTGTATTTGATTGTCATTGTCAGTAGATGTTACATTGAGCTAAGTGTAACCGCCGTGTTGGAAGGGGTTTGAACGAAATCCGATAAATTAGCACCCTCCGTGTATATCCAAGACTTGCACGTTTACATATTATATTTCTATCACGTCTCTTGAATGCCGCCGTAACCGTGCGCACATGTTTAGCGCGTGTCATTCCACTTATAATCTTATTCGTTTTAGACAGCGCCCAATACTTACGTAACAGTTACAGGAGATGTAGTGTTACCAAGTTAATAGCGAATTTCCATTGAAAAATCGAGCTATCGATTCCTCGGCCATCTTGGTATTAGATTGGACAAGTTCGTTAACCAACGAAATTCGTTCAACAGTTTCAAAATGGTGGCCATTTCACATCTTTATAAATTCATTTTTTTCTTAAATTTTTAAAAATCCGATCATAAAAAACAGGTTTGAAAACTGCGTAAATTGACGTTTTGGAGTTTTCAAAAAACGTTGAAATTATGAAATTTCTGGACAGCGGTCAGGGTTTGTTTTCGTATTTTCAATACCATTTGAACGTTTGAAATGCTAATAAATGCATATTTGAATGCTGATTATGATAGCGAAATCAATTTTTTTTTTTTTTTTTAACGTCCGACTATTGTGCACACTTGGGCTAATGCAGACGATGGGATGATTTATAGCGTATGAAAATGCCAAGCCCTCGCCGGGAATCGAACCCGGGTCCTCGGGGTGAAAGCCTAGTACGCTATCCACTAGACCACCGAGGCGGTGGTCAGCGCGGTCGAGAGGTCTAAGGTGTTCAATTATAGCGAAATCAAAATTTCAAAAAGGATAATACTTTTAAAAATTCGCTTCTAATGTCATTTCTAATGTTTAATTCTAATAGACTAATGTCAGCGAGCAATGACAGCATTGGATTTGAAATTTTGGTAAGAAGATATCATGCTTGCAGCTCACACGACTTATGTGTATTTTTCCCTATTTACTTCCGTTTGAAAATAGCTGCCTCTGATTTAACGATAACTAGTGTACGCATTTTTAATCAAACATATTGACCGATTGTTTTGAAATTTAGTACGAAGATACCTTGTGTAAAGCACGAAAGATTTTTCCCATTCACTTCCGTTTCAAGATGGCTACCTCTGAGAGTTTACGCTGTTTTAGCCAAACGCATTGACCGCATTGGTTTTGATATTTTTGTACGAAGATATCTTTCCGTTTCAGAATGGGGGCCTCTGATTTAGCGATGACTAGTGCACGCAGTTTTATTCAAACGCATTGGCCAATTGTTCAGAAATTTGATACTAAGGTACTTTGTATTTAGCCCGAAAGACGTGTGCGGAGGATTTTTATCCCTTCATTTCCGTTTCAAGATGGCGGGCTCTGACTTATCGTTGCTGGTCATTTCCTGTAATACTGGCGGAACTATTTTTTACCGTTTCATGGAGAAAGAACACCAAATCTCCCATTAACGGTCCAGTAACATTTTTTCGTAAATATTAAGGGTACCGGTTAAATTGGTGGAAAATTTTACAGGCGCTGTCGTGGAGAGTTTTGCATATTAATTAAAAATACACTGCGAGTGCGAGATCTATTTTTCTTTGTAGTATAGTCCATCCACTTAGTAAACGACACGCGCGTTTCTCGCGCATATAGGAGATCCTCTTCAGCTCCCTTCAACAGTCCAGTGACACAGGATCTGCCAATCTGAGTTTACAAACTTGTTACTACTCAGCGATAGTGAAGGAAAAGAAGAGAGCTGTAGTGAGAGAGTGGAAACTCGACCTCTCACTCGCACATTTTTTTCTGTCCTACTGGTGTTCTTAGCAGGCTTTTTGTAAGCGGCTAACGTATAATTATAGCAATGCAGCTGCATTCTGGCAGAAGCTTACAGTGCCTGAATTATTAAATCGATCTGTCTACGGTATTCATATGTCAGATTTCTTATTGTTCGTTTGACCTAACATAACCTCAGCATTTTTCATTTGCATTAACGATACATGTTAAACGCGATCCCTACATTTCCAAAGTGTACCGAAGCACGGTACAGCTTGTTACTTATAAGAATGTGGTACTGTACTAAAATACATACAGATTTGATTTTCAACACATGCTGTATGCAGTATCGTCATTAGGTCAAATCAGATTACTGTGGACTACAACCAACGCGGAACCGAGTGGTTTAGCCGCGAGCACAGGTCATTCACCTCAGACATGTTTCATCTGTGATTATTTTTTACGGTTCCTTTAATCGAGTAAGTAGTACAGTATTAGAATGGCACAGATCTTCCGTGGCCTTACAAGGTTAACAGACAAACGGTGGAAACACATTTACCAACATATGTCAATTAGAGAATTTTAAAAAATGCCATTGGAGCTGCCATCGTGGTAAGACCCAGACCCGAAACCTTGAAATGAGCGTCAGTACTGATCTCTGTATCACTGAAAGGGCGGTGGAGCTAGTTCAGTCTGCTGTGTCTCCGAACTACGCACCTTGATCGTAAGTTCGAGAATTAGGTTACTGCCTCCTTTCCGTTAACGACGATCCGTCGTCCTCATTAGTCTAACTTGTATAAAGTATAAACGTTAAAAAAATTTAATAAGCCGTGATTTTTTAAGTTTGCTTTGTAAATAACCTTGCCTGTAAATACAATCATTGCCATTTTTTAAACTGTTGTGGAGAATAATAAACTACGCGAGAATTTTCATACTAAAAATATTCAGCATAATAATCAATATAATTTTTAAAACTAAACGATCGTTTTCAGCACTTTAGCGGCACCAGTAAAATTGCAATCAATCAATGACAACGAAATCTAGTAATCAACTTGGTTGCCATAGCAACTGAATCGTTGATAGAATATTAAACGCAGATTACTGTAACTGGTATTGGACGGTGAATATAGCGAATTCATACACGCAAATTCTAAGCATTGTTTCTGATTTCGTCATGACTTAGTTGGATTCCGAGCTGACGTGTTTCAGGAGATTCGCGACGTATTGTGGACACCTTTGTAGATTTTTTTTTTTAGGGAAGGAATTTTTTATCTTCGAGTAAGATTTGTACAAGAAAAGCTTGCATTAGATTCCTCTCTCTTTCAGTGGTCGGTTCGTCTCTCAAACAGTGTCTTCTTTGTTGTATTTTTTAGCACGGTGGTTATCCTGCGAGTCTTACTGGATCTTCTTAAGCTCTCGATACACTTCCTTGACCTTGACTAGAAGGTCAATAGGTGACGTACTTCCGGTATTGTTTGTTATGCTGCCACTATTTTCAGAACCGCACATCTGCCCTTACTTTCAAATTGTACGTAGATTGCTTGTTTTTATATAGTAGTTATTCCTATCTTATTCAATAAACCTCCTTTAATAATACGAGTTCCTAACAGCTTTTTTTTGTTATTTTAAGGCGAAAAGCACATTGAGGCTATTATCACCTCCCTATATGTAAGTGTGAGTGTAAAGTGTTAAAGTCGTAAGTGTAAGTGTGTGTTAGATTCGGCTAACGCGAGGGGCGTCTGAATCCTCTCAATAGGTGCAGCTAGTCTGCACCCCCTGCGGGTTTCATAACAGCTCATTAAACGTAAGCTATAGTTAAGATCAGCTGATTGAACAGTATTCATTCATTTTGGTTTTATCGTTATCGTTATATTTTCATATGGCTCGTGTTCAACGCGTTTTTCTAATAAAAAAACGAATTTTCTTAAAGACGACATCCACGTAGATCGATGTTTGCTTCCAACGGTCGCTTCGTCTCTCGGATCAGTGTCTTCCTTGCTGCACTTTTTAGATCCCTTACCTGCAAGTCTGGCTGGCTCATGTTAAGCTCTCGATACACTCCAGGCAATGGGGTGGCGTACGTACTGGAACGAGGGCTGCCACTGTTTCCAAAGCCGAATATCGTCGAACTTTCCTCATCGTAGATGGTTTGTCATTATTCCTATGTTGATAAATAAACAAATTTCTATTAATAATACGAATTAAATTTTGAGAAAGTTAATTGATAATTTAGGATTATTACACCAGCTGATTAAACACAAACAGTAGATAAGTATCAGCTGATTGAACAGTATTGGTTTTATCATTATGATTATATTTTTAGGTAGGTAATCATACGACCCGTGATTAAAAAAAAAAAAAAATTCTCAAAGATGACGTCCTCCTAGATCGGTGGTTTGCTTCCAGGGGTCGCTTCATCTCTCGATCAGTGTCTACCTTTTTGTATTTTTTAGCCTGGTGATTATCCTGCGAGTCTGGCTGGATCTTCTTCAGTTTTCAATGCACTTACCTTTTTTTCCTTGAAGATAAATGGATCGAGATCTGTGTTTTCCGAGACTGTGTGGTATGTTGTAGTATCTTCAAAGTTGCACTGTTTAACTGCCCTAATATTCAAATTCTACCTTGTCAAGCTATTGGTTTGATAAAATTGACAAAATTCACTCAAATCTTACTTGAGAATATCTGTTGGAGAACTATACATTGGTGTTAAACTTGAAAACTTTCGAAATTCATTATTAGGCTGGCCTAGTTGATAGCTTACTGGGCTTTCACCCCGAGGACCCGGCCAGGGGTTGGCATTGTCATACGCTATAAATCATCCCATCGTCTGCATTAGCCCAAGTGTGCACAATAATCGGACGTTAAAAAAAAAAAAAAAAAATGAGGAACAGAGTTGCGATGAGCGGAGCGGACTACGCATTCAAAACCGTACCTGTTGTGTTTAATGTAAGCGCGGCCATTGAAAGCGTAACGAAGTTAAGCGTCGACGCTGGGCTCCGTTCCGCGTAGCTTCGACTCTGTCTAGGTTCGGTTTTGAACACTTCCCCTACCACGCCTCAAACTTATTATTTCTCGTTGCTTAGGTTACGTTTTTTAATAACAGTAGTTTCCTAGAATCCGTTACAGTAGGCTCTAAATATTAAGCTCTAAAAATACAAACGTGTTCTTTAAACTGACTTCCGCTTCCGGTTACCGTTCATCTTCATTCCTCTCCGCCCGGCCTTAACCGAAAATATTAATTCACATTAAAAAACGGCTCCTACCTGATATAGGTTGAGAGATGAAACGCGGAGACAACGAGGTTCGGATTAAAATAAGCACGGCCAGCTAGTGCGACCACGTGACCAGGGTTGGCTATTTGTAAGTACCGCGTGATGACGTAGTTCAAGTGTCACTGCCAGTCTGTACAGAAATAAATCCCACTGTTTGAGTCATCTGATCTATTGCTTGCAATAACTACATTTACACGCTGTTACTGAAAATCGTAAACCATGACATCCCAACACCGAAGTTTTCGAGTCGGTCCTTCGTCCTGTATCAATGTTAATTTGTACGTCCTTATTTTAGGACTAGCTGTTGTATTTACAGCACGCAACTGTCTCGCTGTCGTAGAGAAAGGGGATTTCCAACGGTAGTTTTTTAGCGAGCCTCCTTTAGAAAAATAGTTATTGAATTAAGGATAGTAATATACATACATACATGTATATACAATTATTATTATTTATATGGTGTGTGTGTGTGTGTGTGTGTGTGTGTGTGTGTGTGTGTATGTGTGTGTTTGTGTTAGCGTGCTCACCTTCGCAATTTTAGTCTGATTTGATACAAACTTGGCACGAAAATCGATTCAGACAATAGGTTGCACATGTTCGTCAACCAGCAAAATCGGTTGAACCGTTTCAAAATGGCGTCCATTCAAAATCATTCAAAATCTATAAATATTTTTTTTTAATCTGATTTCGCCGTTGTCGTTAGCGTTAAAAACTGCATAAATTAACGATTTGAATTTTCAAAATCCGTTAAAATTGAGAAATGCGATTTGACGGCGGTCAGGGTTTATTTTTTTATTTTCAACGTAGTTTTATATTTTAAAATACTGATATGTGCAGATTTTAATGGTAATTCTGGTTGTGAAAACATTTTTTTTTAATTTTAGGAAATTTGCTTCCGTCACGTCGGCGAGACCGCTGCGTGCCGCAATTCTTTTCGACTGGGTTCATATAGAAATACGAACAGCGATATTGATAAAACTGTTTGAATGGAATGCTGCACATTCTTAGTACGTGATATGAAAATAACACCACCTTTTCAGACGTGGTTGTGGAGGAATATTCTCGATAAGATTTGGCAGTCTGCCAACACCGAAGCAGGTATAAAAGAGCTTCTCAGCACAGATACGTTAATACCGCATTATAAACGTTTAATGTAGGTATTAACATTCTGTCGTTCAATTTTATTCAATCGTGCATAAAACAATCGATTTTGGTAAGTGGGTAGCTTGTACAAGTTCGTTACCTAGCAGAATCCGTTCAGCCGTTTCAAAATGGCGTTTGTTAAAGTAATAATAACTTTTTCTTTCACACACACACACACACACACACACACACACACACACACACACACACACACACACACACACACACACGTCCATACAATGACACTTAGAGATTAATGAAGAAAAGCGATTGGTGTTAACGGAAAGGGTAAAGCTAACGGAAGTAACTGCGGTCTTGAACTTACGACCTTGAAGAGTGCAGTTCATAGACGCTGCAGACTGACCAGTCGGAATATTGTGGACATGACGGAACTGTGTAGAGCTAATCAGCATGCAATATTTCAACTCTTCTTCATCATTCGCTTCCAAAAATATTTTCAGTTTATTTTTCTTAAATACACAAAAGGGCGGCTAGACACAGAAATATTCATTTGTTGGAGTGTTGGTATCATTTTATCCGTAAAAAACATTTAAAAGAATATTATTTCTTAGAGAGATACAATAGCGTGTACAGTTGTGCAATTGCATTTAATTGTCATTATGCTATATTTACTTACAAAGTACAATGCGTTAATTCAGTGATAACGTCATTGGGTGGCGTTGTGACGTCACGCCATTCCTACCAACCTGACGGAACTATTTCTACAGCTTTGTATTGACACTTCGCCAATTCATAGTAGCAATTGTAACAACCTATATTATATTACTTAACCGTAGGGTATACATATACAAACGTTTATTTGTTTTTCCTGGAGTACCGTTTGGTCTAGTGGATATAGTCTTGAACTGAAAGGCAAAGGGACCGAGTTCAATCCTACGCGTATTCGAAGTTTTTTTCACGCGTCATATAATTGTCTGAATTCTTGTCGCCTCTAAACAACAAATAATAGAACTTTACGAAATCCACCACATTTGATATCTCAAAACTTTATGTACTCTTATCGGTAGAAAGCGCTAACGTAATGTTTTACTTTTATAACAATGATTAATCATTTTTTTGCGAATTTTGAACAGTTTAAAATATTCGCCTTACAAAAGTAATTTACAGTTTTCAGCTTACATATTGACCTAAATAGAACAGTAGACTAGTATTCTCTAAAAATATAGTCTACCATCACCCGAGGTAATTTGGGACGGCGGGGTAACTTGAAGCATTTAGAGGTATTTTTGTGTTTGACAGAGTTGGCAACACTGTATAACTTTTACAAATAGTAATCATTTTTTCAGAGAATTTTTCTGTTTTCTGTTACCTCTATTAGCGATTTTCTACAGTGAAATGAGCTATTGGATTACAGTGAGATTCGGAACCATTAAATGACCGCCCATCTAGAATTTTTTTGGAGGGGGGGACTTTCTTTATACCTCGTATTTTGACCTTTGAATAGATATCTGACATTCCAGATTTGAAACCACCAATACGACGCTACTGCGACAGAAACAACAGATTTATATAAATTTTAACGACCTTTCAAAAAGTGATCTAAAGGTCAGTATCATTTCAAGGTTCTGGGTCTGGGTCCTTACTATGATGTCTGCTCCAGTAACTCATTTTACCAATGGAAATTCGTTAAACAAATATTGTTTCAAACGTAATTTTATTATTTTAAAAATGAGGGAGTGAGTAATGTGCCTACCTAGTGAGAAAGCAAAGCCATTTTGAACGAATTTTGCCCTCCCCATATCATATATATATAAACTTTAACGACCCCTCAAAAAGTGATCTAGAGGTGAAAAAGTGATCATTTCACATTTCTAGGCCTGGGATCTTACTATGATGTCTGCTCCAATAGCTCATTTTACCAATGGAAATTCACTAAAAAAATATTGCTTCTACTTATTTTTATCATTTTAAAAAATGAGGGAATGAGTAAGGTGCCTACCTAGTGAGAAAGCAAACAACCACCAGTATTAAATAGGGGTGGTAAACTGCAGTAACTGTATAGGGTTAAGGTCAGAACGCTTTATTTGTACGAGTTGCGCCCCCTCCCTCACAAAAGCTCCTCGACATAATTTCATCCTATTGTTTGGCACAGTATACACGTGGGTTAGTTTGGCCCTTCTCTATCTACTCTTCCACCTTCACGAAACTCTCTGCTTATCCTTGGAGCTTTTCTGTATCTTTTATCTTCATCTCTCTTCTGGTGTCCGCAAATTTAGTTGTAATAGGCCCATTAGCACGACTAGACTCGCCTAGAGCACACAATTGTGTCAGAGCCGCAAACAGATAAAAAAAATCGTTAATGAACAAACAAAAATAATTATAAGAAATTTATATATTGCTCGATTGTAATGGTTTGTGTGTGGTCTGAGCAAAAGTGTTTGCAGACGATGTTGGGAGATAGTGCCTCGGCCGTTGACCGGGTTCTAGACTTCCTTCATAGTTTTACATAAAATTTAATTTATATATTTGTTATTTCTTGTGTTATTTTATTTATTTATTTTCTCTAAATAACTTTTCCATTGGTAAAAATAACTTTTACGAATTGTTATTAAATTTTATTCATTATTCATTGTTATTTAGTTCTTAAGTATTCGTTATTGTAATATAGCTATACCTGTTATTTCAATTTTTGTTTAATTTATTTTTACTATTATAGTTTGTTGTTTTTTTCTTTTCTTCTTATTTAAGTAACATTTTGTTAATTTTTTTTATACTTTCATTTTGCGTGACGGCGATGATAACCTTAACGGTTTTTCGTCGCAAAAAAAAATTATAAGGAATTTAAAGAAGTTGGGGAGAAGCGGAATTAGTAATATGACCGTTTTTTTAACTGTACTAAACAACAGAAATAGTTGCTTCACATCAAACATAAGGAATTCTAAAAAAAATTAATATTGACCTACAGTGTCTTATTTCATGTTCAGGATTGCAGCTGTAAATAGAGTTGCTTGGTTATAAGTTTCGCCTATTAATATTGCTCTGGAGAGCTTCCAGACACCAAGCGATTAATAATTTGTTTAATTTGAAAACAAAAAGGTAGAAAGGAAATAAGGGCAACTATCTGTCACGGATTTTTTTCCTTTCAAAAGGACCTGTGTTCAGCAGTTCGATAAGTCTCCGTCCGTAGGAGCTAAAGAGCTTATTGTGTTAATACACTCAAGACCGATTTCAGCGCTTCGACGAGCTTCAGTACCTTAACCAGAATGTATTTATCAAAATCCTTATCTGGTTCAAAAAGGTTCATTTTGGTATGGACTCAAAAGCACTACAGAAAACTTGTGAGACAGTTTTTAGACACTACACACATCGTGCGACGGTTACGTAAGTCCTGAAGGAGTCTTACTTGAGTAGATGATTTAGGAATTGACCGAATGCCGCGACCATCGCGACGACCAGCATGCCTGATAGATCTGCTGAATTGAACTGACGTTACCGTCAGTACAACATCTACTCCTAAAGGAAAACACTTGTCAGAGAATTGGTTTGTTCTTCTAGAGTTCATCCACTGCAATCCTTGGTAATTTGCGATCAATTTGGTTCCGGTCCAATAAAGCTGGCTACGTTATCATTCTTGGTCAACAGGTCTGCTGGCCTACAACGTCCATCCCAAGCGTACGTTGCTGGTAGAAGAAAGAGAAGGGGGAATCTAATATTAGTTGTGGTGAGATCTCAGAAGAACCATATCAGATGCTAAGGTATCAGAAAATGTAAGAATTCCTTTGCCTTTTAGGAATGCTTGTATTCCCCAGTGTACAACTGAGATCTTAGCTTGGAATAATGTGTAACATTTATTTAAGTTGGTTTCTAAGCTTTCTCTGACAGTATTCGCTATATTAACACTGACGATTCTGTCAGAAGGCAACCGTTCAGAACAACCTAAATCTGTAGTGCTAAGCCGTACTTCGGGTCTTCACAAAAAGTGAAGAGTACTCTAAAAGTCCGAATATCTTTTTTTTTGCTTCACGGACTGATTAGCTGCTACTAAGACTAATGAGGACGAGGTATCAGTGTAGACGGTAAGGAAAAGCAACGGAAGGAACTGCGGCTCGAAGTAAGAACCTTTAAGTGCGCATTTGAGTGACGCAGTGGACTGACCGATGCTTTAGCCACTTAGATCACCGAGCTCTTTGAAATACAAATGCTTATTTATACTGTATATTGGAGAGGGAAGATCAGTCTGCGGCTTTAAATCTGCGCATCTCATGGTCGCTGGTTCAAGACTGCAGTTACTGTCGTAACCTTTACCTTATGAACGTTGAGCAGAAAAAACGTACATTTTGGGAATGTCATAAAGTTTTTCTTACGATTTTCAAAAGTATTCTCAAAGACTTTGCAATATGCCTGTTGTTTTTTATTTTCGATTTTAAAACACATTTGTCTATTCTTCAGTCTAAAAACATTGATCGAAAGTTGCGGAAAGAGACGTGATTGTATTTCAGAGGGTCTGATTACAGTTCAATATAGGAGTAAAGAAACTTCAAAAAATCGATAATTGTCATGACTGGTTGTGTTTGCATGAGTTCTAAAGTTTGAATTATGATGAAAGTGGAAGGAACCGAAATGAGTGTTTCTGCAAAGTTTTTTTCACGTCTGATTCGAGCCTTGGGTTATTTAAATCTTAACTCTTCTCAGGCAGATAGAAGAACAGAAACAGGAGCAAGAAAGTTTTTTTAACTTAAAAAAACAAGAAGTGTACAAAAGGAACAAAAAAATCACTTCAGCTCCACACGAAGTTTCGACTTTGGAAGCCATTACTGTATTAGTTTTACCCCTTCTCTCTTGGTTGACAGCTGAAGCACACGAACGATCAAGGCACCAAAATCAGCTGTTGTCTCTAATAAAGAACATCCCCCAGACATACGGAACAACGCACAGCTTCCATTGAGATATCAGAATAGAACAGTGACGTTTATCGGTGAATGACCTTCGCCGAACAACGGACAGTAGCGAAGTCTAACGGCAAATACACCAAATGACCTTGTTACCAAGTTAAACACTTTTACTGTGTACCGAGATGAAACGCTTGAATGGTCTGTTAGGTAATTGATTTGAAATATAATATTACTATTGTTGTATTCAAGAAGCGTTAACAATAAAGTGTTTCCAACGATTTTGTTTACGGTCAGTATTCCTTAAGACTTGTATTCGTCTTTCTCCGTCACTCGTAACATTCCTCAGTGCGAAACACATTAGTAGACGTCCCTTGGCGTCTAAACAGTAAGTTGGAAAATTATAAAACACTGCAGTTCCTGAACCAAAACTTAACGTAATCGCGGCACGCAGTTGTCTCGCTGACGTCATAGAAGCAAATTTCCAAAATTATTTTCCCTTATCTCACCCTTTTTGAAACTCTGATTTCACCATCGTAATCAGTACTAAAAGCTGCACATACTAGCTTTTTAAACTTTCAAAGCAGATTGGAAATAGGAAAAATGAAAATGAACGCTGTCGAGACATTCGTAATTTCAACGCATTTTGAAAAAACAAAATGTCTGTGTATGCAGTTTTTAACACTGATTACGACGGTGAAATGAGATTTTCAAAACAATTCAAGAAAAATAATGAATTTTAAGAGATTTGAAACGGCCGCCATTACGAAACTGTTGAACTAATTTTGCCGGTTAACGAAATCATCTAAGCCATTATCGGAATTGATTTCTGTATCAAATTTAAATGAAGTCGGACTAAAATTTCAAACGTAAGCGTGTTAAAATGCGCGTGCACAGATTTTTCAATAAATTACTTAATTAATTTTAATATAGTCTGCTACTTGAAAAGAACGTCCAATTGTCTCTTTCTGGTGGGCAAATTTATCAATGACTTTCTGGTTGGAATCTGAAATGTTTGTTATTAATTTTTTTTCAATTGACAGCAATGCCAGCGGAGATAACCGTCATTTTGACATAAAGTTCCTATAGAAGATCTTCATTCTTTTCATTGTTAAAAAACACCTTTCAGCTTCCGCACTGGAATTATTCACTACAACAACATAACCTAGAAAATGACTGGTATTCATTGGAAATTTAGTGCTGTTAGCTGTCTATAATCAGTGCTGTACCGCAGCGCTACAAGCGGGGTTTGCAGTCCCTAAGTACACCAGGAAAACACAACGCGTTGCCTAGCAACGGGCCACTGTTCCCTGTTCATTCGGTTCCAATCATATGGCTGATGACCTGATCATATGACTCTCAGGTTGAAACCGTTTTATATCTGAATAGTTTTACACCGTTTTTTAAGCAGTTTTTTGGTTTTTTTATAATGGGTTATCACTATGGACAGGTAAAATATAGTTTGTAAGGAAATTAATAATAGAGTAGTCTCGATTAACCGTAATTCTCAGGACCTTTTGTATGATGAATGACAGAATAAAGGGATAACAGAATCAGACTTTCGGCGATCGATAAAAATAAAATGCTAAACACTGTTTGTGACACAGAATGTTATAATAATATTACTTTGAAAAATGTAGTAACACTTACATTTTCTAATTAATTCTATGTATTTTTAAGCATTTTACATACATAGGTCTTTAATACAGTAAGATATCCTTACTTAATTAATCTTTTGGTTACTCACATGAATGTTACGTGATCGACTTATACGCTGAATGGTATTATCGTAAATACTGTAACAATGTGTATGTTTCAAATAGAAACATTAATGCAATCATTCAGACTTTGTTGACACTATTTGAATTGCTTATAACTCATGCAACTGGATGACAGGATCGTTTACTTTTCTATTATCAATGTTTGCTTAGGATTGCAATCAGCGTCAGCTGCCGTCGCCTATGCTAAAATACGTCGTGTCCAGTAGTGTTTTGTTTTGCCTAGAAGGTTATTGTTATTATCTATTACAAATTATTTATTATGGAAGACGGTTCAAAAATGCCAGATATCAGAAGTAACCTGCCGGGTAAAAGGGTCACGATTAATCGAGATTCTACTGTTAACATAAATTTAGAAACTTCTGGGGGTTGTGCAACCTTGCAACCACAACACCGGCCGCCACTGACTCCTACATAATTCCGTCCTTTCATTTCCAAAAATATTAAACATTTAGCATTATTCATCAATACTCAATAACAGAATACAACTTTTTAAAGAGACATAACCTGGCGACGCGATGGTAATTCAACATTAATTATAGTGAAAACAAGAAAAACTGCAATAAAATACTGTAGGTTAATATTATTATTATTATTTATTTTTTTAGAATCCCTTATTTGATATTTGATGTGAAGCGATCATTTCTACTACTTGGTACCGTCAAAAAAATTGTCACATTACTAATTCCGCTTCTCTCCCCAACTTCTTTAAACTTCTTATAATTACAGTATTTTTCTTTCTTCATTAATGATTTTTTAATCTGTTTGCGGCTCTGAGAAAATTTTGCGCTCTAGGCGAGTCTAGTCGTGCCAATCGGTACTGCCCTGCAAATAATAACCTGTTGCAACTAAATTTGCGGTAGCGACTAAAACACCAGAAGAGGGATGAAGATAAAGGATTCAGAAAAGCTCCAAGGATAAGCAGAGTTTCGTGAAGGTGGGCGAGTAGATAGAGAAGGGCCAAACTAACCCACGCGTATACTAAGTGCCAAACAATAGGATGAAATTATGTTGAGGGGCTTTTGTGAGGGAGGGGGCGCAACTCCTACAAATAAAGCGTTCTGACCTTAACCCTATACAGTCACTGCAATTTACCACCCCTATTTAGTACTGGTGGTTGTCGGTTTGTTTTCTCACTAGGTAGGTTAGCGGAAATATTTTTGAACCTCACTTTATTCACTCCTCATTTTTTAAATAATAAAAATACGTTTGAAGCAATATTTTTTTAGCGAATTTCCATGGGTAAAATGAGCTATTGGAGCAGACGTAGTAGTAAGGATCCAGATCCAGGAATTTGAAATGATACTGACCTCTTGATCACTTTTTGAGGGGTCGTAAAAAAGTGTGTGTGTGTGTGTGTGTGTGTGTGTGTGTGTTTTAGCACATCATACTATATATAAAAAATATCGATTCCTCAAAAGTGATCTAGAGAAGCTATTGGAGCCGTCATTGGGAAGACCTATACCTGGTACCTTCAAATGAGTGCAGATCCTGGAACTTTAGAACACTTTTTGAGGGGTCGTTAAAAAAACGTCAATCTTAATTATGAATTTGAAATCATATTTTCGAAAAAATTCACGATAAAATAAAATATTGTTGGAAATTCGTAACCTTCAGCGAGATATCCAATTAAAATTATGTTAATTAGTTATATATCAAATCAGTTATTTAGCTCGCATGCAAATTACACTTGCATCATAAAAATCGATGTTTTTATTTTTTGCATGACCTACAGTCGCAAAAATGGTACTATTAATTTCCTTCCCATTAATTTGTTCTAAGCTCCAACCCCTTTTAAAGGCATTTTTAATTGGCTGCATCCAGGGGTTGTGTTTCAAAACTGATGTTGGTTTTGTCGTAATGGATGAACAATCACTGTATACAATTAACAATAACTTGGAATTGAACGTAAACTACCTTTTACTTGTATGTTAAAAGTATACAAAAAATGCAGGTAAATCTATAAACCATCTTTCATCTAGGTCGGGTGTTTGGTTCATAGCCTAGTGGGGATGGGAGGGCAGAGGGGAGCTCTTATATGCAATCCGGTTGCTAAGCAACGCAGCATCTACACAAGACGTCACACCACGTGAAATGTATGACGCGCTCTAGCGAGTTTACGGCGAACCAACACTTGTTTACGATCTAATCTAGGTAAGGTTGCTCAAGCAGCTGATATTTCACTACAAAATTTGGTTTTGTTTTCAACATTTTGCGAGTGATTTTATGTTCAACAGAGTTACATGTGTATACATTTGTGAGTAATAGTGTGCATTTACTTTATTTTGTGTTTAAAATTGTGTCTTTTCCTCGTTTTATGTTGCAGTGTACACACAACCTTGAAAACATCAAACTTTCTTTAGGCCTTCATCAACAAAATCTGACCCAAATTAGTAAGCAGTTTTTCAGTTTTATTTGATTTCATTGGATTTTATTTAACAAAGTTGAAAATAGTGTACTTACTGGTGTTTGGGTACGTTCCTAACCTTACTTTTTTTGTTTGATTTCAATAACCAAACTTTTTGAAGTGTTATTGCAAAACTTTCTGTCTGAAATTAATTGCCACACTACATAGCAGCCTGAAAGAATGCTAACTGAGCATTAAAAGTAATTTACGTATAAACGTGGTTAATGTGTTTAAAGTTAATTTGGCCTCGATTTCTTAATTTATTGTATGACCTTGGTTATAAGTCATTTAAATGTTTAAATTATTTTTTTTAAATCTTCTGTAAACTGAAAAAAATTAACATTAGAGCTATTTAAAATAATAATTATTGTTTTAGTAGTCCTTAAGTAGAATTTTAAATTACTGTTAACTAAATGATTTTTTTTAATAGTAAAAATTAATTTTTAATTTTCCTGATCAGTAATCTAAAACTAATTGTAATAATAAGAAAACAAAAATTATGTTTAAGCTTTTTTTTAGTAGACATGTAATTTTTAATTGTTTGAGGATAACCTACTTAGAAAAATAAGTTTTAGTAACATTAACATGTAGGTCAAGACAAATTGAAATATGTTGTAAATAACTGATATTTGAATTAAATAAAATTGGTCCTAGAAACGAAACTTCTTTGGTTATAAAGTGATTTTGAAGTAATTACTGGTGATTATTATAGCAAATGTGGTAACTAAGTATTATAGTCCCACTAGTATTTAGCAGATTTTCTTTATCATCTACTATGATGTTGTTAAGTTTGTTGTAAAGGCTAGATTACTATAATTTGTGGTTTGATTTTTCAGTCATACTTAATTTTTAAGCTATTGAAAGTTGCAACATCATCCCAAATAGAGTATAAAAAAAATAATATTTTTTTTTTATTCTGACATTTGCCATTATTTATGAATGGAAAACAATACATGACATTTCAGGAGAACATTTTCTATTGTTTATATATATATATATATATATATATATATATATATATATATATAAATCAAACATGTCTGAATAAAATAATAACATGAATATTCCATCATTAAGTAACAACAATCATCCGAAAAACATTTCATTACTTCCTATCATATTGACCACTGTTATGAATTGCTACAATTTTGATCCTAGGCTACAAATTTTTCTTGTGAAAATATTAAAGGCTAGACCCCAGTGAAATATTTAAAGCTGTGCTTTTGTCTCCAGGTCTGTTTATGAGCTGTTAATGAGTTGATGCAATAGAAATGTGATTTAAAACAGTTACAAGAACTTGGAAGCTAAATTTATTCAAGTACTGGTTCATTTGACGCTCAACTTTTTGTTGAATGAATGAATTTATTCCTAGGGTACTATTGTATTGCAACCTTTGTAGGTCTATTGTGCCCCTTTCTATATTCCTGAGATACTCTGTTAAAGCAGCTTCTCCAGTCATAGTCTCTTCATAATGTCGGATTTGAATAGGATTCATGGTGGGTAACCCCCTCCCACTTCTAATTGATAACTTCATAGTTTATTATTAATTCCTAGCTTGTCTACTAATTATCTTTCAATTTTTCTTTCTTTTGATCCTTATTACGGAGGTTAATTTGGTTCCCATTTGGTCAGCTTTTCCCTGTGCAGTGAGATTCCTCATTTTATTTTACATATTTACTCATAGGAACACCCATAAGTAGCTAGGGAAATGAGGTTCACCCATCAGATCCCTCTATGCATGGGTAAGGCTAAGGTAACTGGGAGTTCGCCAGGTATCTCAGGGCTCTGTTTGGTACACCATTAGACTGATACATAATCCCTTCATCATCACTTTACACTTTAGAGTTAGCCAAGCTATGTAGAGTAGTGAATGTGTGTGTATTGGGTAGATGAGTGAGAGTAGTTTGAGCCAAAGGTATGGTGGGATTGCTAAATCCATCAGCTACTTACTTCAGCTGCCTCTGCCAGATAGAGCAAATATCTTTGCAAATACAGCACAATAAAAATAGCAAGTCTTTGTTCACCTTGTAATTAGAACTCCTGTAAATCATTACTGTAGGCTTCAGAAATTTGTTGAAATCAGCATGTGTCTTTTTGCTGAAATAAACAAAATTTAAAATATTTCATACCTTTCGTAAGTTGAAATTGCAGTAATTATCTTTTACAAATTTAACCTACTTTTTCTGTTTTCTACTTTCTACTATTTTATATGAAATTTTATATATAGTAAAGGATTAAGACAGATTGATTGATTCTTTAGAGGATACGGTAGTCTCTGACATCACAATCAAAGGATCTGTTGTGCAGTTGCTTCTTGGATTCTAGTTAAGCAGGTGCCCTCAGTGAGTTTTAGCAGTACACTAACTAACTTATTCTGCTGGAGGTACTCAGGGTTCTGGAAACCAACCATCCTTTACTTCATAATCGTAGATTATGTTTTTTACCTATGCATGTTTCTTCGTGTTATATTGTGCCTGGTTGTCAGCCTTCCAGTCATGAAGTATGGTCCCCGTCACCTTGTCATCACAACCCTATAAGGGTTGCTTTTCTTATTTCTAAAGTTTTATCCCAAGGAGGTTTTCTGCTTCTAGGTTTAATTAGAAACCCTTTTTGCTACTGCCTCTTCCCTCTTTAGTTTGTGGTTTTGCGCACATGACAGATATTATGTTTACAAATGTCTGCCTGATTTGTAATGTTTGACCCAGTCTCTTACTTTTCTACTGCAGGTTGGTTAGGTCCACATACTGTCCCCACAGTGTGCTGTAATGCACCTGTGTGGGTTCCATGGGATTAAGAACAGCTCTAGTTCCCTCCACTTCTATGCTATTATCACTCCTCAGTTCTGCTTTTCTAGTTCCCCAACATTTTGTTATTTGAAAGTTTGTTTCCAGCCATAAAAAAAATCTATAAGTAGCTAGGGAAATAAAGTGTCCACACATATAGAGCCCTCTTGCATAGGTAAGATTAGTTTAACTTAAAGGTCACCTGGTATTCAGAGCCTGCGCACTTTGCATGCAACGTTTTGTATACACTATTCTACCTTGGTTTAGGATGAAGTAATCTAACCCAAGAGTAGATTAAATTCTGTACTTTAAGGGGTTTTGTAACCCTCAAGAGCAGATAAATAGAGAAAAGTTAGAAATAGCTAGGGAGCCTTGTGTTTGTGTAACCCATACTCACAATGTATGAGGCCCTTTGGGAAGAGGATTAACGTAAATATCTCAGACTTAGAGTTAGATTTGCCATTATAAGGTCTGGCTAAAGATACTTTGATTTCAGAGCTGATTCGTCTGCATCTAGCAATCAGTTGTTTAGGCAACCTGTTGCAACATTATAATTTTGTAGAGCCTATACATATGTTATTCAGACAGGTCAGATTATCATGAAGATTAACTAATTTTATGTTCTTTATGAGTTAGTGTCCTCCAAACTGAATTGCTAACTCAAATTCTTTTTTTTGCAGGACTTTAGCAAACAACTTCAGTTGAATTGTTTATACTTTATTTTTATTTTTGTCATAGTTCAAAAAAGTGATTTGTGTAGATTATAACCAATGCAAACTCTTTTCAGTAACCGAACCTATTTGTTTGAAAGGAACGTACCAACTATGTTTTAATTTCTGAATAATAGTATCAAGAGTTATAAAAAAAGCTCTTATAATAAAAAGTGCAAATATCCCTACATTTCTAAATCATTTTATAGGTTAAAAATTGTGTAGACCATAATGTTAAACTATATTATTTGTAGTATTGTTACTTCATAACTGCAATCTTAAAATATTAATTACATTAAGGGCTGTAACGGTAACAATGTGTGATACGTGGAATACAAGTTGCTATATTAGAAAAATTGTTACGAAAGAGGCAGGTAAGTCTTTTATCATGCCTCACATCAAGCGGTTCTTTTAGAACAACTTAAGGCCGGGTGGCCACCAAATGTAGAGCAGAGTTACGCTGACCTGAACCGAGTGGAGCAGAATAGAGATGAGTGGCAATCAGGAGCAGAGTTCAGTTAGTTTAAAGAATGTGTTTGTATCTTTTAAATCTAAGTGGTAACCTAGGTAACAAGAATTTATAAGTTTGGAGGTATAGCCAGTGTGGTGGGGGAAGTCAGCTACAAAAGTGAATCTAGACAGAGTCGAAGGTACGTGGAGCAGAGCCCAGTGACACTGCTTGATTCCACTCAGCTCCGTTACACTTTCAATGTCCGCACTTACATTAAGAACAATAGGTTTGGTTTTAAATGTATAGTCCACTTCATTTAGCTCAGCTCCACTTCGCATTTGGTGGCCACCTCCCAAAGTCGCTGTTTTAATTTCGTACCTGTTGCTACTAAACCCATCTTTATTGCACTACTGATTTGTGACTATTGGCATTATAGGAGATGCTGTTACCTCCAACATGTTCACTTCTAAATACCCCACCATCTGTAGGCCAGGGATTATTGTGCGACTCTGTATTGAATTGAAATCAGACAAAACCAAAGTGCTTTGTTTCTTATGTATTGCTTAACCTTAGAGTTTTGGCAAATAAATATACATATATTTACTATTATGATGTCAATTTTATTTTTTATAATAATTTTTCTTGCAATTTAATTTTTACACTTTAATAAATAAAATTAATAAGAACCTGAGATGTCTTTCATCAAGACGAAATCACTTTTTTGTGTAGTGACCTGACTTTAAAATCGGAAGATAATAACCGTACATTGTTATGTTTACATTACTCTGTTCTACGATGTCTAGAACTGGACAACTAAGCAGGCAATAGAATATAAAATTCAGACCTTCGAAATCTGGATATTATAATGCATCAAAATGTTTTGCACTGATTGCATCACTATCGCAGAAGTATTTTGTAGAATGGGCTTATGACCTATGTAAATGTAGAAAGATTATATGGGTCAAGTGATGAGGAATGACTGAAAGTACTGTCTACTGCAAAATATTAGTCAAGAAAAAGTAAAGGGAAAAGAAGACCTGGTGGACGATGAATTTTGAGGCTGGCAAACATTTGCAGATTGTTTGGGGTTAACTCCATCCACTTTATCAGCACTGTTTTTACTGTGGAGAAAGTAAGGATAGCAAGATCGCTAACATCTGATACTGATAAAGCACCACAACACAAAAAATAAGTGAAATAGAGAAAAGAATGTCACATTAATTGGCAAGACACCAATAAAAAGCAGACTTATCTAACAAAAAATAAGGATTTCTATTTTAGTGAAATTTAAATCTTGCATTATAACGACTTCACGAATAATGCACTTGAAGAATTAGTTGCAAACTGTTTTCAGAATCGTCAGTTTTGTTAATTACAACAAAACGATGAGCAAGTAGTGGTCAGACATCATGCATTGAACAATTATATTTTATATTAAGTCTGACAAAATTTTAAAGTGAACATATCGATGTTTTTAAAATGTTCGAGTTGGGTATTTGGAAAATTCAAATTAACAATTGTGTTAAGCATTGAACTTTTATCTGAAATAAGCCTGTGATTAAATATAATCTCCATCATATAAAGTTATCAACTCAAAACATGCTTGTAGCCCGGAAGTAGAAGTAGTGTTAGGCCTAGTGTTTTATCTGTACCAAACAGCTGTTTTTCCTTTATGTTAATTTTGAGGTTGTTTATTTTAAAAATATTTTGTTGAGGTAGAATATGCTTTAATATCATGAAGCTTCTTTTTTTTACATTGTTTATTCTGTTTTAAAATTAATCTTGCCACTGTTTGACAAATAAATTTAAGTTTGGCTAAAGATACATTTATTTCAGAGCTGATTAGTCTGCTTCTAGGAATTATTTTCTTAGGAAACTTGTTGCAACATTAAAATTTTATAGGCTTATACATACATCATTCAGACAGGTCAGATTGCCATGAAGATGGACAAATTTATATATACTTTTTTGCTAGTTATAGACTAATGAGGATGACGGATCAGCATTAATGGTGGAAACTGCAGGATACATAATTCATGATTGTGAGGCTCTTGTTTGTAGGAGCCTAGGGGTTGGTTTTCAAGACCCTCGAGATGTTCAGCAGAATAAGCTAGTCAGTGGATTGTTGGAACTTACTAAGGTCATCAATCTGCTAAACTAAGATGAAGCTGTGGGAGTAACTGTGACTGGAACTAAGAACCTTAGATGCACAGTTCAAAGATACAGAAGACTGACCAGTGTTTTAGATTACAGAGTCCAATTTTCCAGCAAGAGTTTAAATTTTGTTTGCTTTTTGTATATTTGTAGATTTGGAGGTTTTAGTAAGTTAGTCTTTTTTGATTGTTTTTTTTTGGTGATCCATTTGTTTGATCTGCATTTTTTGAATGCATGTAGATAAAATTCTTATGTGTAATGATTTTAGATATAGATAAAGCAGTTTTTGATATTCTGTCGGCATACATATTATTTTATACTACTACGCAGCAGAAATCAATTAATGATTTGAATTTTGAAATTTTCCATAGTCGAACAATACCTACTAGCTAGACTGGGGTCTGCATCTGTTTACTGAACCTGAGCCGGCTTTAGGGATTTCTCTGTCATTACCCAGGTCTGCTATTAATTGATAAGCAGGTGGATTGTTAAGCAACACCAGGCAAGATGGGCATTCCCATAGTAAGCGCCTTTTAAGCAGGGTTACATTTGGAGGGCTTAATGGAGTGGCAGATGTCTTGGACAGGAAACAACTCAGGAAAATCATGGGGCTTATTAATGTGGTCTGAGGGTGCAAATGAACAGAATAAGTATATACAATGGAGAAACCATGTGTAGGTTGTGCAGGAAAGAGGAAGAAACTCAAGGACACATACTTCATGATTGTGAGTCTCTTGCTTGTAGGTGGCTAGGGGTTTTTTGTTTCCAGGACCCTAGTGATCTTCAGCAAAATAAGCTAGTCAGTGGATTGTTGGAACTTACAAAGGGCATCAATCTGCTAAACTAGTACTCATGAGGTTTAGTTGTACAATAGGTCTGTTGAAGTGCCTGGGGTTGCATTATCCCTTCCTCTAGTTTAAATCTATAGTCGAACAATGAATGGCTCATGTATTAATGAAAGTAAGATTATTGTTTGTGCATATTTACTGTCCAGAGGGCTTATTTTGAGTCTGTGATGATGCAGGAGTCTTGATTGACTCTACTTCTCCTACCAGTTCTTCATTCAGTCAAGTGTAACTCCACCAAGGAAAACAGCAAGGCCTTCTGACAAGGTCTTATCAGTCAGCTTGTGCTTGATCGTTTTAACTCACTAAAAGTAACTTAAATCTCTGTATTAATTAGCATTTCCATTGAAGTATCAGTCATGGTAAGACCCATACCCAAAACCTTGAAATGAGTGCCAGACCTTATCTCTAGATCCTTTTTTTGAGGGATTGTTACAATTTTTACATTCAAGGTACATCTGTGTTAGCAATATAAGCATTCGAAATTGTAGTCAAATTTGATTCATCAAATTTAGCACAAAAATTGATTTTTGTAATAGGTTGGGCAAGTTCTCTACCCAGCAAAATCTGTCAGTATCAAACACAAGTTTGAGTTTGAAAAACACTGCTTAGCGTAAATTTCGAAGTTCAACAATTCTCTGTTTTAGTGATAACGCACAAGAAGAATGTTACTGGTGAACAGATGTTTGTGTTCAATATACATAGATAGGCCAAGTACAAAACTTTTTTTTTCAATCTGTATTTTAGTTTTGAATTGACGAGTGAAACATAATGAAAATAGGATAAAGAAGATTACAAATACAAATATAAACATTTATATAAGTGCATTAATGAGGGAACCATCGTATTGCTATTATACACAAATACAATACACTTAATTTTATTCAGACGCTCCTCTTTGTACTATTTTCTGTACAGCTTATTCATTTACTTTTTCTATTCAAAATCTCCTTACTCGATTTGCAGGTGATTGGAAACATGTCTTGCGTAATACAAACTTGAGTAGAAGAGGAGAAAAATTTGATTAATTTAAATCTAGCGTGGTGAATATTTGTACGTTGAAAGGCGAGAAATATGATTTTACTAATTGGAATGTATTATAATTAGTGGCTTTATTCCTGCAGTGCTTGCTTTAGTCACAGTGGAACACTTTTATTACTTTACGGTAAACAGAAAAAAAGCACTGTTGAAAATGTTAACAAAGTTTTTTATATTTTAGTGTTCTTAATTTAAGATGTACTGAGTTCGTATAATCATTTACAACAATTTTGTTGTTGTTAGCTTATCTTGTACCTTTTGGCAGGAATAAATTCAAATGAAACTTGAAATATAATCCTATTAACATGACACAAGCAAATATTAAGTAAGTACTAACTGCAAGACATTTTTTTTCCAAAACTGCTTGCATGAGAATTTTTAATCTACGAGTAATTTACATAATTGACAATTTTAACAACCTCAGATCAGGTGGGATTATCCGCTAAATTTAAGTATATTAATAAGTGGAGGAAAAGAAACTAACAAGGATTCCCCCAGCAGCTGCGAGCGAAAGGGGAAGATCCTTGCACTGAATCCCACAGGCTCTGCCCACAGGGAAATGTGGTGTTCAGGAGGACCTGTTTATCCCGGATACTGCTTGTGCATTCAAGTCCGTATTGAATGGGGCCACTGCTCGTAGAGGGTGCAAGGCCTGTAGCGAAGTGGTGAACTCCATCTAAGACTAAATATGACCACAAGACCATTAGCAAAGAAGTACCTTGAGGGAAAGTTGAAAACTTTGAAGAAATAGCTCAAGAGTACGTAAACATTCAGGGGTTAGCGGAAAAGACCCGAAAGTTTGAACGGAGAAATTCATGCTCTCACACCAAGTCGTCACTTGGCCATTCCATGGCCACTCTTTCTTGCAATTCTTTATTGATATCACCCATTCAGCTCCTCCTTGGTCTGCCGTACTGTTTCCTGCTTGTGGATTCTCATACCAGGATCTGCTTTAAACTCCTTCGTTCCAACATACGGTTCCAAAACAAAAACCAAATCAATTGTTTATTTTATTTCAGATTTCTTCTGTGGTAGTCCGAGTTAAAACCATAACCTCTGTTATCATTGTAGTTTGTGCTGTATTCTTTTTTCTGGAACTTCACATGTACAAAATATGTACATGATATATATATATATATATATATATGAATATATAATATAAATATAAATATATATATAATAGATACATATTATTATGATAAAATATGCCTTAGGTGCAAAATGACTATAAAGTCTGTCAAGTAAAGGGTTGTTTCTAAATTAATATATATAGAGCCCCGCAGGGGGAGTGCAGACTATCTGCACCTATTGAGAGGATTTAGACATCCCTCGCGGTACCCAAGTCTATCACACACTTACATTTAAGGCGGCGATAATAGCCTGAATGTGCTTTTCGCCTTAAAAAAAACAAAAAAGTTTTTAAATGAATATCAGGGTTTTAAAGTTATGTAATATTAAGTTCTTACACTGTCAAATCGTACAGAAAATGAAAGGCAACTCATACAGTTCTAACTCATAAACTGTTTCCTGTTATTTCCACTTCCACTTGAACATGGTAATAGCAAAGATGGCTACTCTGGAACAGAAAGCATTCCATATTTTAGAATTTGGAAAGCATGAATCTGTAATTGCCATTATGTGCACATTCTGTATCAAGTAAAATTGCGATCCCACCTCCACCCCCAAAAGACAATAACATTTGTAGATGTTATAAACAGTCCTGACCATCTTTTCAAAATGAAGAGTCTGAAATGACAAACTTTCTCCAAAGAGATTGTTAAGTGTATAAGAGATCTTTTGTAAGTATTAAAAAAAAAACCTGTTGGAAAGGCTAGCGAATGTTAGAAATACCACTGATATCTGTGTGGAGGGTTTAAGGAAACGCTTAAACTGCGTCCATATCGTTTATAGCTGTTACAAGTAAGTGATTTAAGCTACCTTCCAATTCTGTAATGAAATTATTAGATTAAGACCACTTTATCATGTTGTATGCAGTGATAAAGCAACATGGTATGTATATTGGAGGGTTAGAAAATCGCTGTAAGATATAGTATGAACGTGTCTTCCCAAAATTAAATGTTTTTACTTCATTCCAAGCAAGTTGGTCAAGCAACACATCAATCTGTACACCCTTTAATGTCATGACGATATTTGAGGAGGAAGATTGTGTGTTGGAAAACTGGATACCTAGAGTATAAAGATGGCTCCAAAACAAAGACCAAGCATTGGTGCTGGGGTGTACTGCCTGAGAACAGGGATGAAAAAAATTGTTACCCTGGGGCAACAATATGCAACAGTATTCAAGCTGAACTGATGGCCATTAATGACAGTGTTTGGGAGAATTTGAAACGGGCCTTCAAGAAGGCTTGTATTCATATTTTATCTGATAGACAGCATTCAAAGCACTTGTGGGTCCTATTATTCGGTCTGGGAGTGTCGGGAGAACCTCAGTGCTCTGTCCCTAGAAAACCGTTTTACTCTTCACTGGTTTCTGGGGCATAAGGGAGTTGAAGGTAATGAGAATGCAGACTGACTGGATTGACTGGGGTCTGCATCTGAGTTTATCAAACCTAGTTGGCTTTAGGTGTCTCTGTTGTTGGCCTGGTCTGCTATCAGTAGTTGGATTAACAAACAACTATGGGATAACCTTCGTGTGCATTCCCATAGCACCTCTTTAGGTATGGTTCCTCATAGAGGACTTAGAGGAAAGGCAGACATATTGGGCAGAGCACAATTCAGGAAAATCAAGGGGCTTATTACAGAACACTGTATCTGAGGTTGCACATAAACAGGATAGGTATGTACCACAGAGAAACAGTGAAGGTTATGCGGGAAAGAAGAAAAAATTGCAGGACACATAATGCATGACTGTGAGGCTCTTGCTAGCAGGAGGTTAATGGTTTTGGTTTCCAGGATCCTAAGGATCTTCCAGCAGGATGAGCTAGTAAGTGAATTGTTGGAATTTACTAATGGCACCAACCTACTGAACTAGTACTTAGAGAGGTTTAGTTGCACAATAGGTCTGTTGATCATAGTGCTTAGGGTTGTACAGTCCCTTCCTCTAGTTTTTAATGTAATCCCAAGCAAGTTTATCGGACATTTTTTTATAAAAACAAATATGTTTAGAATAACCTATCTTGATGTGCTACAGCTGTGGCTTTTCCTTGACTACATTATGAATTACATGCAGAGCTTGTTTTTACCATGAATTCCATTTGCTTAGTCTGACCCTATGTGATTTATTTCTTTGGGGGGAGGGGTTCATGAAGGACAAACTGTTAAAGCTGATTTATTTGACTTAAGAGAGGATTGAAGCAGTTGTTACATCAGTTGTTTCAAAATTTTCGGTTAAGTTATAGGACATATTCTGTTGGTTTTTTTTGCGACAATTGTAGGCATGTGTGTACTGTGACCCAAATGTTTTTTTGGGGGAGGGCATGTATACACAAACCTTATTCATACTTTGGGGGAGAGAGTTCCGCCCCCAGAAAGAATGAGAATATTAAGAGTTATGACCCAATTCTACAGCTTACTTTTTTAAATAAATGAATGGTGTGAAAATGAAACACATACCTATTATTTATTATAACAAAAAATAAAATTGTATAATGCATTTTTATACAAATAAATATTGCTGTGGTTTCTTTACAACTTATGCAAAATTATAGCATATGCATCATGTCTTTAATTACTCAATTCATTGTAGTTTGCTAAAATTTAGACGTGAGATTTATTGGTATATGTGCATATTTGTAAAACGCCTTGTAATATCTGTATAATATTCTTGTTTGGTATATTAATAATAACTGTAAATTTACTAATTACTTAATTGCTTAAATTATATATTTTGTATCTTTAATATGAGGGTCTTTTGGGCAAAAGTAAAGAACATTTTGATGTGATGAGCCACTCAGCTTCCCCACTGCTGCTGCTGTCGTATCAGTGATCTTCCCACGCCTTCGTGCCAGTCTGACGCTAACAGTGACCCATTTCAGTCATTTATTGTTTATTTGTGCGACTTTAAAATGTCTTGACAAAATTAACGATCCTACCAAGTATGAGTTTTGCACTGTAATATGCTTTTCGGATGTGAAAAATCTGTCAAAATTTACAGATAGGTAACCAAAGTTTATGGTAATGTGATAAATAAAGCTTCAGTTCGAAAACAAACGGTGTGGATTGTTGTGGAGCAGCATTGTGCTTCTTCATGTTAAAACATGTCCACATGCAGCTGCGTTAACAGTGAACTTGCTTCAGCAGTTTACGTGGGAAGATTTTGAACATTAGCCTTATAGCATGGACTTGGCCCCAAGTGATACCTTTCCTTAACAGAATGAAAGATTTTTTTGTTGAAAACCACTATGGTAGTAATAAGGAACTGGAAGAGCATTAGTGAGTGGTTCAACAACTTCATGACGTCTCAGTATATAGAAGGCACAGAAAAGCTGGTGAAGCGCTGTGACATATTTTAAAATTTTTGTAGCAGCTATGTAGAAAAATAGCTAAGGTGTCAAATTTGTTGTAAAATAAGTTTTATTTCATTATGTTCATTAAAAGTGTCTAGAGAAAAGAATGTTCTTTGCTTTCCAAACGACCTTCATCTTATACTTTTTCAAAATTCGGGCAGTATGTGCACCTCCTCCCAATGGAATAACTATGTTTGTAGGTAAAACTGTTTTAGTTGCTTTTTCATTTCAACTATAATTAATCAGTGTAAGTAAAGACTTAATAAATAATACTTATTATAATTATAATAAGTTTATAATTATATAATAATAATATTGGGGTTTTAAAACCCCAATATTCATTTAGAAATACCCTGTATAATACATTGATAAAATCAATAGATCCCAGAAAAATCTCAGATAGATAAACTTAGATGGGATGACGATAAACTGGAAACTTAATTCACCTGCTCATTTACATTTTGCTTGGCTTTATAGGCATTGAATAAGTATAACAGGACATCAGCTTTAATTATTGTGTCAATTAGAAACAAATCATTGGCATAAAAATGAATTTGTCAGTCAGACTTTAACTGGCATCAGATTTATTACGAAACGTTATCTCTGTAATATTTATTTCTCCATCCATATCTCTGTAATGTCTTGCACGAAACTACCGTTTAAAATATTTTTATATCACTTTAAGATATGATAAAAAGACGGGGAAATATTTTTATGATAAAACATTTTTAGCATTCCTGTTACATATTAAGTGTTCAGGTGGTTTGCTTTGTTGTTCACATATTTCAAAATTTATTTTATAAAATTTGATTAAACTTGTTTAGGGTGAATGTTTTTAATTTATACAATATTGTCATTTTACATTTTTATTTTCTCTCTCTCTCTCTCTCTCTCTCTCTCTCTCTCTATGTTACATAAGAATGATTTTTAATAGGGATGTTTTAAAAGGTTGGTCTGATTGAATCAAGTAGATTCAAACATAAAAGGCAGAACTTGAGTGAATTCTTAAATAGCCTTTGTACAGTTTCTATATAGCAAATTTGTAACTACTTGTTTTTTCATAGGTTTGAATGGCCGTTGTTTCATTTTTCCAAACTATTGTTTAAGATGCCCGAGTTCAGTTACGAACAGACACAATGAAATGTATAACATAACGGTGGTTTCAAATTATATGTCATATCGATTTTAAAGCCATGAAACAAGTATGGGCGGATTTAAGTGATTGGAATGCTCCCCCTCCCAGTTATGCAAAAATAATTAAATAATTTTACACAAAATAAAAAAGATTTTTTTATTAAAATTTTTGTAAAACTATTTGAGGCAAAAACAATGAAAATGACTGTTGTTTTCAGATATTGATGTAATTTAACATGTTTCATTAAGATAATTACAAATAATAAAACTTTCTTACTTCGTTTTACAGTTTTTAAATTAATTATAATACATAATAAGTATTGAATTATTAAAACATTTATTATAAAACACTGTGAGAACGTTTTATTACTTGTTATTATTAGAAAAACAACTACCGTAACATGTATTCGTAACATTGTTACTGTTACTATTATTAGCCTACTTAAAAAGTTTTGAAGGAAAAAAATTGTTTACAAAAATTTTAATATTAATTTTTTTTTTGAAATTTTTGAATGAATTTTGATAGTTAACAAACATGTCCCAGCTGTTAACAAAATCGATTATTGTGTCGAGGTTGAATTAAATCGTACCTAAATTGTGAACATGAGAGTGCTAACAAACAAGCGTGCGTGCACACACACACACACACACACACACACACACACACACACACACACACACAAACTTCACGTTTAAGAAAAGAGCAGTGTAAATTTGCCATCAGTTTTGGAAGAGGGAAAGAAGGGCAAGTTAAAGAGTATTTGTAAATGATATTTCGATCTGTTCGAATTTTGTTTGTGCAGACACACACACACACACACACAATTGTGTGTGTAAGCTTTAAACAACCTCTCAAAAAGAGATAAAAAGATCAGGATCGGCCATTATTTAAAGGTCTGGTTTTTACCATGATGGTCACTCCAATAAATAGCTCATTTTCTAGTAGAAATTCGCTAATAAGGCTTTTCAAATGTGTATTTGTAATGCTAAACGTAATAAGAAATAAAAACATGCAAAATCTGTCTGTAAAACAATGTATGTTTAAGTGCTTACATAAAAAAAGTTTTAAAATGTCTTGCCAATTATTGTATATTGTGGGCAATTTACAATCAACTATCCTAACGACATGCTTCGTGTAAACACTGTTTAAAACATATAGGAATAATCGGCTTGTCTTTTGATCAGAAAATAAAGCAATTTAATATGTATGTATACGGTTTGTATGGTTTAGATTATTAAAAACAATGTAATATGATCAAAAGCAGTTTAAGTGGTTCCAACAATTTGTTAGAACTTTGAATCCTGATATTTTTTCAAAGCTCACATTTGCTAGGCTAGTAACATGGTGATAGTATGATTCCACATTTTGTCATATCTCTTTTGACCTGGTTATTGTTCATTATGGCGTTAGATTAACTGTTCTAGTCTAATTTACATTTTTGGTTTGCACTATAAAGATGTCAAAATTTTTTATTGGCTGAAAATATTTAGTTTTGAATATGGTTATTAGTTATGAGACAAAAACTTTATGCAATTTTTTCTTTACATTCAATTATTTCCGTAAAATATTTTGTTTGGAAGCTATAAAAAAGAAATTGTATATTCACTCAAGATTGGTTCATTAGATTTTTGGTGAAAATTCAGTCATACAGTGCACACAAAGATTCATAACTGAAATCGATATTTGCACAAGATTTGAAATAAATGAACAAATTTTGAGAAATCTAGTCTAATTTCCAGAGATTTTTTTGTTGGTAGCTCCCAAAACAATATTTTTTGTGTTAGTACTTAAAAGGTGTTTTACTTTTTAATAAAATTTGGTGTTTTATTTTTTTATAAAATTTTATCAAACTTATTATTAGCCATTTTCAAGAGAATCCAAATATTTTGTTTGTGTAGACCGAAAAGGGTATGAAAATTTTTTGAAATTGGTCCTGAGTTGCTGTCAAAAAACACCCACATGCTAAATCTCATTAACAATAGGTCTATTATTGTCCATTAGTGGAGAGAGTGCCCACATGGCCCCGCTTACATCAGTAGTCTCGAACAGGCACTTTTTACTAATATATATACAAATATTCCTGTTCACCCATATTCTGTTTACAGTAGGAAAGAAATCTTCCCTCTCTTGTCCGATTGGTCAATCACTGCCCCTGTCTGATTGGTTGGCTCAAGGTCACAGTGTCAATAGGCTCATCCCTCAGTGGACTAGACTTGTGATGTGAGGTATAGTTTAGTGTACACCATGCAAACATATACACACACACACACACACACACACACGCGCGCGCGCACACACACACACACACACAAACTTCATAACTGTTATAGTCATTAAAGTCTGAAGTTAAATTTTTTCACAATTATTACTACAGTATCTCCTATATATTTTGTACTAGACATATAAGCATACAGAAATTGCTTTTATTTAAAAATTTTAAGGTATGATATTCTAAGTATGTCATTTTTTTTCAACACGATTTTGATAAATTTTACCTCTTAAATTTTCAAAGTTTCTGATAGCTTCTGAACCAGAATCGTTACGGGTATGTGCAGTAGAAGTTGTTAAGATAATTAATCTTAATAAACTAATTAAGAAGTTTACCATAGATTTGCCTGAAAATTTGTATGGTTTGAATATCTTGTCTTAATATAAAATCTTAAATTTTATATTCTTGCATAAATGCAGTCAAGAACTACTGAAAATTGCTGCATAGTTTAAAAATACTGAATCCGAAGTCATTATGCCTTCGTCACATTATTAGTAATGTTTACTGAAGTCGTTAACAAACGCAGTGATTGAATATTTACATGATTTCTAATTATTTAACTTCTGAACTGCGTACAAATTTGTAATTATAAAATTATAGTATGCTGCAGATACCAGCTTCAGAACTAAAAACCTTAGGAAATAAAAATACATCTATGTCCAATACTTGACTTCAATTTTTACATATTTTGGGATGTGTTTGAGCAGTAGAAATACATTATTCATCTAAGTCATCAGAACATTATTACGATGAAGGCAAATGAATGAATGAAGTTTTAGGGTTACTGTTGTGCCCCCTATCTATATTCCTGAGATGCTTACTTACAGTGCCTTCTTCAACCATGGTCTCTTCATAAAGGCTAGGATTTGGAGATAATTTAAGATAAGTAACTAACTCCCTCACTTGAAAGCAAAGATTTTAATGAGACAACATAAATCTCTAGATGCATCTTCAGATGTTTGATAATTGAGAGGTACTTTCTGTTTGTATTTGAAAAGTAAATAATTTTTTTTTTAAAACCGTGTACTGCCTGAATTGCCTTCGTGTACCATCAGATGGGAAACCCTGCTGTAGGTAGAGAAGGTGAATTTCTACAAAATGCCATTTGTTCCATGTTTCAAACACTATTCAGATATAGTCACACCCTGTATAATAAACTGTGTAATGGTAGTATTATTTCTAATAAAGAAATGTTGGGTGAAATATAAGCAAATTTCTTTTTGTTGTTAGGTGGTGAAAATGGCCCCCGAGCGTCCGGGGCCAGAAGACGAGCCGGGAGTGACAGTTTGTGCGGGAAATTCACTCACCATACCTGTCACGCTTCTATCCATACCTAACTCAGTGCTGCACATCAAGGTACTATTCTTTGTTTTAAAATTATCATATATAATTTTTTAAGGCTGATTGTAATGTTGGATTTTGTGTCCCATGATGTGAGGAACATGTATTTCTTAATATGTATTATATTGATATATAATAATATATTTTGCACATCACAAGTCTCATTAAATTAATTATAATTAAAACTTCCTGTATTTCCGCCCAGGATCGAAACGGGAATCTTGCGCATGTGAAGCGAATATAATAACCACTACACCACAGAAACTACCAAGAAGTTTGACCAGTTGTAGATATATGAAATGAATCGTTAATTTAATTTTGGTAGTTATATTAAAATATCAGTTGTTTTATATTAATACATAATTAGCAGTTGATCGGCTATAATAAGTTTTAGGTATGTTGTTAAAAACTTGCTGTGCTAATTTGTCATGTTTTCGAACAAATTATCATAATTAAAACAAGGAAGAGAAAACGTGATACTTGATTTTTACTTTTAGTTCAATAATAGAAAGTTTTTTACTGTTTTGTTAGGTGATTATATTTTATCATTACATTATATGTGTTAGACGTTGCTAACATTAGGCATTAAATTCTGCTTAGTATAAAATATTTTATTGGGTAATTATATAGCAGAGTAGCCTCACTTCGAAATTAATTTTTATTGATCTTATTCGTCGAATATTTGTTGAAAACTTATTGTAACATCAAAAACAAGTGTCGGAAATACTATTTCAAGACAAAAAATATTTATTTTTTCCTAAAGAATACTCCTTAACCTAACTGACACGGTTGTTAGGCCTAACACGATGATGCATGAAAAATAACTTACATATTTTTTTAAAGAATACTTCATAACCTAACTGACATGGTTGTTAGGCCTAACACGGTGATGTATGAAAAAACCTTTATTTTTTTAAAAGAATACTTCATAACCTAACTGACACGGTTGTTAGACCTAACACGGTGATGCATGAAAAAAAACTTTATTTTTTTAAAGAATACTCCATAACCTAACTGACACTTGCAATAATATTCAGTAGTAGTAGAATTTATTGAATTTAAATGTATTCTTATAAAAATAAAGGTTTTTTCATACATCACCGTGTTAGGCCTAACAACCATGTCAGTTAGGTTATGAAGTATTCTTTAAAAAAATATACATTTAAAGATCACGCATCACCGTGTTAGGACCAACAACCGTGTCAGTTAGGTTATGGTGATTTTTTTTTTAATAAAGGTTTTTTTAACGCATCACCGTGTTAGACCTAACAACCGTGTTAGTTAAATTATGGAGTACTCTTTAAAAAAAAATAAAATTTTTTTTCCCTGCATCACCGATATTTCTGCAATTTCCTGCAATACCGATATTTCTGCGATTTCCTGCGATACCGATACACGATATATATTTTTTGTCTTGAAATAGTATTTCCGACACTTGTTTTTGATGTTACAATAAGTTTTCAACAAATATTCGACGAATAAGATCCATAAAAATTAATTTCGAAGTGAGGCTACTCTGCTATATAATTACCTTTTATTGTACACTTACTAAAACCTTTTACTTATTTTATACTTTTCATTGGTATACATTAGCTTTCTATACCAGTGGTTCCCAAATGCCAGTCAGTTGTAGATTTCCAAGTAAATAAACTATCAGGGACCCCTGAACCTACGTTTAAATTAAAACATCTTTTGACATTCTGTTACCTTAACCCTTGTTAATAATGAGCATATGCAACTAAAGGTGAAAGCATGGGATAAAGTAACTCCAAAGTTTTATAAATTGTGAACATAATCTAATTTTATTGTATAAAGCAAGTAAGTGAGTTAAATTTTGTGACAAAGCAGTTAAATAACTAAATACTAGCAACGTAAATGTCCACTATTTTATTCGGTGTGAATGATGAAATCTATCTTTTTTTCTCTAAAATTCCTTCAATATAGGGTGACAGTTTGAAGATATTTACACGGAAAATAATAATCATGAACATGAAGCAATTTCTGTATTTATTCTTTATGTAAAAAAATATGAAGAAAGTCTTGATCAGTGTTCACATGTATAGGCTGTACAAAATGATGTAAATGTTTCAGTGCTTTTAGTGATAACTCCTCATGGTCTCGTTGCACAGTCAACCAGAACTGAAATATTTTTTTATTATTGTATACATTTTTGAGCATTTCATTCATTATTTGACAAATAACTTAGTTGATCTTGCCCAGCTTCAGTCAGATTTAGGTCTTTAATTTCGCTTGTGATGTTGATTGGATTTCTAATCCAACTATTTTTAGGATTTGGAACAGGAAAATACTTCTCATTGAAACTGCTAAGGTTGAGACCTGCACTGATATTTCAGTTTTCACTTTTTCAGGTAACCTCTTATGAATAGAATCCAAAAAAAAAAGTTTGTACATTAGGAAAGTTCGTAAGTGAATTCTTTCCAACTCTTTTGACCTAGATTTCATACTTTTTATTTTATTACTTCAGTCTTGTCTTTTACTCTGGAGATATCTACGTAATGCTATTATTTAAAATTACCAGTTAGTCATGAACACAACACTTTGCAAACCATTCAGGGGTCCGCAAACCACCTTTTAAAACCACTGTTCTCTACAGTATTGATTATATTTTATGTAATGTGATATAACGTTGGCATAAAAATGCATTATTCCATTTCATTAATTTAGCTTTTAATTTTAATAAATATACAATTTCATGTTAAGTATAAAAACGTATTTTTTTAAATTCAAAATTTATGAAGTTTCTGCTGGAATTGACAAAGGAGATTATATTAAATTGCTAGACAAATTTAAAAATCATTGCAACCAACAAAGACAACACGAAGTATTTTCTTCCTTGGTCACATTTTCATTTTTGTGTTCATTGTTGTAAACGTCATTAGTCCTACTATGTTGTTCACAGTCTGCAGGCATATCCATTGCGTCTGTCAATAATACACACTTAACATGTAAGAGACGTTTATAAGATTTATTTATGTCTTATAAATATATATGTATGTATAAATAAGAAAAATATTGTATGGTTGTATTTGTGTACAGTAATTACAAAGTAGTTTTGGAATTTTGTAAAATTAGGCTACAGTTTATTTTTTTCTTAAGATAAACAGTGATAGGTGTTTTGTTTAAGAAAACACTTTTTTTTGCATAACATATTTTTTTTTGGCCAGTAAGAGGTCCTGGTTCCTCTAAGTATTGTAGTATTTTTCCAACATTCGGGTCTGCACTGTTGTAGGTTTCTCCACTTCATCTTCACTGTCTGTGTTTATCTTTGTTTAAAATACTTTATGCAGTTGAACAATAGACCTACAGTTAGTATATGTGTACGACATTGTATTTAATATTTTACAAAAAAAATTTTGGACTTTGTTTGTAATCTGAAATGCAGATTATCCACTCACAGACAATCAGAAATCTGCTGTAATCAAAATTTTACGTCTGAAATTTTTTAGCTAAACGGAAATTCTTTTCTGTACAGGCTTTTATACTTTATTCTATGCATATATTGTTTAACAGAAGAAGTTTAATTAATTATACTTTTTCTAATGTAATACTTTGAAAACAATCAGTTATTACTTCTCTTTGATATTAATAATTAGCATTGTTCCCACTCCTCTGAAATGAGAAAATTTAATTAATCATTTAAATGATTGCATTATTAAGTAAAATAGCTACTGTCATTTTTGACATAACATTTTATTAGAAGATGTGTTATTGATAAACACAAGATCTTTATATTTTTTTGTACAAAAAGTACTGAAATAAATAGTTACTAGATTAGGCCATCTGTTTGCCTGCACTTAAAGGCTGTACTTAGTTCCCTTGATCGCAATGACTGGGGTTTTATTATCCCTTCCTGTAGTTGTTATTGTGCTCTATGTAAAAATATGTTCTCTGGCCCCGATTATAGATGTACGTTTTGTTCATTTGCTGGTAATTATAGTTAAGATATTTCAGATTATAGATTTTGTTCATAAATAAAGTTTATCAAGCAGGTAGCAACCGCACAGTTTAACAGTGAGCACGCCATTGAGTCATTTGTTCGTAAGACTCATTACCCTCTCGATCACAAGGTGGTACAATAATTAAAATTGAATGATAATACACATATTTAATTACAATATTTAAACTTTATACAAATAGAGCCACAAGATTTCATCTAGTTAACAACATAAAGTCGTAAAACAAACTGGATTGCAAAATATTTTCACTGGAGTTTGATATATTCCAAAATTTTATTGCATATAAAAAGTGACAAATTTCGTTTCCTATTTTTGTTAGATGTAAGCCAGTATATCATACATTCTGCTTTTATTGGCTAATTATAGTTTTCTGCCATGTAATTTAGCAATACATTTGTTATTTTTCTCCTAATCAATATGCGACATGGCTTGTGATAAAGTATGAAAACATTTATAGTTATATCATGTCAACAATTATAAAATTTGACAGAAAAAAATATTTGAAACTTATACAATTAAATACTATTGTTGGATTCATTCTGTGATATGTTTAATTTCACTTCACTGTTGCCCTTGAAATGTTGCGTGTTCATTGAATCTTGAAATCTACAAGGAAATATATCTTAGGAATAATTTTTTTATGACTACACAAACTAGATAAGGTGTTATCTGTTCAAGATATGCAAGATCGTGAGTAGTCATGTGAAACAAGAAATATTACAGTGTTAATTATTATTACGATTTTACTCTAAACAGCTGTATGTAAAATGTAACTTCACTAAAAAAAAACTGTCAACCAAAAATAGTGAAAATATCGACCTAATCACTTAAAATGTGTTTATCAAAGTCTGGTCATGTATATGTAAAGGGTTGCTAAATGACAATGATGGGAAAAGAGAATATCCTAGTTTATAAAAAAAAGCATACATATTAATCACATTAAGTTGGACGTCATTTCCTTATATAAATTTTTTTTTTTTTTTGTGTTTAACGTCCGACTATTGTGCACGCTTGGGCTAACGCAGACGATGGCATGATTTATAGCGTATGAAAAGCCTTCGCCGGGAATTGAACCTGGGTCCTCGGGATGAAAGCCTAGTACACTATCCACTAGGCCACCGAGGTGGCTGATCCTTATAATAAAACAGCTACCACTTAAGGCACCAATTTTTATAATAAAAGTTATTATAAAATTGCAGAAATTGTTAATTTTTACAGAAAAGTATGGAAATATTTGAAGGTTTTATTAATAAAGTATTCAGTATTCTATAAACCATTCTTTTAATTACAAATTGGTTCTCAAATTAAGTAATTGTTATTACAATGCAAAAATGACTAATTGCTTGATTTAATATTTAAGAGGTTATGGAGTTTGGTGACCAGTGGCATTATGATCAAAAGATCTATTGGATCTATTGGCATAACTAAACGTCTTGGGTTCTAGTTCAGTAGTCTGGTAACCTTAATGAGTTTTAGTCCACGTACTGTTTAGCTGGTAGCTTAATTAGTTCCGCTGGAGGTCCACAGGGTCCTGGAAGCCAAATACGCTGTGCCTCCTGCTGGCCCCACATAGCGTATGCACACTGTCCAGTCTTTGAGTATGATTTCCATCTGCCCTGTCATCTTAGCCTTAATTGGTTGTGTTTCTCATAACCAGGCTTTGATCCATGCAAAGTTTTCTGCTTCTACGTTTAATTGGAAGGATCTTTGCTCAGTTTGTTATTTTACACTCCCAAGACGCTTATAGATAGCTTATTAATTTGAGCTGTTTGACTCCATCATTACTTCTCCATCGCAGGTTGGGTGGATCCACCTAGTGTTTTTACAGTCTGCTGCGATCATTGCTTGTGAGTCACTGGGTTCAATACAGATCTAGTTTTCTCCACCTACATGCTATTTTCACTTCCAGTTTTGCCAGTTCTCCAAGGTTGTTTGGGCTTTGTGAGTTTTTGTGATTTGTTTTTAATATCAAATAGTTAAGGAAATGACAGAATTGTGCATGAATAGATAAGGCTAGATTAAACTGAACATAGCCTGTTACCCACTGCTCCTCCTTAGTCGTAGACACTTTTGAAGAGGGAACAGTGTTGAGGGCAAGTGTACACTGTTCCCTCTTCTGTTGTGATGAAAGGATTTTACCTAGGACAGACAGATGAAGAAAGGTTTGATCCAGCTAGTACCCCTTTGTATTCCCACACCCGTACTCATAACGTGTGCGACTGCTGAAGCATGGCTTTAATTTATCACTACTTAACTACTTATTGCAACTTCATTACCAGAGGAAAAAAATCTGAGTTTGTTACGCCTAATCCTTCACCATCGTCTGTGCCTTTGGAAAGTACTTACTCTCCCCTCATTTCCTCGTTCAGCCCAAGTTCCTAAATTTTAAATCCACTTTAACACAGCTTGTCAAAAAAAATCTGGATGAAAGGCAATCCTATTTATGAAAATTCGCAGCTTATGTAATTTTAAAAAGTTTTAAAAAAAGAAATTAACAGTTCTAGAGTCTAGCAGTAGTAATTTCACTAATAACCAAACACCATTCCAACAAAACCACTTTTATAGTCTAAGGGACCACTTATTTCCATTCAGAACTTGACATATATGATTAAATAGCTTAACTACATGAAACAAAATAAATATAAAATTATAGTTTGATTCTACAGTGAGTGTAACTATTTCCATACTGTGATTAAGATGACAGTTCAGTGTGTAAACAAGTGATAGGCACAAGTGTTCAAGTTAGTTACGTATACAGTCTTGAATGTAGTTACACAATCATACTGACTTGACAATACTTTGTACATTCCTGTATACGTAGACTAATTTTTAACTCATCCTATTAGAATGCAACTGCCATATAGATGATGATTTAACTCATCCTATAAGAATGCAACTGCCATGTAGAATGACGAAAATAAGTTTTATAAAACTACAAAGTACAAATTACTGAAGAATGTATTGATTGATATAACTTTTTTTTAGTAATTACTACGCCCCATTTAACAGTTATGGATTTTTATTTTTAAAAAATCTATAAAGGCGTCTGACAAAACTTTTGATACTAAAAACCTTTCTTTAAACAATCTCAGTAAGTACTTAGGTATTAAAATGGTGTAAAACATTAGAATAGGGCAGCCCAGTGTGGTGAGGAGTATTTAAAAATTACACACACACATATGTGTGTATATATATATATATATATATATATATATATATACATACATATATGTATATATATATATATATATATATATGTGTATATATATATATATATATATATATATATATATATATGTATATACACAAGAGAGAGCCACCTCGGTGGCCTAGTTGATAGCGTATTGGGTTTTTATCCAGAGGATCCGGGTTCGATTCTTGGCATTTTGATACGCTATAAATCATCCCCATTGTCTGCATTAGCTCAAGTGTGCACAATAGTTGAAATATATATATATATATATATATATATATATATATATATATATATATATATATCAGTAGTTGAGGTTAAGGCACTGGTCAGTCTGCTGTATTTCTGAACAACACACTTCAAGGTCATGGGTTCGAGGCGCATTTACTTCCATTGTTTTACCCTTACTGTAAATGGCAGTCTCTTGTTCTCATTAGTCTAACTGGCATTTTATACAAGCGAATATTTGCCAAAATATTTTTAAGTGCGAGGTTATAGCAAATCCTGTTTATTGTAAGTAAATAAGTAAATCACACTCGAAACTACAATTTTACAAAAACTTCAAAGTTAAGACTTTTTTACTGAATAACGTGGCCATTAATAATGTTTGTCCCATACTCTTGAAAAAGTTTTGCCAACTTGATAAAATATGTAAAGTGAACTCCTTGTAAACAACTTAGTACTAAACATTGATCAGGGAAAACTTTGCCATGTTGGAAAAACAAGTACTATATATGTAATAATAATAAAAAAGCATGTTTGTATGTGGATCCTTTTTTGTTAGAAACTGCTCTATCGAGTTGTTATAATTTTGAAATTACAAAGTTTTTATGCTGAAAAAATCAATCTAGGTGAGTTTCGTCTTTGGAGAAATTCTTTTTTAATTATATACAATGTTACAGTCTCACTCAATTGAAAAAAAGAACAGATGTCAGAAGAGTCAAGATACTCTTTAAAATTGTATTCTTTCAAAATCACTTCTTAACAATTTTGTTCAAATGTAGTACAGTCGATTCTGACAGATTCATATTTATTTCGAAATTGTGATTGAGTTATTTATTTAGTTGCTTAAATTTCGTGTTAAAGAAATATGAAAAAGCACATTTAGTAATCAAATAAAATTAGCTTTTACAAATACTAAAAAACGGCTTCAAGATATGCATTTACCAAAATGGCCAGCTATGATGGGATGTTTAGTAAGCGCATAGATCTGGGAAATCACATATCCAGAGACACATATCTCATCACTGTGTCGAAGGCATTAAGTTATGCTAACTACCCCTACTCCTACTTTCTCTTTCATCCCTATTGTTCTGATAGGTTGTCTTACACTTTATACACAGTTGTATGTTTAGATGTAGTACGTTGCTTTTGAAGTGTTTTCTTGCTAATTCTTAATGTTTAATTGTAAAATGGTTAAACATCTGTCTAATTCTGAATTTTAATATTTGTCAACTGTTAATATTTTTTTTTTAATTCAAAGTTTTATGCAACTCAGTTTTTTTTAATTTTTCCTTCACTTCAAATTATAGAGGGTCATATTCCATTCTACATAAGTACCCAAAACAAAAACAAAATGTATGTGTTTTTCTCCCCAAAAATGTTTAAAAAAACAGAAATCTATATAATTTCTCAAAATTGGTTCATCAGAATTTCACTGAATGGTCACTAACATCAATTATGTATTTTCACGTGAGAAAAATTTATGAACTGATTTTGAGAATTTATGCCAAATACAGCAATGCATATACATAGAAGTGAATACTTTTTTCACAAACAAGCAAATTTGTGGTGCAATAAAATTGAATTGAGATTAATGTAACGAAAAAATGAAGAACAGGAAAAGAGCATGTACTATATACATACTTCTTTACGCCTGGTACAGTGAATTTTGTGATGCAATGAAATTGAATTGAGATAAAAAATCCAAAAGTTGTAATAAAAAATTGACAAAGGAGGGGCAAGTAAAAGTCAACCTCATTTAAAGCCGATCTCGGGTAGTGTAAACAGGGTCATTGACAAGTATTCACTTCGTAGGCGCATAATTTCTATGCACCATTTAATTTTTGTTTAGAAACTATCAACACATATATTTTTAGCATTTTATTTAAATCTGTATTTTCAATAATTTAGTTGTATCTGAGAAAGTTTAAGTACCATTGTCTCTTGTCTGGTCTAAAGGTATCTGTTACAGTGTTGATGTATTAATTAGAGTTTAATCTGTTACGATAACAAGATAAGAGAATTCTTTTCTCCTCTATACAGACAGATTTTGAAGCAGTGATGACACGATTATTTTATTTTCACTTTATTTTTAAAAAATATTTGAAACTGTGAGGCTCAAGGGAATATATTCTTTTCCATTTTGTTAAACCAATCACACCAGTTACTACCAGTCTTGGACTGCATATCAGTAAAAACTACAAAATTAAAATTTTGTTTCCTAAGTTGTTAGTCTATGTTTTTCTCTCTTACTTAGAGTATGAGTGGATATGACAAGTAACTGATCCAAACACCTATCCTAATCACTCATCTTTTCTTTGTGTTTTACCTTTGCACTAGATGAAAGTGCCAAGTTATGCAGTGGAAGTAACCCAACCCGGCATTTGATTTTCTGTTTTTTGTCTGAAATACTAAGTATGTATTGCAGGAAAGAGCGTTTATGCAGTGTAGCTTTTACATGTATTCAGAAGTGTGTGTTACATCAAGACAATTAAATTTGTGTCACACCAATTTTTGAGAAGCTACATTATTATATTTCTGATTTTGGCTTCAATTTATAGTTGACTGTCTATTGTTATTAGAGGGAAAACGTCTAACGAATATAATTCCGCTATTCCTATACTCTGTGATAAAAAAAATAAAACTATTTCAAAAGTAAAAAAAAAAACATTTACTCCTAAACTGAAATATTTAAACGAACTAGCATAACATTGTAAGATAATGTCTGAAAGGATGAGATTTTTGAATTGTCACTGGCTTACAGAAATGTGACGAAAGCAACAAAGTTTTTGAATTGTTGCCAAATAGTCTGGCTTGCCAGCCATTACAATGCTCCGAGTTTAATGTGGTCGATAACAAAACTGACACAATTAAGGCAAGATTATGTTGGAACTTACTAAGCTTGTGGAAACCAACAATATGGTTGAAATTAATGAAATATTTGAAATGTAAAAACTCCACTGAACCTGTTTACTTAGTAACATTTATAAAGACCAAATAAAATTCGTACTTTAACAACATCAAGACTTCAAATTAGTTAATTTCTATTTACTCCCAAAAAACTATTTGGCTGGACTAATTTTGGTAAATGTTATTTTTTCACGACTTTTGAATAACTTGGTAATAATAATTGTTAATAAATAATTAGTTTATACAGAAATGTATATCAATTTTTTATAAAATTTCATAATTTTAATTAAGAAAAATATTATGTATGTAAAAATTTTTTCGTTAGTATTTCTGTTTTATGCATCAATAAGTTTAAATTTCAAAAAGTAATAATGTCAAAAGCTCAAAACTCTCAAGATTTTTTAAAAAAAGTTAAAATCATTTTTGATTTTTTTTAAACTAAGCACAAACGTGACAAATTTTATAAACATTTATTATCCACTCTCTTTACGTTTCCAGTTTTAAAATGTAATTATTTGAAGTTTGGGTTTGTATTTAAAAAAAAGCAAAACTGCATATTTTCAGTGTTACAATCATTTGTAAGAAAACAGGTGATTGTTCTTGATATATACATACTGTCCTTAAAAATTAAAGTTTAGGTATTTATACTTTCATACAAGAGAGAGTTTACATTAAATATTATTAGAGTGGGTATATCTCTAATTAGAGAAAGAGGGGTGGAGGTTTTACACATGACATACATGTCGGTTAGCTTTTTAATTTCAATTTCATTATAATAATTAAGTGAAGTGTTTAATTAAAAAATATGCAATGTAGCACCAGCTGTGGATATTAGTAATATTAACGTATATTATGATAAGTAGAATTTTTCCCAAATGTGTGAGTGTATTATAATATATGCAAGAACTGTTTACAGTTAATGTTTACAGGTTAATTCAAATTTGTTATTATGATTTTCCAATAATATTCACAGTTTAAACAAGAGTTACATTATTAGCGATTAACAATTATATTGGATCAGTCATCATGATAACTTATCGTCATGTGTGTGTGCACGCATATGTTATGTTACCACTTATGGTGTTACCATCGTTATATACTACTCATTACCAAATATGTTTATTTTTTTATAAAGGAATGTTTTTGCAATGTTTTGTGCCAAAAATATATTTTCAGCCTTTGCTGTTTAAGTAAACATTTGCACTGACTCTGCTCCTGTTAATTTAATTTAAAATCTGCTGCATAAAAACAAGCGTACTCTTGGGAGTGAGTGAAAATGTGTGCATTGCCCTTCACAAACTCCCTTTGTTCCTTTGTATATTTACAGCAGTAATTTTTGTTGACTATTTTAGTTTACTTTAACTATTTTTACTTACATTGAGCAGAAGTTGTTGAACTTGTTTTACTTTTTCATAAAATAAAACTTGTTTTTCATTTTTTTTTTTTTTTTATTCGAGATAGTCAAAAAATCTATCTTGAGATTTTGGTGAATTTTTACATTTGGTTTTACTTGGATGTTTGTCCAAGTGTTTGTGTGTGTGTGTGTGTGTGTGTGTGAAGAAATTTAGCATATAGGTTTCGTTTGTCCCTATCTCAAGACCATTTTAAATTTTTTTCTGAAGCTATTTTTTGATCAATAATATTTTTAAATAAGGTATTTACTCTTGAACTGTGAATGGCAATGGTGGTTTGATTTATAGAGCTTCATTTACGACCAAAATTTGAGTAGTCCGAAACAAAATGTATGGTTGCTATAGCAAAAAAAAAAAAAACTGTTTCAAAAGCTATTGAAAGTAACTTCATAACTGAAAGTCATTTTTGGAGATTTGAAATTAAAAAGAAATCAGGAATAAATTAAAATAAAAAACAAATCCTGACCTCTGTTGGGCTTAAAATTATTTGACCAATTTTGATGAAACTTAGACTTTGTCTTTTTTCCTTATATGTTTGAACAGTTTTTCAAACAAAAATAGTATTTTACCAAAAGAAAATTGTGTTTTAAAATAGGCTTTATTGATTTTGATTGAGTTTTGTCAAATGTCATATTACTTACGCAAAACTTATAGTTTGTTATATCCCCAAAAAAATCCTATTTGGTAGCTATCAGTAAAAAACAGTTAAAGTCGATATAGTTTCTCAAAATGGTTAGATATGTTTTTACCTTAAGTGTAGCAAATTTGAAATAAAAGAAATTTTCGATTGCGGATTAAATAGTAAAAAAAACAATAAACTCGGCTGTTGGTTTTTCCTGTTTACTCTTGAACAGTAATTCTCTTTTATTTCAAAATTGGTACTCTTTATAAGTGTTTAAAATGTGAATTTTTGTGAGAATTATTGTATAGGGTAAAAGAAATTTTTATTCCAGCATCCTAAATTGCCAGCCATGTCAGGTTAAATTAAATTTACTTTTCTAAAATGGCAAAATCCTGCCATAGTTCATTAGATTATACTTAACTAAATTATTCTCTTGACAGAAGTTAACGCACAAATTTCTTAATTGTAAAACTTTCCAAGGAATGACGGACCAACTGCTAAACAGATAATAGCTCATTATGCTGCTCAATGAATAATGTAATGACCTTGTCTTGTCAAGGTCAGCCTATAATCTGGTTTTGTAATCATGATTTAAAGCTAACTTATTTAAAAGACTTTTTGCTTGTTAGTCAATATCTTTTTTATCAAAGTTTTATGTGTTATATTGATACAAGTTGTGAATCTTGTTTTTGAAGTAAATAAGTTAGAATACTTAGGTATATTCTGATAATCAAAACATAGGACAGGGACACTGCACTGTATACTAGTTTTATTTGAAATTTGTTTCAGTGACTTGTAAATCTTCATAAGTGACCAAAATTTTATAACTAATTTTCCAGTCACTGGATTTTTGGAAGATAAGTGACCCTTATAGGCTTCGACTGAATACTAATGGACTACATTGAGTAAAGGTTTACCAAAAATCTTTGAGAAAATCTGATTTTGATCAGTTAATATTTGAATTTTTTAAATTAAAAAGATGTTGTAGATATGAGCAAATCAGATTTTATATACCAAGTTCCACTGAAATTAATTAATCCATTTAATTTTGAGTGATGTAAAAAAAAGACATATATGTAAGAAACACTTCTTCACGCGGGGGACCTGAAAGTAGATTTTTCTGGTTAAAATCTTACCAAGCAAAGTAGCAGACAACTTAGCAATTCCATCATACAACACTCACTTATCTACTTAAGACATTCATTACTCTAAATTGTTAAGCGACCTGGGCTGATGGAGTGAATGTCACCAGCCTAAAGGTGTATCAAACAGAGCCCTGCAGTACCTGGTGACTTCCCAATTTACCTTAGCCTTACTCATGCATACAGGGCTCTGTATGGATGGACTTCATTTCTCTAGCTACTAGTAGAAACAACAGAGTAAGACTTCCCGCATAACAAAAAGCTGGCCAAATGGAGCACAGCTCCAGCCACCTCAGTGGTTAGGGTTAAGGGGAAAACATTTAATGGGAATTTGCTAAGCAAGAATCTTAGTATCAAACTGAGAAGTGACCAGTTACCCATGAGGAATCCTTTCCAAATCCTAGACATTCAATGGAAGTGACGAAGGCTAGAGAAGGTGCTGTAACTGAGAACCTTAGGATTATAAAAACGGGGCGCATTACATTTTCAAAGTCTGCAGTGCAATGGAAATTTATTTATTTATCAAAATTTCAAGATTTTGTTTGTACGATCAATAATTCATAAATACTGTAGGCTTACTTGGTAAGAAATTATTTTAAGTAAAAAAGGTAATAAAACTGGAAAAAATAACCTACATTGGTTCAAAAAATTGAAATTGTACAAGGAGCAATTTTTACAATTTGCTGCAGTGTGATTATTTTTGTTAACATTACAATCATACAAACCAATTACAAGGCAAGTAAAGATACAATTTAACAACATTAATTTAAATAAGTCTCTTTCAGTTTGTCCACAAGTGCTTCATAGGCACTATTGGGTATCAGTATATTCTTCACACATAAATGTTGCTTGCAGGAAGGTGACGGTGCATCGGAAGAACAATCTGAGAAGGGAAGTAGCGAAGACGATGACCTGACATCTCTAACCTGGCTGCAAGACAAGAATTTGCTGAAAGGTATTTGTTTCAAAAATTACTGTAATCTAGCAGAAATCGTTACAATTTTAATAAATTACTACAATACGATTGATATAGAAAAAAATCTGTATTTGGAATAAAAAATCTAAATGAAAAACTATTGGTTTAAATTTAATCTCAGTTCAAATTGTGGCATTTATTATAATTATAACAATGCTTATAGGATGACCTATCATTGCCTAAACAATATAGAAATTGAGTTACACAAGCTAGTTTCGCTTACCAACACCATAACAACCTCACTAAAAATCCACGTATTTCTCTCCTGGCTTGAAAAGAGCCTTAGCCTGCAAAACCTAATTCCCTGCTGTCAACCAAAACTCACTTCCAATTGGTTCACAGTGCACATGTATCTTGAACCTATACTAAGCTAGACTAATACATTTCTGCCCAAGCACCACTGCCGGCACATCACATCACGTCTCCCATGCACAAAAGCATCATTCTGATTGGTGAATTCTTTCTCTAGTTTTAACAATGGAGTTCTGAGAAATTATGGTGTCTGCCATAATTTCGAGAATAAATACAGATCGAAAATCGCTGATCGCTAGAACATTGAGAAGGACCACCCATTACATAGCAGCTTACCAACACCAGGACCAAAAGCACAAGACACCACAACTTGCTCGGGATTAAATAGGATGGATCTGGCCAACTATAAACAAACAGACTTCTTAGTGTTACTTCACCATCCAAACCGGAAGAGTGCCTGACCAGCCCACGCTGACCTGGACTTCTTATATTTCTTCCGCAGACTACAACAGATCAAACATCCCCTAAAAACGGAAATGTCTCGTTTTTCTTCATTCTTTAATAAAACGTCCAAGGAAAAAACTGGATCCCCTTTAATTTTATCTCCCTCAGATTTCTGTGGTAATGTTGTGTGCCATTTTACTCTTGTACCAGTCTAGTCACCCTAAGTACATATAAAAATGTTATTAATCCTATTTTAAAATTTTACCATTAAAACAAAGCAACTTTGTAGTAGTTTTCATTAATCTTTCCATTAGTTTTCTTAAGTTCATCATTCACTTAAGTGCTCAGTTGGCCACTTAGCCCTCATTGTGAACATTAGTATGGCCATGTCCAAACATAATGCACCATTACCTAATTTCCTAATTATGCTGAAGTAATTATAATAAGCCTTAACTACAGATAAACATGTTCCTGATAACTTCAATGTTACCCATTGTACTTCATGTAGTGTAACAGTAGAAGTTACATAGATTTGGAAAATCCATTATTATGAAACATTTGTTCTCTTCAAGTAACTCTTAAAGTATTGCAGCTTCATTCTTCAGTAAGTGTAATTAAAATTAATCCTGGTAGACTTTCATAAGGCACGTCCAGAAAATAAGTACCATTTTATTCTATTGCCACACAACACTGCTATCAGTGCTCTGTGTATGTGCACTAGTCATCCTGGTTCATTGTCATTTCACTAATAACATTAAAGTTAATTTGTCCAGTGTTTCCAGTTTCCTGTGTGTATCTGACATGTTCAAGACAGGATATGGACCCACTGACTAAGATTCGTTGTCATTCGGTTTTTGAATGAAAGGAACATTAAGCCAGCCGAAATTGACCATCAAAGAGATCATGAAATTTGGGGAAATTAATCAAAAAGCAGTTGTCATTGTGAACTTTCTGTTGTCACGAATTTTCTCATCAACTTCCCTTACCAAATCATCGTTGACAACAGAAGGCTGCCCACTCTATGCCTCATCATGGACATTAGTTCGTCTTTCATTAAACTTCCTAACCTACTTTCTCACTATTCCATAATGCATTGGATTTTCACTGTAAACATATTGAATTTGATGATGAATTTCACCTGGCTTAACCGAATGACAGAACAAATCTCAAAGTCGGGTTCATGAATGGTCTTAAACATTTTAAATGCATACAGGAAATTGGAAACACTATACAGATCAACTAAAACGGAGTCAGTGAAGAAGCATTGAACCAGGAAGACAAGCGCGCATCCACAGAGTGCCAATAGCAGTGCTGTGGTGGCTGTAGAACAAAATGATACATTATTTTCTAAACACACCTCGTAATAAACATACCATAACAAAGTGTGTGTGTGTGTGTGTGTGTGTGTGTGTGTGTGTGTGTGTGTGTGTGTGTGTGTGTGTGTGTGTGTGTGTGTGTGTGTGTGTGTGTGTGTGTGTGTGTGTACATGCTAGTAATTAATAGTAAAAGTGATTATCTATTTTTATGTTTCCAGGAATTAACTTGAGGACAAATGGTACTGAAGTCCAAGAATCGCCGACCAGCGACTACGTGGATGACAGTGCAAGTGACGAGCCAGGTGACTCGACATGTTCAAGTGCCAACTCCTCGAGTCCAGTACCCACCACTGTGCCTAATGCCAAAAACAAACACCCTCATCATATACCTTATGATCCTCAAGTATGTAACCTTTGAAATGTTTTTAACTTTAGTAGCCTATTTTAGTGTTAGGTTTTAATTACTAACTAACCTATTGAAGCCAGCTAACTAACATATTGAACCTGTTTTAATATAGAAACCTGTGACAAATAACAGTTATTTACTATTTATTATATAACAACAACTTGTAACTGCTAGTACAGAAACCTGTGACAAATAAAATAAAAGAAGTTAATGACTATTCTTTGCTAATAGGAATAACAGCTACTATTGAACAGCCAGTAAAGATAAATTACCTATTGATACTTCTGGACTTGTTACTAAGTAACACACTCCATTATCAATAGGTGGATGAACAAACAACACCAGAAAAGGTGCGAAAACATTGGAGGGCATTCCCATAGTAAGCATATTCTATAAAGCTCCCTTTGGGAAGACTGAGGGGATAGTAGTGGTCCTGGGCAACTGAGAAACTCATTACAGGGTACTGTGGTCTAATGGTCCATCTAAATATAATATGTATGGACCACGGAGAAACCATGTGTAAGTTTTGCATGAAGGAAGTGGAAATTGCAAGCCCTATTATTATGAGGGTTTTGACAGTAGGAGGCAAAGGGTGTTTGGCTTACAGATCCTGAGGACCTTCATCAGATTGAGCAAGTTAGTGAATTGCTAAAACGAGGCAAAGGGTGTTTGGCTTACAGATCCTGAGGACCTTCATCAGATTGAGCAAGTTAGTGAATTGCTAAAACTCATTAAAGGTACTGGGTCACTGAACTGGAATCCAAGAGAATTAGTTGCACAGTAAGCCCTGTAATCACCGTGCTAGGTACAGTGAATCTTTCTTAACAGACACTTTTGTATTCCTGACTAAGATGAAGCTATTGCAGGCTTAAAGGAATTTTTAAATAGCGGACATTCTAAAAAATTGCCACAAACATGGGTGGCCAAAAAAACCAGTGTTCCATGGGTTCATTAGAATTTTTTAATGTTTAACATCAGAAATAATACGTCAGTTTTTTCTTAGAAGTTCTTGATGTATGAAAGCCAACAAAACTTTACTGTTCAGTGTTTTACCGGTAGACCACTTCCTGGAAATATTGGAGGGGGTAGCAAAGATGATGCTATGATGCGTATATGAATGGCAAGGAAATGGCATGGGAACGATGTTAGCGTGTCTTATTTCGACAGTTTAAAAAAACAAATTACGATTGTCTCACTTCACCCCAAGCTTATGTGCTATGTGAGATTTGTTTTCCGCATACTTTCATAAATCACAATTCACTTGATGGCTTCAGTAAGGAAAAACAGATTAGTGTGTTTTGTTGACTCGTTATACAGGGACAGTCAATATGGGGCCGTGTGAGTCTAATTGTTAGCTGTTATTTATGTGTGAGACTAACCTGGATTTTTTTTTTACTTAGACTGCTCTTCTGTACACTACACTGTCTCAACAATTTAAACGGAATTTCCCATTTTTCCAGAACTGTCAATATGTACTAATTGCCAGGAGCATGGCTCAGAACAAACGGACATACTGTCCATTAGGGCAAGATTGGTTATGAGGGATTGTACTATTTTTGTCTAAAATTAATGTTATGAAAAAGTAACAAGTTCCATTTTTGTAGTCTTATTGTCTAAAAAAAAAAAACATTTGCAATATTATCACAAAATATCCATTTAACGGTTTGCTGTAGTAATTAGCTAGCCTGTATACAATAGACTCTAACTGTATTCCTCCCAACAGCGGACTGTTCTCAACAACGGACATTTTATTTATTCTGAACAAGGTGCATTGTTAGGAAATTTCTCTGTACCACCAAACCACATAACATATAAAGAATAATCTAAAATGCGCACTGGTTGCACAATAGGTACTTTGATCACAGTACTCCATTCATGTTCTTGTGTGATTATTTCATTGATATTATGGTAGATTGCAGGTGTATTCAGTTTGTTTTTCTAGAACGTGTGACAAGGAAATATATTTAAATTGTGGTGTCAAGGGTTTTATAGACTTATAACAGCTGATTGAATAACCTTGTACTAGTCATTGTTGTTGTTTAAACACATTACCTGCTTAAGTAGTGTTTTTGTTGTGCACGTAGCTTTGTACACATAATGACTGATAGTATACACGATTATGTTTTGTATTGATCATTGTTTATCTTTAACAAGTGATAATGTAGCGATTCAGATTGAAGATAATGATGGAACAATAGAGGAAGTCGTACCGTGCATGTACAATGTGCCCAAACTGACCACATTGTAGGGACAAGTATTTTTCTTATAGATTTTAGTGCCCAAACTGACCACATTGTAGGGACAAGTATTTTTCTTATAGATTTTAGCTTTTTGATTTTTTCCAAATTAATAAGGATTTTGGAAAACAATATACTAAACATAGTGAATATTTTATTGGGTTTTTAAAGTAAACAGTAATTGAAAGCAATTGAATTACTGTAATAAACAGTAATTGGGTAATTGAAAGATAAACAGTAGACAACTGGTAGTAGCATAAGGGGGGAGAATGACGTTTTTGTGATTAAATGGATGTTCTTATGATAAATATAAATATTGTTTTAAAGTTATGAGAAAACTCTTTACAGTAAAACCTTGATAATACTAACCCAATAGTGTATAGCCATAAATAATTTTTGCTACAATAATGGAAATTTGTGCGCTAAAATTCTTTGTTGCATCAGTAGTATAGCCATTTCTAAACATGAAAAAGTATTATATATATATATATATATATATATATATATATATATATATGCACTAAGTGATAAATTCAATTTAGATTACTATTATATTAGAGTATAAATTACGTCTGAATATTCAATTCAAAATTCAAACATAGTTTTCGGCTATTACATTGAGCGTACAACCACGTGTTGCTTTACTTTACAGAAAAAGAATTTGAATGCTATGATAAATTGGAATGAATTCCAAACTTATAACAAAGTAGGCAAGACAAATCAAAATAATTAAGAATAGAAGGAACTGTAAGTGGGCCAGGATCTGGGTAAGGTTAAGAAGATTCACCTGATTATCTCTCTGACACTGCTGTTGGTGGCTGTCATATAATCATGCCTGTCTGCGCTGACAAGTTATTATTATTAAAGTATTAGCCCTAAATTATTACAGATATTTTTGTTGGTGTTCTACTGTTGCATTAAATAATAACTTACCTTTATTTACATCAATTTATTATTTTAAAAAAATGATACCTGTAAAATTGGTACCTCTAGCAATCAGCTTAGCTGTATCACACCTGAAGCCAAGAGTCCTGTTATAATAAATCATAGGGGTTTTTTTTAAATTCTATTTAGTTGGTAATTGGTGAAACTCCTGATATCCAGGAAAATTAGAACATATATATATTTTCATAAAATTCTTTTTTATTGAGACATCTCTGAAGATGTATCATAGCGAAACATGTGTCACTGAATAAAAAAGAATTTGGTGAAACTATATGTGTTTTTTTTTCCTGGATATCTGGTAAACTAATGATTATAGTGTCTTAAGATTCAGAGTGTCAGTTTATGTAAGAAAAATATTTTAATATTTTTTTAAAAGTACATTTTATAAAAAAAAATAAGTTCATGTATAAAAGTGGATGATGAGGGATTTCTATAAATTGTTTGTAAAAATTTTCTTTTTTCTTTTGATGTTTCTGCGTGTTTTAATGCAATATTTTAAAGTAAATAAATGTATTATATTGTATATTGTTGCATCATATTTAAGTGTATGACTTGTCAACAGATCCATACCTCTTCTAAGCCTCCATACTCTTTCTCGTGCCTAATCTTCATGGCCATTGAAGACTCGCCTGGTAAGGCATTACCCGTTAAGGAGATCTATGGCTGGATCCTGGATCACTTTCCTTTCTATAGGAACGCTCCCACTGGATGGAAGAATAGCGTTCGTCATAATCTTTCCCTTAATAAGTGTTTTCGGAAAGTTGAAAAAGCACCGGTAAGTAAAATGTTTTTACTTTTCTACTTAAAGTTATGACGAACAAGTATGAAATATTAAAAGTTTATTAGCCATATATTTAACTTATTCACAACATGTTTAAAAAACATTTGCATAAGTCTTCTTTAAAAGTTGTTTTGAAAGTAATGTTTGGGTCTGTTATAGTTTTGACCTTTCACAACATTGCTAGGAAACATAAACAGCATACACAAATGCTATGCTTAGGAGTAAAAGAGTATATATTCTCTCTCTTTATTTGTTTCACCTAACTTTGGGATACAATAAATTTTTTTTTTTTTTTTTTTTTTTTTTTTTTTTTTTTTTTTTTTTTTTTCACTACAATCTGTCATTCACTACAATCTGTCACATATTGGGGACATTAAGTAGTAGGTAGGTCGGGACTTGTCATGACATGCTCGGAATGCGACTAGGGTCACATCCTACTTTACTTTATTATTTAAGTATGTCCTGGGGCATTTTCCGTTTAAGTCGACGAGTTGCGCGAGTTTCCTCCATCAAGACTTTCGCTAGGCGATTTGGGTGGTTTATGATCCTTTCTTTGTAGGTTTTAGTATGACGAGAATTTCTTGCTTGACTGTATATACTTGAAGGTCGTGATGCAGCTGTTCGCTTGTCACGTACCATGGAGCGTCGGTTACCATTCGTAGCATTTTATTCTGGAATCTCTGCAATATTTCAATGTTGGAATGAGAGGCGGTCCCCCACAATTGGATACCATAGGTCCAGATTGGTTTAAGCATAACATTGTAAAGAAGAAGTTTGTTGCCCATTGACAGTTGCGAACGGCGACCAATTAACCAATAGTACTTCCGTATTTGCAGTCCCAGCTGTTTGCGTTTGGTAAAGATGTGCTTCTGCCATGTAAGTCGCTTGTCCAGGTGTAAACCTAAGTATCTGACATGATCTGCTCGTGGAATTTCGACGTTATTAAGCGTTACTGGTGGGCATATACCCTTTTAAGGTGAAGGTGACATTTATTGACTTCGTTTCATTAGCCTTGATTCGCCACTTCTTGAGCCATGTTGAAATCTCGTTTATTCCTTTTGTAGGATTTTTGACGCCTCTGTTGGATCCTCGTGAGAGGACAAAATTGCGTGTCGTCGGCAAAGGTTCCAGTTGTTACACAGTCTGGCGTTGGTAGGTCAGACGTGTAAATCAGATAGAGTAGCGGTCCCAGGACGCTACCTTGGGAACTCCCCGTTAATATTGCAAAGACCGAGAAAGCCTCTCCGTGATTCACCAAGAAATATCTATTCTCTAAGAAGGATTTGAGGATCTTATAAGTGTTGCTGGGGAAGAACGATTTTATTTTAAATAATAATCCTTCATGCCATACTCTGTCGAAGGCCTGCGATATATCAAGAAAGACACTCGCGCAACACCTTTTAGATTCAAAAGACTTGTCTATTTCGCCTATTAACCTGTGCACTTGGTCAACAGTCGCGTGTTTTTGACGAAATCCAAATTGGTGGTCGGGTATCAGTCCATGCTGTTCCACTAATGGCATAATACGTTGTAGTATTAATGTCTCGAGTATCTTTGATGGTATAGGTAACAGGCTTATTGGTCGATATGATTTTGGATCTTCAGGCTTTTTATCTGGTTTTAATAACATAATTATTTGTGCAGTTTTCCACTGTGGTGGAATAAATTGGAGTCTAACTATAGCGTTATAAATAGCTGTAATCATTGTTATTCCAGAGTCAGGTAGCTCTTGCAAAATTTTATTTGTAATGAGGTCATATCCTGGAGATTTCTTTGATTTTGCCTTTTGTAAGGGATACAATAAATCAATCACTTTTTAATGTTCTGTGCCTTCCTCGTAGCCCAGTATTGCTTCATTCGTTGTGATCTTGCTTTTCTTTCTTCGTCAGAGATTTGGATCGTTCGCTTGGATTTGACTTTCCCTTGGAACTGTTGTTTCTTGTCCTTGATTATTGTTTTGGCTGTTTTGTCCATGAGCATAGTGTCAGTGATTTGTAGTTCTGTTATGTCTTTCTCTGTTTTTCTAAACCAAAGTGGTTTGGCTCTTTTATTGCGAAAGTTGTCAAATATTTTTTTGGTTAGTCTGTTTTTTCCCATTCGGAGGATGTGCCTATAAAAATCAATTCTCCTTTTTCTTATTGTGTCTGATAGTGTTTCAGTTTTTTGGTAAAGTTTCATTCCTGATGTGGAGTAATTGGTTGTTATGGAATTTGGGGGCCTAAGATTTTTCGTAATATCTTTCTTTTTTTGATCTCCAGCCTTTCAAGTGGGCCCTGGGTTGAGAGATAATGTTTCAGTTGTATATAAGGCTTCTGGTTTAATTACCGTATGATAATGCCTATCTTTGTATTCCAGGAGAGGGACTTCTTGTTGTATGTATCTTTGGTAAGTTGGAAGGCTAATTTAACTTTATTTCTCCTAGATTCCATAGATTTTTTCTCTAGGGCGTTCCAGCTGATCCATTCCTCAAGATATTTGAATTCTTTGACTTTCTCAATGTATTGTTCTCCCACTTGAAGCTTTTTTGGTGGTTTTTGTATGTTTGTCAATATTTTAGTCTTTTCAAATGAAACTTTGAGACCCATTTTTAACGCTTACTTCTGGAGTTCAAGAGTCTGTTCCTTAGCTTCTTCCAATGTCTCAGCTAATATGGCCATGTCATCAGCAAAAGCCAAACAATTTACCTTAGTGGAATTTAAAGTGTATATTCTATTTTGTTAGTTTTAATTAATTTTATAATAAATAGTACAGACAATAAGAAAAATTGCATTATTAATATATTTGAAACAGACAGAATGCATTCTTTCTACCTAAATTATTCTGATGATTTATTAGAGAAACCAGCAAATAAAAGAACTTTTAAAAACTGTGTTATTTTAAGGTAATATTTCTATACTAATATAATAATTGATTAGGCTATTTCTTTTATACAGTGATTAAACTGGAACTCTAGATAAATAAAATTCCACAAAACCGATTGTAATATTTGCCTTGTCATTGGAAAACACTGACTATGCATATTTACAAATAATTAATAAAGTCAAAACATTTTTAACGATTTACGGGTGAAAAACGAAAAATATTCCTAATAAGAAATGCATTGTCTGAAAACATTTTACTTTCTGCCAACATTTGGTTGCTTTTTTATCTTTTTTTTTCAAGAAATATATGGTAGGAAATTTTATGATCTTTAAGAATAATTTCCCATAATGTATGAGTTACATTAAAAAAATGAAACAATTTCCAGAAATGCATAGTTCTTATCCTTAATTAATTTTGTGCATTTCTATAGTAATTGTATTATCTGAACAAATTAAGTGAGTAATATTAAATTAACAGCTGATTGAAATTTTGTTGTTTCTGTGTAAACCAGTAAGAAAAACTGCTTATAAAAACTGTTATTTTAAAAGGGGCCATAATAACATAATACAGTAATAATTTTGAAAGAATAAGTGTTATTGAAGATAATGTGAGAGTTAAGGTTATGTTTTGTTTTGTTGAAAAATTACTAAAACTGTACTTACATCATTGTAATTATTTTTTCTAAGAATTATAATAAAGTTTTTGCCATATTGTATAATTATTTCCTCATTTTACGAACCTGTTAAGTTGCGGATGATTGAATAAGTGTTAGTTTTCAATTTTCTCAAGGCTAAAGAAAAATTGAATAAGTTATTTAGATGTAAATCTTGATATTTTTTGTAAGCATGTTTTTTTTTCTAAGAATTACCATTTGAAAAAGCATTTTAACTATTTGCACTCCTATCGGGCAATGGCTGACATTGCTTATTGGTGGTTGTACTACAAAAGATAATGTGATTGCTCCAAAAAAAATTCATTCCGTCAAAATAATGTTTTAATATAATTTCTATGTTCTAAACTGGTTTAGGTCTAATGTCTTTTGAGACATAGTCTACTAACATTTTGATGTTTTTAAATTAGTCTATTTTCCAGTGGTATCACAATATATTGGTTTGTCCTTTTGACACAAATTATAAAGTCCTTCGTATGTAGAGATGGGACGAGTTAAATGTATAACCTACTAGAGTAGCTTGGTTTCGAATGAAATGTCTTCTCAAGCAGATATTCAAAACTTTTGTATTTGGGTTATCTAACATATTAGGAGAAGAGGGAGCCACTCCTTTGCAATATTAGCAGTTTAATTCAAGTAGATCAGCTGATCAGACCAACACTGAATAGGCGAATATACCCTACTCATTTTAATTTAACTATTGTATTTGGAAAGGAGGAGCTACATGTGTACAGTACAGTCTTGCAGTTTAGTTCAATTCGATTAGTTGATCAAATGGAGATCGAGTAGGCAAATACATACTTTAACAGATCTACACTTTACATAAAGTGAAGACTGAACGTAGAAAGTAGAAAAACCTTTTTTTAAAAAAATTAATGTCAGTAACTTACAGCAGTAACAAATACAGCTGCAGGCTATTATTTTGAGTGCACCAGTCTCATGTGTTGAGTTGGTTATTGGCCAGAGTCATGCATTTGAATTTGTTTGTAACCAAATCTAATCTACTGAATTCGAATTTGGCATTCATGTATTTAGGCCTACCCATTTGCAGTTAGTAACTTTTGGGAGTTGAAAGATTCAAGCTCTACACAAATACGAGTAAAAGTATTTGTCTCTTACAGTCACTGTTTGTAAGTATTGTGTCTTCTGTTTGGCGTGCAGTATCTCATGACTGTTTTGTTTACTATGGTTTATGTAATATTTTTAAATTAGTAAACAGTTATTGCGAAGTATTGAAATGTTGTTTTGTATAAATATAGTATTACATTATGTTAAACAATTAGTAAATTTAAGATTTTTATTTTATTTTGTGCTTTGATCATGTAATTTAATTTCTGTTCCAGTATTTTTTTGTGCTATAAATCTTTTAATTATGTTTATGACTGATTATATATATTTTTTTCGAATAGCCCATTTAGAGGGCTATTCAAGCTTAATCAACTTCTAAGCTTGGGCTACATGTGTAAATCCAACCTCATGGCTAACAACCTTGAGTGTATTCTTAGAGGGCATGTCCCTCTAACATTTCATAACAAGAAATTAACAATTATGAACATGCACACTGTAAGAGATATTACCCCAGGGAAAAGCAGGCATTTGGATTCTGGGGGCCTGCAAAGATTTTATATCAAACTAATATGTACCTACTCAAATAGGCCATCAGAAAAAAAGTTAACTTGTAATGTTTTTTATTATTATTTATTTTCTATACAAGTTATGTTTATTACATATATTTTTTGGTAAATTTAGGAAAATATATCTGTATCCAAACATAGGTATTTTAATTGGATATATTGGTACAATCGTGTCAAATAAATTGAGTGCAAAAGTTATTATATTGGTTAATAAATTATCACTATTTTTTTCCACTGTAGTGATTATTTATTTGTGATGTTTTTTTCAGAATTTAGGAAAGGGTTCCCTCTGGATGGTGGACCCTCTCTATCGACCTAACCTGTTGCAAGCTCTTCAGAAAGCTCCTTACCATCCTTGCAATAATTTGGACACCTCATCAAACAGGCCTCATCCTCAAACTGCCAGGTAGCTAGACTTATTTTATTATTTTTTTAAGTGATTACTTTTTTTACACCCAGTATTGCAAATTTTGTGGTGCAGTAAAATCGAATTGAGAAAACAATGTTTAATTTATAAGACATCTGGCTATCACAGAGATGTCAGTCTCAGTAAGTTACAATAAGAGACATTACAAAATCAAGCAACTTGACCATAGATAGACTACTTAGTTTGAATACTGAAAGGCGAGAATGGAATAAATATTAAATAAAATAATGGTATAATTAAAAATTTTTAATGTAAAAATGAATGAAATAAGTGAAATATTATTATTTATAAATTTTGGTAATAATAATACAAACTGTAATTATAGGCAATTTTTTTGTATGACAATAAGAATATAAAAACATATAAGTCGATGTTGGTATCACAACTGACACGAAACTGCATTTTTGAAGTGAATAATTCTTTAGGCCCAGTATGACAAATTTCGTGGTGCACAGAAATTGAATTGAGAGTAATTTAACAAAAAATTGACAAATGAGGGGCAAGTAGAAGTCATCGGCCTCATTTAAAGCAGATCCCAGATACAGTATAAACGAGTATTCACTTCGAATGTGCATAGTATCTACACATCATTTAATTTTTTGAAACAAATGTTAGCTGTAGTGATAGGAGTGAGTAGAAAGTCTGTAAAATGGAAGAATGAAACGGAAATATTAAACGAACGAACAAACAAATTTTTTCTCCATTTATTTCTGTCTCTTTTATTTTCTGCCTCCTTTTCGATAACAGTACACGTGTATTATAAGAAAACGAAGTGTTGCTTTAGTTTCGCTATTTTTCCTTAGTTGAAGAAAAATTAACTTTTTCACTTAAAAAAATTAATCTACAATTAAAATTTAATCTATTACAGGATTTGATATTTTTGAAGCTTTTACAATATAATGAAAAGCGTATGATTAGAATGGATAAATGGTTGTGAATGATATTGTATAATATTTGTATCATGCATTATACGCTATTTTGAAATGCTTATTAATATTCCTGTTAAAATCTAATTGGAGAGTTTTTGTAATTACGGGACTAGGAATAGTTAGGACTAGTTAAGGGACTAGTTAGTTTTCTAGTCCTTTGTTGTATATAAAAGTACTATATTTTTTTATTGAAACAGTAAACGTTGTAAAACAAAAGTGCATGTGCAATTGAACCCTGCTTCTGTCACTCTTGTAATGGGTTAAAGGTTGCAGCACAAAAGAGGTCAATAATAAGAGGCTCAATAATAAGAGAAGCCAAGAAACTTTATTAAAACAAACAAAAACACAATACTGTGCTTTATTTGAGTCAACAACTGATAGTAACACTAAAAGGCCACAAAATTATGTGAAAACATAAACAATAAATTGCTTATCTATATGTACTGTATTTGCAAACTGGCACACAGATGCCCACTTGAAGGGAGTGAGTGGTTTTGTAATCATTATTTATTTGTTTGTTGACATTTTCATATTACACTATACACTGATTATTAAGTGAAGAGTCCACGCCAGAACAAAACTGTCTGATGTGCGTACTTTATCGGCATCAGTTATGGGCACTTGATACATTATACAAAGACTATCAGGGTATTCTATCTGGAAACAAAAAATACACATTCAGTCAACTGCATATATATTTCCTACAGTAAGGACCCACCTGGCAGCAGAGGTCGGTTATGCCTAGTCGATGGATCAGAGGTCCAGTATGCTGGATTTTACTGTGTGTCCTTCTGTTTTTATTAAATAACAATGTCTCCTTAATATTTCTTAATTGAGCGTTATGAAATTGCAAAAGCAAAAAAAATATATTAACAAAAACCCTCCTATGTTACCAATTTATCAAAATTACTTAAAACAGTTTATAATTTTTACTTTTATTTCACTGAAAGTTAGTACTCAGTTTTTTTATATTCCATAGAGATAATAAATAGCTCTATAAGCCCAAGCCCAATGTCTGGTGACTGAATTGTCAGTTATTTCAATGATCGAATATTTTAAGCATTGTGCAGTAGAGTGTCTTTATCCGACACTTATGGAACCAGACACTCATCTCTTCACAGCAAGTGTCCACACTAAAGAGGGTCAGTAGATAAACATACACTAAATGGTACTGTGTTTGAACTTCAATGAAAATAAAGGCAAAAGTACAAAATCCATTACAGTACTGCATACAATAATCTCAAATGGCTTGGTAGATCGAAGCTCAGGTCTCAGTCTGCTGCGTCTCTGAACCGTGCATCTCAAAGTTCTTAGTTCAAGCAACAGTTACTCCTGTTGGTTTGTCGTTAACACTGATCCCTTGCCCTCCTTAGTATAACTAATTCTGTTAATACACATGCATTAGGGATTCAACACAGTTGTCACATTTTTTGTGACAAAAAAAAGGGGAAAATATAAGTGTAAAACATAGATTAGTTAACATCAATGCCCTGTTTATGTTGTTCATTACAACAAGTTATGCATGTTAGAATAAAACACATAAATACATAAAATACTTAGGAATATTCAAAACATAATAGCATTATAGTACAGTATATAATGCAAGTTTTAAAATAATCAGTGATTGACACACAAATTTGAATATTGGTGTGACAGTCTACTGGAGTAATCAAAGAGTCGAGTATCCAGACTTAACGACACTTTTCTGTAATTGTATTCTGATCTTTGTGGATTTTTCTTTATGATACTTGATAGCCTTAAAAGAGAGGGAGTTTTAATATTTACACCATTTGCCATTTCAGATAAGACAAAAATATTAAAACTAAATTTTTTGTTCAAGAATAAAAAATTTGTTGTTTACTTATATATTTTAGAAGACTGTAGTTTTACAGAATACAGTGGTACCTCGGTTAATGGTCTTAATTGGTTCCAGAACTCAGACTGTTACCTGAGCAGCTGCTGTGCGAGTCAGTGTTTACAATAATGAATTATGGAAAACATTTAAATTTGTTACATAGGAAAAAATAATTTAGTACTCACCATTAATATGTCAAAAATTAAGAAGAAAGAAAATTCACAGGACAGAAGTCACACTTTATTTTAACTAAATTCGTACATGTAAATATGTCATATATATATATATATATATAGTGTATATATATATATATATATACACCACAAAATATATATATATATATATATATATATATATATATATATATATATTATTATTATTATTTTATGTATAGAACCTGTTTGATCATGCAAAGCACTCCAACTTATGTCTTGTTCCTTCTAATACATCTGTATTATATATATATATATATATATATATATATATATATATATATATATATATATATGTACACACATACATACATACATACATAAGCAAATCAATACTGTAGCTTTTTTTAGTTCAATAGTCAAAGTTTGTCTTTTACTTTCACTATCAGAAGCACTTCTTTTAGAACCCATTTAATTAATATTCATAAAAAAAACAAAAATAGGATTTAAACAACAATTTGAAACTCGCACACAAAGACACTTAACATTTTGTTACATTTAAAAGTCAGTAGTATGTAACATGATAATTTTATAACTGTTTCAATTCTTTAACAGGCTTACAAATTAAACATACAGTAAAAGAATTGATGACACAGTAAGTAAAATTAGATACGATGAAAGAAAAGGGAATACTAGTGGGCATTCTGAGAACAGCTAAGTAAGAAATATCGAACAAGTTACTGCCCTACAAAAATCAAACACCCATCAATCAAAGACTTGTTTGGTTAACTCATCAGCTTGTACTTTCTGTAGCACAGCACAATATAGAGATAACTCTATATTTACACATCTGCTTAGAAATAATTTAACAAAATGAAAACTCTTGTATGTTCAGCCCTTTATCTGAAACCTAAAGTGTTATGCTGGTCATTTTTCATTTCGTGAACTAGACTGTTGACTGATATGACCTTTTTCCAGATCGACCATTAGCCAAGGTATCACTGTATTCTTAAAAATCACATTCAAAATACTTTATTTCATACTCAGTTATTTATTAACATTTTTTTACAGTCCTGTAAGGAGAATAGAAGCTCCTGTGGACAAGAAACCTCCTGTGGGAAATGCAGTAGGGGGAAGGCTGCCTGACCCAGAGCTGTTCCCATACCTTAGTCGACGTCTTGCTGCATCAGGTTTCGATGTAAGTGAAACTGAGCCCAGTGGAGATGACCCTTTAGATGATGTTGATGCTGCTGCTGCGATGCTGGAACTAAAACATGGACCAAATGCTAGGCTCAATATCTCGCAAAGAAGAGGTGAGTGAATATGGTTAAATTAATATATTAGTAGCACCTTGCCCACAAGGTCACTCTTTAAAGAAATAATAAAATTTTATTTCTCATTTGTAACAATATTGTCATTCCTCTTACCTAGATTCGGAGTGTATGCTTTTGTTACTTATGAACCTCTTTGAAACTTTAAACGCAATTAAAAAATCACATAGTCTGCAGTGTGTAGTCAAAAAATATGTAAAAACTGTTTCTGGGTGAAAATGTTTATACTGGTTTTTCAGTATAGGTTGTATCTTGGCACGACCAAGTTATACTGGTCTTTCTCTATATTTCGTTTGTTTTTTCTTGGGACTTGACCAAATTATACTGGTCTTTCAATATAGGTTGCTTGTTTTATTATAGAGCTTAACCTCAATCGGACTACTTACTGTAATTGACAGAGGAAGGAAAAAACTGTCTTATTTTTATACTGTTGTATCATTAATGTAATATATTAGGCGACTAGTGTGTATCTGTATCTGGACACTTCTCCTACAGCTTTCCCACCTGAAGCCTACCTGCTTCTCCTTCAAGAACTATGATAAAAGAAATAATATGAAATTTGTGCATTATAAATAAGTACAGCAATATCTTTGCCAATTCTTGTTTATGCTGATGACTTTTTAGGACATAAAATGTGTCTACCACATTTTCGATACTAAAAAATATTTTACCTTCAAAAATTGAAATTTTTCAATGAACTCGTAGTTACGAATGTGCTGGCAATAGTACGTTATTGTCATTTTCATTATATTTTAAAAATAGACAGGTAAATTTTTATAGGAATACAATATTAATACATTCATTAAATATGCACTGTAGGTTGTTTTGGTCTTTCTCTAATTTTTGTGCCAAAACGCTTTATTACATGTTCAATAATAATAATACAAAATATGAAATTGCAGAAACTATAGGAATTTTGACAAAAAAATCAAAAGTATATCCATATAACTTCAAAACTGTTGTGGTGCATAAGTAGCTATCATGTTTTTCATTGTGAAAACGATTAATTTAATGCGTTTTTATTAATAGTGAAAATATTGGAACATTTTTTTTAAATTGTCTTAAAGAACCCAACACAATTTTATGTTTTGTATGAAAATAGTTAAAAAAAAGTGTTATGGTGGATATAAAATTGTAATTTACCATAAAATTTAATCTTCCGTAGGTGAATATAAAGTTCAATAATAAAGCATGTAATAAAAGAAATAAATATAGAGAAATCATTAATTTTATAAAACAAGTTAAACATGAATTTAACTAATCATTTTCACAATGAAAAACATGTTACCTACTGATGCACCATAGCAGTTTTGAAGTTATATGGATATAACTATATATTTTTATATGGATAAAAATTACTACTTTGGCGCAGTAGTAGTTTTTAGGTTAGAGGGCCACTTATATTTTTTAACTCGTAGTTTCCGTACTTTAATATTTTGTATTATTACTATTTACAATACTACTACTTTATTGGAGCATGTAATAATGTGTTTTAGCATTTATTTACTGTGATGAAATACAGTCAAACTTTGATAAACCGTATGTCCAAGTCTGTTATTATTTTACTAGAGTTGGTTGTTTTGGTTGAAGTGTCTAAATGATCTGCATCCAGATGTCAGCTGTTCGTAGAATTTTTACCCCACCCCCATGTATAGTAGATAACAGGTTTGTTTTTAATAGATACAACACATATTACTGCATGCTTTGTTAATCTCTTGTTTCTGCAAGTCATTTGTTATTATTTATGTTTGTGGTGTTTATTTCTATTGTCTTCTTAACCTTCTGAGTGCTGATCACCTTGGTCTACTTCCTGTGACTGCAGTATAACTTATTATATATCAACGTTTACTGAAAATAGAGTATGTGAAAGTAAAAATAAAATAAGTCTGAAGACTGCTTATTTATTTATTATTTATAAACAGTCATAAGTATAAACTTATGCTGTGCTTTTTAAAATTTTTTTTTTCTTTGTTTCACTTAGCAGCAGTATAAATGACAGCAACTGTCAAAGTAAAAAATCCATTACATACAAAATGTTCACAATTATATAAGAAATTCAGAAATATAATACAACAGTACTTTATTTTTCTTTATAAAAACACTAAGGTAATAAAATATAACAAGTACACCAATTGCAAATTCATTCGAAAATTTCAATATTGTGTGACAATTATTACAATATTAACTATTTTTTTAGCAAGTAAACTTATATATTTTAGAATGTTATAAGTCATTGAAAAGTGATAATTTTGAAATAAAAAGTGTAAGTAAGTAATGAAGTGTCAAAAACTGTTCAGCAATGTAACAAAAACACAAGATGTTAACAAAAGCAGCAAAAACTAACAGCTGACTTTTACAGGTTAGGTAACATATAATTTTCATTAACCATGAATGAAATTGTGATAAAAAAAGAGCACAATCTTCTGAATATTAATTAATATATGATATACATGCAGTTTGGACCAAATTATCAAGTGTTCATTTTAGGGAACCTTGTTTAATTTGATTGCAATTATGATAATTAGCGATGGGTGGGTATTTACATCCTGCAAGATGCACATTGAGGTACTCACTATTTAAAAACATCAGAAAGTAAATAGTGTGAATATAGGGTGTGTATATAGTGTATGTAGTTAATTCTCATGCATTAAATGAGATGCACATGCTGTCAGTTTAACAGATGTGTAGAGCTATTAGCAGATTTTCGATATTTGCAGAAATCCTAGGAATGTAACATCCGCAAATGTGACAGTACTAAATATAAAGTAAGTGTACATTACATGAGTATTCCTGTTCTTTAACTGCATTTTTATATCATTTGTTCATTTGGAGTAGGTAAGGTAACTTGTTTTTAGGTTTTTCTGTTATCCATCTATTCAGTCAAATTTCACGGTGCTTACCCTGACCCTGACAGTTCGTCGACTTGCATTGTAAATTGGCCAAGTTCTGCTGTACATGACCTTGTGTGGGGGAAGATGAAGACAGGGAAAATTGTGTAAGGGAAATCCATGCACTTTCAAAAACATTGGCTTTTCTTTATCACTGTTGCATATAATTTCATTTAGTATAAAAAACAGTTTATTAAAGTACTACTTACTAGTAATAAGAGAATTATTCCATTACTTATTTTTGCTGCAGTTTTTGCCTTTTTTGTAAGCTGCTCTTATGATTATGAATGATTACACAGATTGATGTTTTGTGCAACTTTGGTCACAGCAGGATCACATGCGCGGCTAAACTTTGTAAGCTGTACTATGAATTGTTGTAATTTTTTTATGGTTTCTAATAACTTTTGATATTTTTTACATGAGCCTAAATCAAAAAAATACTTTTTATATTTACCAGTTTGGTCAGTTATAATTATTACAATATGTTTTATCTGTCCAAAGATGAATATCATAGACGAGTTGGTGCTAATCTTCTACTGCAAACAGCTAAAGGTGTCAAGAGGAAGATAAAAGAAGAGATTGACGATCCATCAGAACAGAATGTTTTGAAGGTTAATTTTTATTTCAATGATTTTGATTAAATTCTAAATGAAATTTAGCCCTTAAATTTTGTTTCATACTTAGAGTGTTTCTTTTAAATTATTTAATCAAATGTGAGAATTTGTGTAAGTTTTCGTAATCATAAAACAATTTATTGTGATTGTCGTCAGGTTGAAGGTGTGTTGATAACATCATCACCGAGCGAAGATCATACGTACAGTGCCGAACCTGCAAAAGGTAGTGTTAAAAGCGAACCTACTTCGCCTGATGAAGCATTCGCTGAAGGTTCTGACTCTGATTCGAGGTGCAGTATCTTTTTATATTTCCCATCTGTAATTGTTTTTTTCTTCATGTACAGACTGAAAACAGTCCTGTATTTCTAACTGTTAGAAAGTTTGAAAAATGGAGAATATTTGTGGGATAAAATAAAAATCTTAGAAATATTATTTTGAAATTAAAAAAAAAATGATTTCAATTTCTAGTTTCAATGTAGGTTACAGTATTATTTTAATTTACTTTTAAAAAATATTTAAAATAAATTTATAACTAGGATAGTTGAACTGATATAGATTATTGAAAATATTTTGTGCCATTTTTGGCAATTAATTGTTCTCAACTTTAGAATTACTAGTTTGTGTTTCTAATTCTTTTAATTTCTATTTTTTAGTGTTGAATACCTGACTTCCCTCTCCCACTCTAAACCGACTTGGATATTAGAAAAGAAGACCTCTTTTGCAGATCCTGATATTTTCCTTGCTATTTGGTCCTCACCTTATCATAGGTAATATATAACAATGTATTATTTAATTGTAATTGGTCATGTAATATTTTAGTTGGAATATTAGGGTAAAAGTGGAACCAGACGAACGAGACATCGAAGAGCAACGAAAGATTGCCGAAGGTGCAGACGCACTGCTCAACCTTGCAGGGATAACGACCCACCTTCGACAAGCTCCTCCGCCATTACCGGCGACCAAGAAACCTAATGCACCTTTCCGTCCTCGTCTGTTACGGAAAAGTCCACCGGCAAAACACCGCCGCATAGAATCTGACCTTAATTGTTTGAAAAACCGTTGGAAACCGGGTCTGATAACAGAAAACAACAATATCATCGGCCCAGGAATAAGGCATGGAGACTACGGCAACCTAAATAAAATGCGTAGGAAATCATTATCAGGTTTACAAAAAAGCTTAGGTAAATTTAAAAGGTAGGAATTGGATTGCGAGGTCATTCCGTTCTGACGTAGTATAAAGTTTGTTGCCTGTTTTAATTCCTTATTTTAAGGTGATTGTGAAGGGACTCGAGAAACAGCAGATAACTTTATTCTAGCTTTAGTACTGATATAAATTTTTTTTTAAATAAAGCTAAACTAATATATTCTCTGGTGGAATGTTTATGTCAACTGTCACTCTCCCTAACAATAATTACGCTAGTGATGTTGAGTAGTACAAAGATCGTAGCTCTGGGTCGTGTCGTTTTCGACCCGGTTTGAGTAGTTCAGGTTTAGCATAATAGTTCTATTATCAAATAATCGTTTGTTATTTTTGAAAAAAAAGTTATGAAAGCTTTAAATAGTCTCAGATTTTTTTTTAACAAATCATTTGTCAATTTTATTTTATTTTAAATGTACTTGGTTGTATGTAGATGTCTTTGAGACATCCGTTCAGTGATTATAAAAATTTAATTTTCTTAGAAAACAATTAGAATATAGATCGATTTGTTGCAGTTAATTTCAGCAATTCTGTCACTTGTAAGTATACTCGAAGCTTTAACTACGTTTATTTTAAAAATAATTTTTGGACTTTGCAAAAATTTGCAAGAAGAAGGTGATAAGCTTAATATATTTAAAATAGTTGTTAATATTTCATGGTGTAATACCTGATTTTATTATTATGTATATTTGGGATTAAACAAAACAAAAAATGTATCTTAATGTTAGCGTTTGTTGCCGAAATAAAATATTTTAATATAGTTTTTACAGACTAATAAATATGTTAGAAAAAAGCAAATTGTTTATTTACAATATTTTAAGTATTCTGATTTTAATGCTCTAATTTTATTCCATACTCAAAAATTTAACTCACTGTCCAAGTATATAAAATGTATTTGGGCCCAAAAACGTAAACATCGATTTTATTCAAATGCTATGTTATTTTTCTTACTGTGATACTAAAAAAATAATATTGTTTAACATAAAATAGATTTCAATTTTTTTAGCAGATGTTTAAAAAAGTACCTAAAATTTGATAAGCTATTTCTAAACTATTAAAATTTTAATTTTAGGTGTCACAGTTACACTAGGGAATCGATTATCCAAACTCGATTAGACTGAAACTGTTTCAGATGAACAAAATTTTTCATAAAAAGCAACGCAAAAAAACATCATTTTTGGTAGAACATGAGACATCAGATAACGTTATCATGAGCTGCCAAGCATTGGTGTCAATTTCTGTTGCAAGTGAGCATGATGTATAGGCCAAAGACAGTTTTTGCTTGTTACCAGTATTTTTTCATATTAAATTGTGGTCGGTTTTTGGGTGCAAATATTTATTTATAAAACGAACTATCAAAACCGTTTTGGATAATCGCATCCCTTAGTATAATAGACTTCCAAACTTTGAGCATGACCTTCATTAGTTCAATAAGTATAAAGGAGTTACCGAAAAAAATACTGAAAGTATTAAACACATATATTATTACTTAAGTGAAATCAAATTGAATTTGATTTCCCAATTGAATGTGTTGATTTTATGACATCCTAAACTATACAAATAGTAAAATCAGTTGAGGTACTCGTAGAATACAATCAATTAGATTTAAATAAAGTGATGGCTACATAAGCCTACCTTTGTGTCTTATACAAACCCTTCTTTGATGTCGACTGAATGTTGGAAAAGTTATGTACATGTTTAAAAACCCAATGAATCGTAACGATCTAACCTGCCAAAGCAATAATGTAAGTGCAGCTTCGTGAGAGAGTGCTTTTTATTTCAGTTCTTGTCAAATATTTTTAGGTGGTTTGAATGTAAAAGAACAGCGACCAAAATACTGTGTCAGTTTTAAGCCTTGTACGTTTTGAGAATATAATATTGTTTATTGTAAATTAATTCGGAGCTATCTTTAATATTAGTAAGTGTACAGAGATTGTTGCATGGATTCATAAATTAATGTTTATAAGAAATGGTCTAAAAAAATTATTTTGAGATTCCGTTATTGTTGTCTTATGTAAGCACTTGTGCCACTTCAATTCTTAATTCCTAAATAATTTCTTGTATAATCGAATTTCACTGATTTGACTCTGGATCTAAGTTTTGAGTTTTGAAATTAACATTTTTTTTGGTGTTTTGTGTAATAACCTGTGCATTTTTCTATTGAAAAAAGGAACATAACCCTTGGCATAAAGAAACATTAGGCATTTTTCTTATTTATGGGTTTTCAGCATTTTTGAAAATGTCCCCCGATGTGGGTATAGGTCATTTTTTGATTTTTGTACTTCAAAAAGATGAGAATAATTTTGATGGATTTTTAATTCATCTGATTAAGTTGCGCTGTAGTGTTGACAGGACTGTCTGGTATTTCATTATCTAGGCTATTTCATTACAGTGGCTATAAGAATCCATTTAAAAGAGTTTTTGTTATATTCTCTAGTTTCTATAATAATTTGCAAATTTTGTTTATTTTTTTAAATTTTTAATTATTTAATAGTGATGGAATTATTCATTTTTTTTTTTATTCAGACATTTGCCATTATTTGTTTATTACAACAATTATTACAATTGCTGTACTGGAACTGAAATCCACCTGAATTAATTTTAACCATAAATAGTTCCGAAAAACTTTCTAATTTACTAGTTTTACATGTTTTGTACTCTAGGCTATTACAGTTATACAACGTTGCTTTAATAATATTATCGGAACGTAGATTTTTTCAGGCCATTTCTAAAAATAAAAATTTTATTCAAAACAAAGCAGTGTAAACTAACATTTATTATGTTACTTTAAAAATTAGTATAGTTAATATATCATTAGCATTAAGCACAAAATTTCAGAAAACTATTTATAACAAGTTAGATTATTTCCACTTATCTGAAAACATTTAAAAATAGAATTTAACAATTAACTGTCAATGGCCATGTTGAAGTTTTGAAAATGCCGACTGCTCTAGTCAAAGCATAGTTTATGCAGTAACAGGCTTTATAACTTTCTGTCAATATTGGAAATTAACATGCTGCTTTAATATTGTGAAAAAGAAGCTATCCGAGATACTTTTTAAAGAAGCAGAAGATAAAACGGTCACTTTGTTTCATTAACCAGAACTTTTTAAATATCTAAATTTTTGTAGGTGTAAGTACAGTACATATAACACAAGCAATGGGTTCAGTAGCCTTCCTGTAGTTCAGAGTATAGATTGATTAGCCAGCAACCTGAGTATAAGTCGCCACTGCACTGAAAGACACTTCAACAATTTATCTATTGCTCAGCTGCACTATCACATCAATGACAATTTGCCACTTGTTTTTTTTTTTACTCTTTAATTTCTGTGTTCTATAACTCAGAAATAATATAGTTAGATCAGTTACTTGCAGTATAGCACTGTGCGTAGTTGTTATTATGCGGGTGTATACAGGTTTTGTCTTTGCCTTCTATCCACAGCGCTTTGTTCTTTTGGAAAATGAGTGCCAAACAGAAAACATATTTTTTAGGACTGAATGAGTTTACAGAGTTTTAGAATGTGTAAAGGTGAAACAGTTCAAAGTAATTTTATCAATGAAATCGATAAATGTCCAAGTAAAATACAATGTATTCCTTATGTTGTAGTAACTAGGCTTAGTCTAAATGGTTTTGTACGGTAGTTAAAAGGTTTTCAGAACCTCATAACTATTTTTTTTTAAAAGCTGTTCCGTGTGCAGCAATTTTGTCTTAATTAGCATTTTTTTTATTCACTTTGCTCAGTCTAGGGTCTGCTCCTGAGGTCACTGAACTGGAGCGAGTCTACTGTAATGCATAGCTGTTGATTGCTCATCAGGTTCAAGGAAAAAAGTCATAATTAGTCTTAAAAACCGTAGGTCAGTTTTAAATAGTTGCAATACCATGTGAGTTTAACACATCATTGTTGCTGAAAGTTTGAATCCCTCAAAAGCCTATATTAATATTAATAATTTAAAGGCTGCTCCACAAACATTGACTTATCTTTGTTTCTTCCAACAATCAGTGTTTATCAATTCAGTCATCACTGAAACATACAAAATTTTAATGAAATTTGTATGTGAGAATTCTATCTAGTACAGTTATTAAAACAATGTAATGTAGAATTACAACGGACATTTTCATTTTACATAGATTAATTGAAATTAATTAGCAATATAATGCAGAGTGTGTCATAGCATATTCATACTCTAAGTCTTTCACAAGTTCTACTTAAAATAGTTAATACAAAATTATTAAAGAACAAAAATAATTGTTTACCTCCTTATCTATAACTTTCTCACTTGTGTTAGTAAATATTTTTAGACATAACCAGTATCTAGAAACAAAAAGAAGTTTACCATGAAATTAAAGGGAAAAACACAAGAAATAAGGTTTAAAACAGTGAATGCTAAAAATAAATTTTATGTCACTGTTACAAGTTTTAAGTTCACAAATAGTCAGACATTTTGAGAAAACAAGTTCAGGGGAAAATTTCATTATTTGATTAATATGTACAGATAGATTAGTACAAGCATGGTTTAAAAAAAATACCTATAGTTGTTTAACAAAAATGGCCATTTGCAGTTTTTTGTAAAATTAATCTGGTAAACAACATTTCAAGTAAATCCTCAGTTGTTAATTAATAAAAACCAAAAATTTGTATTGTAAAAAAAATTATAAACTAATTTTTGAAATGTTTTTTATTAATTTAAATTAAGGCTACAACCAGAAAAATTAAGGTTAACCAGAAAAAACCTGCGGATTTGTTGAAATGTTGTGGTGCTCGTATTAAACAGTGTTGTGGAAATTTTAATTTATTGTGTTATTAAATTAGTTTTATAACTGAAAAAAATTATTGGAACGTTTTCTGTTATACGCTGCCATTAAAGTTGTAGCGTGTGCCTTGTATTCACTTAACAAAAGAAATAAGTCACCATGTATGTCTATAAATCTAAATTTTCTTTAATTTTTTACCTAATTATGCGTACATTATCATATAAAGTAAACTGTGTGACCTCCAATTATTAAACATTAAAAAAAAAAACACTAAACAATAAACCTCATTTATCTATGCAATTAGTATAAGATTATATAATTTTAAAAATGAATGTAATGAATCAAATGAATTATTGTAGTGAATCAAAACACAAAATAAGAGTATACTGTATTGTAAAATATTTGTAAAATATGCAATTTTCTACTGGTAACGTATGTTTTTGCATACATCTATACATGTTTTAAAAAAATATTTTTGTAGTTCTGTGGGTATAAAAAATATTTTATTAGCTTTTATCATGACGTGGCAACAATTTTTGAAAGAACACGATTTTATTCCTCGTTGTGTGCTATTACAATTTATGTACAAACAAGCAATACTAATTTTGTTACGGTTTTGTATTGCTTGGGAGCTGTTGGAGTGTTTGTTGTCACTGTCGGTTTTGTATTGCAAATCAAAGTGTAGTGTGTAAAGTGAGCGATGGGCTTGTTTCTAGGACGTCTCTTTTGAAATCAAAGCTACGATCTCTCAGTCTGGATAGTGGTAATCTTGTTTCTTTCACTTGAAGAAATATGTACTTTCTACCACATGTCGAGCGAGAATTACAATAGATTCTTTTTAATTTGACAAATATAAGATAAGTTACATTTGGGGTTGTAAAACATCTGATGACTAGATCATAAGATCAGAAGTCGTAAATGTTTTCTAAACAGTATTTATCCAGACATATTTTAATACTGATATAGGGTTCGGTAGTGAGTGTAGCTATGACACCAGTCAGTCTTCTGTGTCTGAATTGTGCACCTCAAGCTTGTTGGTTTGTGATACAGTTGCTTTAGCCTTACTATTAACGACGGTCCCTCATCATCATTATTCTAATTGGCATAAAGTGTGGACATTCAGAAAAGACATGCTGATTACAACAGTAAAACCGACAAAAGGATTTTTTTAGGTAACACAAGATCACATCGGACAAGTTTGAATCATATCGTAGTAATAGTGCAAACGCTAGCATGCTACACAATTTTTGAAGAACGTGTTCCAAGAGGCTAGGTTCAATGCACATGATTCAGGCCTAGTTTTTACTGAAATGGCTGCTCAAATAGCTCTATGGAAATTCACTACTAAAGTTACATATTAGGGTACAGTAGAACTTCTGTTTATCCCTCACCCTTGGGACTGGATAAAGGTCTGAACACACAAAAAATCGGACAATAAGAGAAGTCAAAAAACTTTATTAATAAAAATACAATACTATGCCATTATTTAAGTGAATCATTATTATTTTAAAATACATACAACTTCATGAAATAGGCGATAATGTTTTAGAAAATATAGTGCAATAACTATATGGCTCTCTTGTCAGCCACCAATTCAAATTTTAAAGAAGTAACAACATTGTGTCAGTATATAATGAACTATTTGTTCATATAAATACAAACAGTCATACAAATACCCACTTGAAGGAAATGAAGGGTTTTGTAATCATATGTATTTGTTTGTTGACATGCCAGGACTGTTAATTTTTTATGTTCGTACTTGTGCCAATTAAACTAATAAGAAGTAGGGATCACCATTAATGGAAACATAAAACTTATGGCAGTAACATGCAGCCTCAAACTTATGACCTTGATGTGCACAGTTCAAAGACAATGGATTGACCAGTATCTAAACCACACTGGCTCTTATTCGAGCAAACGTGTAAGACCAAATTAATTTGTATGTATTTTATTGAAGATTAAGATTATAAAACTAGAGGTTGGGATTTTACACCTTAAGCACTGCAATCAATGAACTTATAGTGCAGCTAAACCTTTTAAGTACTAATTGTGGCATGGAGGTACGTAAATCGGCTCTTTAGTCTTACACATGTCCTATCCCAACCACCCTCGAAAGGAATGTGTGGTATGAGAGACCAATGTACATACTCTTCACAGATCATGTATTTTATTTAGTAATGGCAGTAAATATTTATTAATACAGAAATAAATATTTAATATGTTTCAAATAAGTGCTTTTGGATAACTATTCTGTAGCAGTAACAGAAAATGATGTTTTAAAAGAAACTTATGGAAAGTTAAATATCAGTAATCTGTGCTGAAGAATAGATCACTTCCCGTGGCGGTTTACACAAAACAACTTTGATTCACAATGCAAAATCAGAATTAGCCTCGTTGAAGACTAAATGTTCTTAGAGCAATATTGATTTAATTTCTTCCTTCCTCAGGTTACGTATAGAGCAATCGTCAGTGCCCCAGTCATAGGCTAGAATTGTTGTAAATAACTTCCTGTATTAATATTTACGCTGGCTTAAAATCGAGTAAGACACCAGCGAATACGCTATCCAGTTTTCCTGATCCTAAACTAATACTCTTAGTGAAATTTGGATAATTTATTTCTTTTTTTTATGTACTTTTAAAGGACATTCGTTATCCATTGTTATAAAATTAGTATATTAATAAAATATTTAGTTTTCATTTTATTTGTGACAATAATGAATTTCAATATATTATGTTGCATTGTTTTCTCATTGAATTTTACTGTTGAATTTATTTTAATTTTATGCATGAAATGCCATTTTAAAGAAACTGTTTTTTTTTTAATGTAAAATTGCTCCTCATAAGGAGTGCTCTGTCATATGATTCGATTACTTTAATCTTTCATAGAAATAGGTTTTCATTTGTAAAAAATAATTTGTCTGCCACTATACCGTTATGATTCTTTTTTCTGAGCACCTTTAAAAACACAGAAAATTTTGTTCATTTCAAATTATAAACAGTACTCCAAATTTTTTTTGGTGTTAAAACATTTGACTATTGTGCACACGGACTAATGCAGACGATGGGATGATTTATAGCGTATGAAAATGCCAAGCCCTCGACGGGAATCGAACCTGGGGGAAAGTCTAATACGCTATCCACTAGGCCACCGAGGCGGCTAGGTACTAAACAAAAGTGTTGAGAGGTTAGTAATTTATTGTTTATAACAAAAATATAGATGCACTAATTGAACACATGGTGGAAAATGTGGGAAATTTAATAACTATAAAGCTCATAAAATAATTTGTTAGGCGTATTGATGATTTGGAAAAAAACACTATTAGTATGTCTTCTTCACAAGATCGCACTGTTTTGTAAGGAATTTTATCATTCTAAATTGAGGTAATGGTGACTAAATATTTATTTTTACAAAAGCAACAGCAAAAATATTTTTACTTTAAACGTGACAAGCTCATTTGTTATTTGTTCTTGACAAGCAAGGTTATTTTATAGAAAAAAAATTGTATTTTCTCTGCGGAAATTGTTGAATAGATTACTGTGGATGTACAGCTTGCCACTTAAATGATTTTTTCTGTCATTTAAAAGATGAAATCAGGTTTATACTATCGCTGACCTTTAAATCGCACTTTCAAGTAGATTTCTACTTCATAAAATTTTTCAAAAAGCATAGTATTATTTACCTTTGGGTATATACCAAACAAGATTACATCTTCTTAAAATGGACTGGAATCTTCACAAAAGATTTGATATGTGGACACAAAGAAGGAACAGTTATGGCCACACACATCTTTAACATGCTTAGGCTACATCCAAGAGAAGCCAACATTGACAAATAAATTATAAAATGAGACACTCTATTTGAGTGACACCACTGTCTACATATTTGTTCTATCTGTTACAAAAAAGATGTACAGCAGATTTTGAATTCAAAATGCTAATTTATACTGTTTTATTGCCATTTATGATGGTGAAATCAGATTTTCAAAAAAATGTACAACAAAGTTAAAAAATTTTTAAAGGTTTGAAATGGCCACTACTTAGAACTGTTAAACAGATTTTTCTGATAGCAGGCTGTTCAAGCTATTACCAAAATTGCGAACATAAGCTTCTTAACTGAAACTTGTGTATAAAAAAAATTTAACAGTCCTGTCAAAAAAATTGATCTACAGGTCATGATCGGTGCTAATTTCATTCAAAGTCATGGGTCTTGGCCTTGCAACAGTGGTCCTTCCTGTAGCTAATTTTCCAATGGAAATTCACTAATAATGCACTAATAGAAATAGTTAATAGTATTATTAAATTTTGTAGGCAATGATAGTGATACATACATATTCTTTTTGCCTTAAAAAAAAAAAAATTATGTACTTTTAGACACTGATTAGTTACATGCTAAGAAATTTTGATTTACCATTTAAACTAATATAATTTCACATTTTTAATGTTTTTACTTGTTTATTATTTTTTTTAGTTTTTAAAACCTATTAACTTTGCCAAGTTTCAGGTTAACAATCAAAAGATATATACAACCTAACAATTAAAATTGTGTTAGACCTACTGTGCACTATGTTCTTTTTTTAAAAAAAAAATGGTATTTCATGTTCAGTTTACCACTGTTTTATTTAAAGCAGCAATTTTTATTGATCACCAACCTCTCTTCCATATGTGCGAGTGCCAAAATTGTTAATAAATTTTAAATCTAGACTATTATTGTAACTATACTGGTTATAGATATTGACTAAAATTATAGCTAATTATAAGAAATAGTTAATAAGCTTTTAGATAATATATAAGCTTCGGTTAAATAGAATAACAATATCGATACATTGAATGATTACCAAACTTAATATAGGGTAGCGTCACTTTGTTATTTGCATCATTGTTTTCTATCAAAGCTGTAAAAATGTATCTGATTATTTGTGATATAAAAAACTGGTTTCTGTGTTTTTTAACACTTTAACAAGGGCGTTTTCTGAAAATGAGTGGATTATTTTTAGAGGGTTATGGGAACAAAACTTGTGGTTACTTGTATTTTTTTTTAACACCATATCCCAGCAAATAAAAAACATTGCTTTTGATCCACATTAACTTGCATAAAATAGGTATTAATGTGCACAAGAAATTTTTTAACATGTTAATCAAGTAGTACAGTGTTCAGTGTATTTTAGAAATTTTGATTGTTTTATCATTGATTTACTTATTCTTATAATACTTTTTGTAATCAAGTCAAAGACTATAATGTTTTTACTAGCAAAAATTCTAAAATCGTTAAAAATGCCTCAAAATTAAAAAAAAATTGGACACAAATACTTAGGATCGATTTCCAAACAACTTTCAAAATTTCGTTTGTCTGTGGTCACGAAATTTGTAAGCATGATAACAGGAGGAAGGATCAGTCGATTGATTAAAAATATATGGAACTGCTTGGAATAGATCCTATTATTTGAAGGATTGTTGCTCAAAAATAGCATGGTTAGAGGAAAATTCTGAAAGGGAAGTTAAGTACTGGTTATTTCAAGTGGGGTATGAAATTTAAAGGAAGTTTTGTGTTGAATCTGAATATGCATTAGAATTGAAGAATTAGGGGTTTCGAGCTTTTAAAGGGCAAAGACTTGTAAATGTTTGAATTTTTGCTTGAATCTGAATATCATTTAGAATATCATACATATTGAAAATTTTATGCTAAATTTGAATATCGCTCAATTGTGTTAAATTTTTTTAATTGGCTTTTAAAAGGCTTAAATCATTAAATTTTGGGGTTTGAATTTAGATAGTTCATGTGGAGTATCAAATAAATAGAAATTTCCCTGCTGAATTGAAATTGACATAAAACAACATTTTTAGTTTTGAGGCTTTTGAAGAGGGGGTTCTTCTATATGAAATGTAAATAACTTTCATAAAATTTCTTGTTTTTTTCTTCCATAGAATAGTTGTGTTTTTTCACTTAGATGGGTAACGACTTGGTTTAAAATTCTTTTGAGGAGTTTAAAAAGTTGTCTTCTTGATGGTTGAAATCTTGTCGTGTACTCTTGGTTTGCTCGCAAGCAAAAGTTAAAATTATTTGGTGTATAATTTCCTTTATTAACTAAAATTAGTAACCTTCGTAACCACATCAAAGCATCTTAACTTGTGAAAATATATTTTTTTAAATTATTTATACTTAAAGTAACTTCAAACTAATTTTCCCAAAAATAATTATATACATTTCCCCATTTTGTTCTAAGTATTATATTTTGCTCAAAAAGGATTTCAAGTTCTCTGTGTCTTCCAATATTTAATTGTACTGAAATATTTGTTCCTTTCGATTAAAAATATGTTATTTGTTTATAAAAAATATTGGGTACATTTTTATAGCGATATTTCTTGGATATTTTAATTATGGTTTTGAAATTATGAATTCATTTTATAATTGAGTGTATACCATTTTACATATTATGTTAGTTTATAAAAATATTTATTTTTATCAGTGGTTTTTCCTCGTTTTGTTAATTCATGGTTGTTGAATAATTTTTTTTCAAATTACGAGAAAGGTTTGTATTGAACTCAGTAATTTTGTTGTGAATAATGTCTTTATTTTGTAACCATTTAAATTTACCAAAACAGTTTTAATAATTCTTCTAACTCCAGTATTTTTTCCAAAGTCTTCCTTCTAGTGTTGCCAAAATTTTACTTTCACTTTTATTATGTAGTTGTATATAGGTGCTGTTTAAAACTGTAAACCTCTAATTCAATAACTTTAACACAAAAAAGAAGCATAAGCGTAGTCTTGCTAGTGCCAAAGTATTCTGGTTTTATTGTAAAGTATAAACAATTTTTTATATCACTGGAAAATTTTACAGTGTTTGTGACGGTTTTATTCGGAGTGAAAATTTGTGATGGTTATGTTGTGATCGGGATATTTTAAAAAATTAAGGCTATGTACTCTACAACTTGTCTAATTTAGGTCATGTACATTATGTTGTAATTTACTATTTATTTTATGTACATACTTAATCGTTTTGTTGGAAATACTGTTTAAATCAAAGTTAAAATAATTTTATCTTTGTAAAATAGGCATGTACAGAAATGAAGCCAACTATTTAAGGTAAGGTTTAATTGATTTTCTCTCGGTTGTGCTTTTTTAGTTTTTACGTTTTTTGTTGGCTTTGATTCTTTTAAATGGTTTCGACATCACAAAGTGACTTGTATTCTAAAGGAACCGTATTGGGTAATGTGGTAATAAAAATAATTCTTCTAAGCCGTAATAATACCGTTCTGTCTTCCAAAGGATGTGTTGACCCATTCATCACTCGTAATCGCGGCACGAGTAACCCCATTCGTTCGATAGCTATAGAATTTTTTCCCAGAGAAGTATTAATAAAATTAAACAAAAAAAGGTTTGATATCTAATATTTGTAACTATTTAGAAAATGTTTCATAAAGTAAAAGGTATTTAGTATTCTAAATATGTGTTCATTAATATAAAGTAATAAATTCCAAATATTTGTATTTGGAGTTTATTATTTACGTGGAGATAAACTCTGTTTATAAAACCACTCAGTACATATTATTTACATAGCCAAATAGTGATGAAAAAGTTATAAATGAAGCAATAATTATTATGTAACTATCTTAATATTTATAAAACTTGTTTGTTTTCTCTTAGTATATAATAAAATATAACATTATATTAATTTTTTGTAATTGTTTCTAATCTTATCAATCCCTTCATGATGTCACATTTTAAACAAGTAAATTTTCCTGTTCATTTTATTAAAATGACAGTGAAAGTCGTTTATGATAATATCGAAGGTAATGTTATATTACATTATAGTAGACTATCCAATAGAAAAATAGAAAATTTTAGATAAAGTATTAGATTAGACTGGTTGTTAGAAGTCAAGGGGGTTTGTGCCCCTGGTATTGCAATCAGAGGATCTATTTTACAACTAAGTCTTTTATGTCCTAGTGCAGCAAACTGGTGACTAGCTCATTCAAAAAGAGACATTAAGGGTTCTAGAAACCAAACACCTTCACCATATTTATAAACATCTCTTGCAGGAGCCTCACAGTCATAAATTATATGACCTGCTATTTCTTTATCTATCCCTCGTTTCTCCATGGTAATTTTCTGTACTGTTCAGGTGCACTTTCAAACCAAAGGGTCCATTTAAGGAATCATTTTAATAGACATACCTGACTGATAGACTTCCAGGCTTGGAGTAAGTTTTCCGTCAGGTCTGTCATCGTTGTGACTTTTTTCTTTGCATCTGCCTTCAGAGTACTTCTATCAGAGTGCAGCCTTTTTCGGTTTGAGGAACTTACACGGTTGTAAGTGGCTTCCAAGTTTTCCCCTATGACGGTTGTGTTCGTCCTCCCGAAGATTTAGTCCAAGCAGAAGAGCTAGGTTTAATTGCAAGCTTTGCTACCACCTCCTCTCTTCTCAGTATATGCTCTTGATAGAAGTTTGTAGACGCCTTATGATTTTGAGATGTTTGATCTCCATATCTTACTTTTACCATCACAGATTGAGCATGTCCACCCTGCAGTCTGGTGTGATTCACTGCTTGTGTTTTCCACATATGTACAACCCTATTTCCACCACCTCTGTGCTATAGTCACTCCATAGGCCCACTTTTGCCCATTCCCCAAGGTTTTGACAGTTTATTTTGAGCCAATAAAATCCTACCAGTAGCTAGAGAAATAAAGAGTCCACCTATAAGAGCTTTACATCCTTAGGTAAGGCTAAATTGAAGTGGAAGTTGCATTTTATTCAGAATCCCTCTTCTGGAGATGGTTGTGATTTGCCACACAGCCTCTCCCTTGCTTGTATGCGGCTATTCCCCCACTGCTTGGGATACTAATTATTTACAGGTGGAGACCATGCCACAGAAATATATTTATAGATCAGAGCGGGGAAGACAACAGAAAGTATGTTTTAGAAAAGTAAAAGGTAAAAACAAAATAAATGCACATTATTTTTGCTACCTTTAGTTTTATCTTTAAAACTAGATGTTAAACACAACATAGCTGTATTACAGGTATTTTGTACTATTTCATGGCATCATGGACATGGCATATATATATATATATATATATATATATATATATTTGGTATTTAATGTCCGAATATTGTGCACACTTGGGTTAATGCAGACGATTGGATGATTTATAGCGTATGAAAATGCCAAGCCCTAGCTGGGAATCGAACCTGGGTCCTCGGGGTGAAAGCCCAGTACGCTATCAACTAGGCCACCGAGGCGGCTATATGTATATATATATACATATATATATATATATATATACATATATATATATATACATATATATATATATATATATATATATATATATATATATATATACATATATATATATATACATAGGCCAGGGACATTGATTTTCCAGAAACAACGCTTTCACTGCGTAGCACACCAGTATAGCCATTGGTATTTTACAACTGAGGATAGCACTTAAGCACTTCAGGAAGTAACAAAAAAATATATATTTTGTTTATGATATTATTTATTTGTGTTTATTCAGTGTTTCAAAACCTTTAAAATATGGTTATTATAGAATATCAACATTTTAAAATTTGAGTGCATACGTAGGATGAGATGGATAACATAAATTGTCATTTAATTTAAGTAACTTCCCATATATACATATACATACATACATAGTGTATATAATTTTTTGTAGTGTACTTTTGAATACTTCCACTTCAAAACTTTTTCTGTTTTTTTCAGTGGTCATACTTCACTTCTATATGAGATTATACTTTTTATAATTTTATTATATAGTCTATGTTTATTTATTTTTAATATATATTGATCCCATATGATGCTGTTCAGTATCCTTATTGCTCTTCTTCCCAAGGTGTTCCGTTCTTTTATCGCTGTGTTCAAGAGATCATAGCTAGTAATTGTCATTATCAAATACTTGTAAGTTGTACACCCCTTTTGTGTTGTGTTCCAATGGAAGGTTCCTGCTCTTCCCTCCAATGCACATGTTCTCTGTTTTGTTTAGGTATACCTCAAATATCATACGCACATATAGTCCTCAAATATAATAGACCTCCATTAATTACCTACTCATGTATTCTAGATCCTCATAATCATGTGCTGTAACTATTTGGTCATCTGTAAAACAGGGTGTATAAAGTGTTGTCATTTAATTGTATACCCATTTTCTTACACTGGCGTTTCCAGTTGTGCGGTGCTTGTTCCAGGTAGATTTTAAAACAATGTTGGGGACAGGGAACATTCTTAAGTCCCTTAGTGACTTTGAAACCTTTATAGACATTTTATTTCTTATTTTTCTTTCTATTATTTATATTTCTAATTTTTACTTTTCCTTTTGTCTTTTTGTACAATGTTTTGGCTGACCTTATTAGTTATGCCTATATTAGTATTCTCTAACGCCATCTAATCGGCCAATCTTCCTACTAGAAATCCTGCTTGTTTTTCAGCTTCCATATCCTTGTATTCATGTTCTGTTCTGCCTTTTATAACTTTTCCATATATTCTACTAATCGAACTTGTAACGGCTATTCCACGATAAGTATCACATTTAGTTCTACTTCCTTTTTTTGTGTATTGTTGTTATTATAGAAGTACTCTATTCTTCCAGGATTTTTGTTTCTTCTATACATTTTTGGAAGAGTGCCGTGAGATGTTTAAACAATTTTCCTGTTCCATACTTAACAAATTCTTCAGGAATGTTTCCAGAACCAGGTGCTTTTCCATTCTTAAGCTGTTTACATATTTTTTTTTAATTTTAGAAACGGTTACGCTTATGGGTGAGTATGAGTACAATGATGTGTATATTTTCACACACACTCATTTGTAGAGTTTGTTTTAAATTTGTCCCTGTTCTCGCTCAGTAATTTACTAAAATTCTTGTTCTATTCTTCTGCAGTTATGGGTGATAGAAAATCTTTTTTCATCTCCTGTCTTTAAAAAATTTCGTACTTTCTGAACTGTATCTTCCTCAAAGATATGTGTTCAACCTGTTGTAATTCTTCTTCCATGAGTTATTTTTTCTTTGAGTGTTCTTTTTCTGAATTAAGCCCTGTACTTTTTTGTATATGATTTTATTGGTGACTGTTTTTGTGTTTTGGAAACTAAGATACTTTTGTTTCTTCTCTTTTACAAGGTCTTCTGTTTCTTTACCCCACCAGTAAGGTTTTTTCATGGGTTGTATTTCATAGTATCCTAATGCTTTCTTGGCTGCATGATGTGTTGAGTTTTTAATATGATTATAGTGATTTTGCTTATTTCCCCATTGTACGCTTCCCAATTGTCTAATGTTTTTCTATATAATTCTTTTTCACTGTCATATTCTAACCTGCTTAAATAAATCTTTCTGATGTTGATCATGTTCCCTTATGGAATGTTGGTTGCTGTCTCTTGCTCTTCCAGGAATGATTATTGAAATTTTTAACAGATAATGGTCTGATCTGCATGTGGCTCCTCGATACACTCTCACATTGTGAACTTTTATTTGTGTTATCTGTTTTATTATAAAGTAGTCTATTATCGATTTTAGTTCTTTATTGTCCTGTGTCCACGTACATTTGTGAATCTTTTTTATGTGGGTAAAATCCATTTGACATGTAGGTGGTTTTGTTCACACACTTCTACTAGCCTGCTTCCATTATTATTAACTGTTTCTTCTCCATGTCATCCAGTTACCAGGTAATAATCTTTTCTTCCTACAGAAAAGATAATAATCTTTTCTTCCTACTCGACTGTTCATATTCCCCATTATTATTATTTCTTGTGATGTTCCTATCTTTGTAATTTCATTGTTTAATTGTTTGAAAAATCCTTTTTTCCCTACTAGAGCGTCATCATTAATTGAATACACTCCCAAGATAATGATTCTAAACCCATATAAATCTTTTTAGCTGACATGTCGGGGGCCATAGAGCCAGTTTTAACCCCCACAAAGGAAAAAAAACCTTCCTTTTTGGTCATAATATTCATTTTTGTCAACTGTTCATTTGTGGCTTACCAGTGAGGTATATACCTGCTTAAATTTTTAATTACCATAATGAACACACCTTGTGCTTTTTTATCCTTTGGTACTCCACTATAGAAGAGATCATAAATCCCTGTATTCTCTGTTCCTGTCCCTTTCTTTTTTGTTTGTATTAATACAGCTATATCTACGTTAGCATTTTTCAACTCTTCCATCACTTTGCTTATATTTCTAGAGAGTCCTTAAATATTCCAAGTACCTAAAATCTTTAACCATTTCTTTAAAGCTTCAGTTGTCTTTGTTTAATCCATTTCCTCTGAGGTTGATTACTAGGATTTTAACAATTGTTTTTCCGAGTATTTGGGAGTTAACCCAATGCCTCAATCCCCAACTTGAAGGACCAGGGTTTGATTTTGGAGTATCCGTCTCCTAGATGAGTTGCTTTTTCTAGAACTCTCCTCCAGCCCACCTGTTGATCCGCTGATGGTATTTTATTTGCCACCTACTCATCAGTTAGAGCTTTCCCTTATCCACCACCTGGGGACACACTCTCTTGAGTCAGCCCCCCGAGAACTATATATATTTTTGTTAATTCTATTCCTATTGATAAATGATTAAATTAAAACTACTGTGTTGATAAGTGAATTTAAATAAATTCAGTCACGTGTTCATATTTTTTCTGATAAAAGTTTTAAAATTTATTTATTCTTTGTTTTGATATTTATTCTTTGTTTATTGAAACTATCTGTTTCAATAGATCTTTTTCACTTGTGTGATACATTTGTTCACTTGTTTGTATAACAGATTGACAATAGAAAATTCAAGGCTACTATTGCATTAAAGTGGACAATGTTTTTTATACACTAAAGTCTAGAGAGGAAATAGCAGTTGTCATCCTTTAACTAGTTAACCAATTTGCACCTTCATCTCCAGGTATTAGCAAGTTCGGTTGTATCATAAGTTGTTTCCTTTTTATTTTATTTTATTTTTTTTTTTTTTTTTTTGTAACTTGTGATTCTCCAATTACATGTAAGACTTGATTTTATTTTTGACCACTCAGGATATCTGCTTAACTATTTGCTTCTTAATCTTCAGTATTTTAACACTGGCTGTTCTAAACACTTGGCGCATCTAAAGTAGAGCGCCAAATCAGAAGTACCTTGAATCTACACTGTTGTCATGGATGTAATGGACAAAGTGAGGGAAGGTCTTGTAATGTTTGAAGTTCTTTAAATTATTATAAGAAAATAAGCCTAATTTTCTTTTTTTAAATCAATTTAATTAAATGTAATTTGTTATCACTATATAATAGGCTACTTAAATAGAAAATTAAAGGGCAAACAAATGTTATTCCAGAACAAATACACAAAAGCACACTGAGAAATTGACTATTCTTCATTCTTAATAACTGCTACTCAACCTATGTTTAAAACAGTATGAACAAATTTTTAAATATAAAACTTAGAAAATTAGGGTTAACTGTACAAATCTTTACATATCTGTTTTAATTAGTTCTAAGATTTTCTGTTTTACAATTTTATCCTGTTGTTTTTTTTAAGAGAATAAATTTAAATGAATACAGAACATGGTTCTTCCTATACTAAACTGTGTGTGTTCTCCAAGACAAGTAAATGTATATAGTTTTAACAATGTTTGGAACGAAGTGTGTTAAGCTATACAAAATTGTCTTAAAATATGTTATATGAGAATGCTGCAAAATTGATTACCCCTCTGATTTGGTGCTCATTGCTATAGACTTATGTTGCAGTTTTTAAGTTTATGTTTTAAGTTAGGCACTTGAGAATAAGCGCTTATTCATACTTTAAACATGTTGTGCGGGTCATATAGATAAATAAGGACAAATATTAAAAAAAACAATAATAATATTAACTGAGTAAAAATTTTGTTAGCAAGAAAATTACATCATTTAATTAATAAGCATTTCTCACCCGTATACTCTTTCAATAACTTTGGTAATATTTTCTTTTGATATTGAAATTTTCCAAAATATAATTTTTCATATTATTTGCACTGTAATGAATTTCAGTTCTTGAGCATCAGGAAGAGGTACTTTCGTGTAATTTGTTATTTACTGTGTGTGGCTAAGCTATACCATATAAAATATAAATGTGTTTAGCCTATAATATAAAATTGATAAGAGGATATGAGGTATTTTGTCAAAAGCAGTAACTTGCACATAAAACACAGACCTAGCATTACAGATATTTATTAAAAAAAAAGAAAAAAATACATTGCACCTAGTACTACATAAATGACTTACCTATAAAAATAAAATTTTTAAAAATTTATTCTATCTAATTTATCATTATCTAATGTAATTTCACCAAATAAACCTTTTCTAAAGCCTTCCACAAAATTAGCTGCTGCTTGAAAAGTATCTGGATATTTAGTATATTGTCCATGTTCATTTAATTTGCGCACCATTCTGTTGAAGTTAATTGCAGCTAATAATAATACTTCAGAAATATTGTCAGAAGGTTCTTTTAACCCTAAATAATCAACATATCTGAAATTTTTATTTTTGTTGAGCCAAAACAAAAGATAATCTGCAATATATTCTATTCCTACTCTACTGTCTGGAATTGTAGAGCATAAAGCTAACCTCATACCCACTTCTGTATTAGTTATACTTGGCGCAAGTACTCCAGGAGTGTCATATACATAAATTAAAGGGTCTTCACTAACTTTTACTTTTGTAGTCACACTTCTTGTTATTCCTGCTTCTGCACCGACTGCAGCAGCGCTTGAACGTTTCAAATATTTGTTCCTAAGAGCATTTATTAGAGATGATTTCCCAACATTAGGTACACCAATTACCATTACACAATATTCATTTTCTTCACTACGATTAAATCTATTTCCTGAAGTAATTAATTCGGACATAAGAGGAACTATGCTCCGCACTCCTTTGCATGATTGGTCTTTACAGTTAGTAAATATAACATTTGGTTCACCTTGTGCTTTTAATGTGGATATAATCTTATTATTATACAATAAATTTGATAAATCCAGTTTGTTATATACAACTATATGTGGACGCACACCTGTCAATGTTTTTAAGAAATTTGGATTGCGTCCAGAGAGCGGAATACGTGCATCATGAACTTCAATGATACAATCGACACTTTTTAATTTGTGTTGCATTTGTTTCATTCCTTTGTTCATATGCCCAGGATACCAATGCAGAATAGTTTTATCAGGAATCGTAAATCTCTTCCTAAATGTTTGTGTTGCAACAACTGTGCTTCTTGTGCTAGCCATTACTTATGAATCCGACTTGTAAATGTGTACTTATTTTCTCTATAAAATGTTATAATGTTTATAAAACAAAGCTCAAAAAGTTATTTCACCAACATAAACACTATATTTACTGTGCTCGAATGTAAACAAACATTCTAGAAATTTGTAGCACTGTCATCTTTTTAATCATACACTTCACTAAATTCATTATTTACCTAAATTATGTTCGCAAATAAAAATAGTACGTTTTTCTCTGATAAGGTTATGTTTCCTACGTCTTCAATATAACCTAATAGAAATATTAAGTGTCCAATGCCAATGTAGTGTTATTGTAAAGATGTTTCTTAATCATCTGTTATCTAAACTCACATTTACAGCTGAGATCACAGCTGTTTCATTCCTCACCATCATTAAAATAATATTGTTATATATTTACGAAATCTTTGGAAAAAAATGGTTAAAAAATATCGAACGTAATGTAAAATTTAAAAAAACAATAATTTTATATATTACTGTATATATAAGTATACAGTATATAAAAGTATTTCACAACTTGTTTAAATGTCTCGATTAGTGCTGCATTCTGTGACAATTAAAGTAACTAGGAAAAGTACGTACGTCACAGTCAATATTTTTATTTACTCTTATGGCAATGATTTTATTTTATTAAAACAAATCATTACAACATTGTAATTAAAATTACATGTATGCAGACTATTTCTATGTATGTTAATTTTTTATTTTTCAAAACGTGATATTTTAATATTTTAAAACTATGAACATTATTTTATATGTGTAACCATTTAAAATAAGACGATGCTGCAAATTAGGTGTAGAAAAGTTGGTAACAGCTGATCGGTCATTGTTTGATTATGAAAACGTTTGCATTGTTGTATTACAAACTTTTTTTTCAAATATTTTGAATGACAAAAAAGGGTGTAATCATTTTAGTGATATGTAATATTTAAACTGTATGAGTGACAAAAATAGTGTTCTCGGTGTGTTTTGACTGGTTTTTGATTTACAAATAAAACGTAGGTAAGTATTTTTACTTGAACCTCTTTAAAATGTTCTACAGCTAAATGCCGTGTGCATTTTACATACTGTAACATTTTGAAACCGGTTTTTATGGTATTTTAACCACTTTAGATTTAAATGTTTTATTCTGAAAAACGTATATAGTATTTATATTTTTTAATACCTTTGTTCAGTAATTTTTTTCTTAATACCGTATTTATCAATATAAAAATATTAGTCAATTTTTGTTTAGTTTCAAAAAATGATAGAATATAGTACTTAAGTTATATAATTAATTGTGTTAATTAATAACATGTAAGCGTCTATATTTAATTGAAAATGAATTAAGAAATATTGTTTTATTACGTATCATTGATACTTGGTTTTATAGGTTTTATTTTATTTCATTTACTTATATTATATTGTTGTAATATAGACCTTAATTATAATTGCTAATTTTTCTATAGGTTTACTAATATGTCCATCTTTATTTGAGTACCAAATTTATTCATCAAATTTAGTCACATATTTATTAAAAATGGAGTTTATTTGAACAATTTCTATGTTATTAACTTTTATATTAAAAATTCTGTATTTATGGCTTACAACCCCAACAGTAACAGAAATAATGAAGATGATTTATAAATAAATGCTTGAATCGTGCATAAAAATCGTGCCTAACCTACGTTCATTTTATATACGCCTTAATCTGTATAGGAAATAGAAAGTTTACGAATTGGTAATGAACTTTCGCAAGAACAAAATAAAAGTAAAATGAACATTTTAATTCTCAAAACAACTTAAATTTTACATCATTCCTTACAAGTGTTCTGCTTTTAGTTCGCCGTACAAAAAACTTGTCAAACTTCTACCTACGGAAAACATGCCAGCCAATGAAATCACTTCTTTAGGAATTCCAAACTGTCTCCACCAATCAGATTGCTTCCTTCAAGACATTCCAAAAGTTGTTACTTTAATGCATCATGGCTTCTTAACTTTGTTTTATTTCTATTGATTGCATTATTTTCATTGTTTTGTGAGAGAATGTGCATTCAGGTATCTGTGTAGATGTGTTGCTTGAAGATGTGGATTATTATTTCATATTCAGGTGCTCGTACAGGAACAACTTAGATTACTGCACAAAGGTGAGAGAGCAGAATGATTTTGTGTAAGGTTAATTTAATTACTTTTGACCCCATGTTATTTTAATGTTTGTTTGAATGGTGGTCCACTTGGCTATGGCCCAGATGAAATCTGATGCTAATTTGTATTTAGTTTAATCAAATAATAAGTTGTATCATACATATTTTTATGAATGTGCAATAGTACATGTGCAGTTTTGTTACTTTGTGTTTACCTTTTTTTATTTGTTTACATTGTGTAGTCCTAACCTCAATTTAATAGTAGGCTTATTGTAGTTTCATGCCAGTATTTATGATTAGACTGTATTTCAAATCGTTCGTTTTTTTTAATTTAAACTTTTCTACAAAAAATATGCTATTGATATTTTTAATAAATTGAGAGTTAACTAGCATTACAATTTTGTATTATTCTATGAAGTGTAAATAGAGGAATAAAACATTTTAGTTAAGACCTAGTTAATTTGCTGACGAGAATTACTGGGAAGATATGATTGCCAAGTATTAATTAAAATCATGTATTGTATAAATTAAAGTATTGTGTAAGTATTTATTATTAAATAAAAAATAATTATGTACTGTTTGTCGAGTTTTTACGTTGTTAAAAGTTTGTTTGTCTTCTTCCGGTTTTTCGCATCCTTGATTTTTTTTCTCAAACTATATAACAAGTTTTCAAGATTTGTTAATTTTTTAATATTAAAGAGATTTTGAAAAATGGCTTAATAAAGAATGACTTTATCAAAAGAGGTTAGGTGACTTACTTTACTATTAGCACTTACCTGATTTGTAGCACATTTTGTAACAGACAAAATATTGCCAAGTTCTTTTAACATAAGCTTATGCATGCTTATAAAAGCTAATAAATATTAGTATTTTCATCAGACATGTTCCTTTCCAAACTATATATTAAAATTGTCAAAATGTCGTCAAGTGGTTCCCAAAGAGTTAATTATTTTTTATTGTTTGTCATTAGAAACTTTGAATAAAGTAAATAAATGACAAACTTTCATTAAAGTTATTTTTTTAAATTAAAATTTTAGTCAAATGAGAATCTAGAATTATGGAGGCTTATGTTTGTCAAAAATAATGAAATAGTGTACTCAGTCCAGGAAAAATGGGTACAAAATCAAATGTAATAGTAGTCAAAATTTAATGATAATATAAATAGGTTTTTAAAAATAAAAAGGCTTTTAAAGTGTTGTAAGTTGGGACATCTTTGTTGTTCAAAACATTAGGTACTTTCCTCTAGAACATAGATCTTTCGAATACACTTTGTTTTATAAGAGGCTATTGAGTTGTTATAATGAACTAAAAACTATTATGTTCAAAGTTTGTATCTTTTATAGAATGTTATAAATTTTGCTTAAAATATTATTTTCACATTTCTTGTTATAAATTCTGTAATTATATAATTAAATTATATTTATAACAGTTAAACAAGATGTTCCTTAAACAAAGGTGGAGGGAATGCTTTCTGTTTTGTAAGTGAATAACATACAAGTTCTAATGTGAAGTTTACCATTGTGTTGTGTACATGTAATGATTCAGCACCAGGCTAATCTAAATGGGAAGTGGGTTGTGTTATGAATGTGCAATGAATTGAGCTTTATTGATTTGAATAAGTAACAGCGATATCAAATTTGAGACCATATTAGGCTTACTTTTATGGTTTCATGTTGTCTAGAATGTCAGCCTTAGATTCTTGTTCAGCTTCTGTTATTTTGGATATAAAAAATAACTTATTAGACCAATTTGAAATGCATAGTAGGTTAGGTATTAGTTTTTGTTTTAATGTTCTGTGATTGTTAATAAATTAGATTGTAGGCTTACTGTATCTACAATGGCAACATATATTTCTTAACACTCCTTTTGTCTAGACTGAGCCTCAAACGTTAATAACAAACACAAACTAAATGCGGAATGGTCAAGTTGAAATAGAGAACTTGCTTTACTCGATCAAGTAGTTACTCTTAATGTTTTTCTTTGTGATTCAAGAGCCTAAATCTTCCAAGTTGCTCCTCTTTATTCATTATCATAGTTTTTTACATTTCTTAATGGAACCTACTTTAGGCTTTAATTAGAGGTGTAACTAAATACTGTATATAGTATAGGTACTGCATTTCACTAAATATTGCAATCATTGTAAGGATTATTGATGTTTTTTATATATACTTCTTTCTTACAAATATACAGGCTTTTAAAATACTGTATTTTGTTTTCTTTTGTCATCTTGCAATTTAAAGCCAATACAATTGTAGTCTAATTTTTTCAGTACTTGCTATCATTGTTTTCAGGAAATTCATATTGGATATAATTTGATTTAAAAATTTTTAAAAGATCAACTCTAAGTCAATTAATGTTTTCTTTATTTGTTTCACCCAACTTTGGGGTACACCAAATCAATCACTTTTTAATGTTCTGTGCCTTCCTCGTAGTCCAGTATTGCTTCATTCGTTGTGATCTTGCTTTTCTTTCTTCGTCAGAGATTTGGATCGTTCGCTTGGATTTGACTTTGCCTTGGAACCGTTGCTTCTTTGAACCGTTGGAACCGTTAGTGATTTGTAACAATTAATGTTATTATATTTAAATTAATAATAAAAAAGCCGTTATTTTAATTAATCAACATTTTTAGAATGATAGGCTTTAGCTAAAAGAGAATCCCCTGTTGGGATTTAGGTGTTCATTCACCACTGTGAGGCAAACTTCAGAAGTTGCAATTGGTAACAGTCTTGGTTGTTGTGGAATTTCGACATATCCGAGGTAACCAACATTACACTTTCACTCTTGAGTTATTTTATTATAACTTTATTCAAAATATAGAAAAGTGCATAATAATTTTGCACCAATATCCTCAAGATAACTGCTGTAACCTCTTCAATTTAGAAAGCATTGGTTCGTTAACAAATTAACCACCAAGTTTTTAAATTTTTTATTAAAAAAATGAAGTGACTCATATTACAGAAAGTGATGTTGCAAGATTAGTAATAATTTACCATTAAATTTCTGTTCTGTAATTAATGGTAAAAACACAATATATTTTTGTATAACATTATTAGTTATTAATCTGGCAGAATAAACAACTTCAAATTTTGAAATTTAAATGAAAAAGTATTTTGATAAAAAAATGTTAGCCTAATCACAGGTTGTTAATTCATGTTCATTATGTCTCTAACTTAAAATCAGTTAATTACAAGATCCAATTTTCTTTCCATATTTATAAAACAATGTTAACATTCTTTTAAAAATGGAATAAAGTTGTTTTGAGCTTTTTTTTATTAGTTTTAATCGTTTGTAGTCAGGCTTAGAATATGATATACAAAATTAAATTATTGCATTAAAACAGTGTTGTAAACATTCTCAAACTAACAACACCAGTGTAGATCATCTGTTACTTTGTTGTAAAAAAATAACTTTGTTTCTGTTTTTTCTTCTATTTCATGGACATGGACATTACTGCTTGGAGTCTAGAGATAGTATTAGACCCCCATATGCTAAGTGTATGATAGATAGCATAGGGACCCCCCCTATGCTAAGTCCCCTCCTCCCCCAATAAAGAACTATCTAGAAAATCAATACCTTCAAAAAAATTTGGCATTAAAGATATATTTATTATTTTTTAAATAAAAGATTATATTTCAGTAGGCTGATTTCATTTCTTTTTTAACATATAAAATATATATAGGCTAGTATATTTAATTTTTTTAGTAGAGCATTTTATGTCAAGACAAACCCATTTTCCATAGGCATTCTACAATTTAAAAAAAAAAATCAATTTGGTTTGTTATTTATAACTTATTTTTCATGGAAATAATAATATATTAGTCCATATTCAAGTATGATTTAAGCTTAGTGTTTTACTCTTTTTTGAGTTTGTCTGAGCGCAACAATAGTATGTTAGTTCAGACATTGTGCATATAAAGCAATACATGTAATATGTTTGTTTTGTCATCCAGTTACCGTAATTGTTAAAGGTGGGGATTCTGTTTGATAGAATTTAAAAAATGTGTATCCACTGAGTGTGGGTGATCTAAAGTGTTATTTAAAAAAAAAACCTTTATAAATTTTTTTTAATACCTTAACAGTGTATGTACTGTGTACAATACCGATGAACTGTGGTAAAAAAAAATCGAAATATATATAGCTGTCTGTTAATGCAAGATATTAGTCTATTTTGTAAGTGGACATTGTTAAATTTGCATTGCTGATAGGTCAGATTATGCATACTTGGCTAGAGTCCATGCATCGCATAGCAAACTTGTGGGATGAGTTGTTGCAGACTGTCCATTCCATACTTGGGCGCTAAATAATTATTTATATTGTACTGTTCGTATTAGTAATCATTTTGCTTAATATTTTGCCAAGTAGGTCATTGGGTGCGGTTTGGTTGTACCATTGTTCGTAATATAGGCTGCATGTAACATAAATGGGATTTTTTCATTAAGTAAGCAGTAGGAGCCTGCTGGTGATGAGTAAAAGGGTCATTATAACTTAAACTGCACTTTCAATAGGTTTGCAAAAATTTCAAATCATACACTGTAATAGAAATGAACATCCATGCATTTTACAGTTTTAATGACAATGACTAAAAATAAATATTGTGAACACATTTCAGTAACTTTCTCCTGTTCAGTTTTTTTTCTGAAAAAAAAATAAAACAAATCAGCCTAATTTATCAGAATCGATTTTGCTAAAATTTGATTATAAAGGAAATTAATAAGTCAAGTCATTATAGGAAATTTGAAATAACAGAAATATAAGGTTCCTGGGTGAATAAAGAAGAACAGAATGTATGTGTCATTAGTATAATTTTATACGCGCGCGCGCACACGCACACACACACACACACACAAACCCTTTAAAAAGTGAACTGTAGCTTGGATTTCAAGACCTCGGGTAAAACCGTGATAGCCTTTCTGATTGGTATTGGCTGAAAACCAGAACGATTATTTTCTGCAACCCATATAGTTTTCAAAGAAGTAGTCGGGCAGTCATTAAAGCACAGTACGCTGTGGGGTTAGCGCTCTGCAAGTCCATCTCTTCCAATATTTCCCGGTCTAGGATCAGTATGTCGAGTGCGTTATCGTATGGAATGTACTAAGCTTGTATCGTGGATGTTGTCGGGACAGTTATACATCCGGTAAATCACGTATGCTAGAATCACAGACTTCATTTTTAGAATGGAACCCCACCGTTTTACGCTTATGCGCCAATAGGGATTGTAAACATCGATGTTTTACTATAAATACATCGATTTTTCATACTGATGTTATTTCATTATCGGTGATTTGTCCCGATATAACAATATTGCAATTAAAAAGGTTGATGGTGTTCCTTTTAATTGATTTACAAGTACACACTTTGCTTCCTTTACCAGCAGATCAGCTTATCGCTTAGGACGGCGACAATGACAAGTTGCACTTGTTTGTTTGGATGTCCCGATGTCAATTTGTCAGTGCTTCTTTTCTGTTGTCTACGGCTGTTGTCTCTGTTTATGCACGGGACTGTCTTGGTTGGCTGAGTCTTGGGTTGTGCTATAAAGGAATTTGTCGATTGATAATCGTATGTATGTTTTAATTCATATGCAGTAACCCCACAGGTGGATGCAGATTAGCTGTAAGTATTGAGAGGATTTAGACGTCCCTCGCGGTACCCGGGTCTAACACACACTTACACTGACAACACTACACTTTCGACTATAACACTACACTCACGCTTACATTTAGGGTAGTGATAATAGCCTCAATGTGCTTTTCGCCTTAAAAAAAAATCATACAGTAAAATCTCTATTGCGTATCATTATAACGTCAAAACGTATTTGCCCTTACCATTTCTGTAGTAAAAATAAGAACTGCAACTTTTTATATTGAAGCAAACCAAATTCCATTCTTAGTATGTGGATACAGTCATTCGAGTGTTAAAAAAACAATGTGTACTGGGTCAGCTGAGTCGAATTTTTTTGTGCCTAGTACATTTTACAAGAAGTTAATTATTTGTTTATACTTTTATAATACAGCTTAGTGGCGTCTAAACGGAAAATGTTTTCGTTAGATGTAAAGGTTTTGCGTGAGTTTTAACCGGAAAGGTGTTTACCGATTATATGTTTACCGAAATTTCAATTTAGCTACTTCTTGTGTTGGTACGATATTGAAAAATAAAAATAAAATAATGTGGGAAATATCTTCAAGAACGCCAGAATTTAGTTTCGGCAGAATATTGCCTTTTTCTCACTATTGCAGTAGTTTTTCATTCAGTATTGTTTAATAAATATTGCTTTTTAAAGACTTGTACGTCATATAGTTTTATTTCAGTGGACTTTCCACTTAGTACTTCAAATTAAAAATAGTGTTTATCACGTTTTACAAGTAAAAACACGTTTTATGCACGTTTTGGTTGAGCTCTCTCTTTTGGCAGCAAAAACTAACTTTCCTTCAATGCCGCTGTCGAGAGATTTTATTGTATTTGTGTGTGTTTATACATGTTACCTTAATGTAATTAATTAATATTCTTAATCTATAAAACACTTCTAATTTTTAGTATGAAGTATTTAAAAGTTGCTCTCTCTCTCTCTTTCTATTTCTCGTGATATATGCCTACCTGTATATATATATATATATATATATATATATATATATATATATATATATATATATATATATATATATATATATATATATATATATATATATATATATATATATATATATATATATATATATATATATATATATATATATATATATATATATATATATATATATATATATATATGGATATATCATGATAATATAACTTACACGTTTCGTTTCGTGATTACATTTAATGATTTCCCTAAACGATACATCGGAACATCGATGTTTTAAAAAAACATTTTACTATCCCTATGCGCCAAATAGGGTTAAATGCCGATTATAATAAATTGTGACAAGTAGGCCTAAACAGTGCTCCCAGTGACACAATCATTAATATGAAGAATTTTATTGAGTTGAAAGCGGCCCGGCCCGGTGCTTGATGGACAGGCTAACCTTGGCTGAAAGTAATTGGATGTCAAGTGAGCAAGTCACAAAGTGTAAATGTAAGGCAAGACATGGTACGTGCTAATAATACTGCGCCGTCCGCATGTGCACAATGTATGCTTCTCACGCAGAGTGGCGCCAGCCGTGTACAATCTCGTCTTCCACTTCCCTCTCCACTTACTCGCGGTACGTTGTCCGTTCTGTTACCGTTCTGCTTTTATTTTATAAAGAAAGTTTCGTCATCTGCAAAAAAACCGTTCTTGAAATTTTGATGAATCTTTACTATTTCAGGTTCTTCAGTAAAAAAGTGGTTTCAATTTTCACCGATTTTGATGAAATGAGGCATGCAGCAGTGGCCGCTTTCTAGGCAAGCAAGGCGACTGCCTAGGGCGCCAAAATGCGAGGAAGAAAAACTATTTTTTTAAAACTTTTTGTGAAAAATAACTATAAATCTGATTAATCATAAGTATTTATAATGTTGTAAAATTACAGACTTTACAGAAATTGTTAATTTTCATATTTTATTTATGCAGATTTTAGTGTTTATTATAAACGTGAAATTACATTGTCTAATGATTGTAAGGTTAAAAACAATAGTAATTTATTTTTATGGTTGCCTAATGTTTGAGAATACATGATATGGACGAATAATGCGTCTTCGTGCCAAAGGCGTCGGCTACGAAAAATGTTTGGAGCGCTTTTTTATTTCTGCATTGGATGGAAATTTCACTAGAGCCAACTCCTTTATGAAAGTCTTTTCTGTTTTATATTAGGACTATTTTTTACTTCCAAAAATATGTGTTTTTAGGCCAAAAATCGGCTTATTTCAAAATATGCTGAAACGATTTCGATCAGATTTTGCGCAAATCTTCAAAAGTACCCAAATAACACGTTTAAGATTTACTACTACTAAATTTAATACTACTATTTAAAAAAAATGAGTAGGTGTGTAATGCACGTCTGATCAGCTATACGTTGGACTGTTTTTAATTTTTTTTTTTTTTTTTAAAGTTTCTTGCAGCTATTTTTGGTAAAAAAAAATCTGAAAATAAGATTTTCTCAAAATCGGCTCTAACGTATACTTTAGATACTGTGTTACGTTTTTTTTCAACTGTTTAATAATTGTAGTGCAGCGCTGTATATAGGCAGGAGTTTACAGTGCCTCTATGATCTCTACCTAATTACTGCTATCGACCGCAGGGGGGTGCAGACTAGCTGCACCTATTGAGGGGATTTAGACGTCCCTCGCAGTACCCGAGTCTAACACACACTTATACTTACAACACTACACTACAACTTCAGCACTTTACATTCACACTTACATTTAGGGAGGCGATAATAGCCTCAATGTGCTTTTCGCCTTAAAAAAAAAAAAAAAAAAAAAAATCGATGTATTTTTTGTTCGGTTTAACATTAGAAACATTTAGAAAAGTTCAACTTACTAACTAAAACATCCAGACAACCTGAAAATGTAATAAAAAAATACAAAACCCAAACAAAATTTCATCTTTTGCTAGAAATTGAACGTGTTGGTTGATGTGGTAAAGCACCGATCAGTCTGCTACGATTCTGAATTGCACCAAACAGTTCTTAGTTCGAGCCGCAGTTACTTCCGTTGCTGTTGCCTTACTGTTAACGCTAATCCGTCTTTAGCCTGGCAAAAAAAAAAAAGATCAAACATAACCTCAACATTTTTAATTGACATTAACTGTACATGTTAAATTTGATTTATAAACTTTCATTAAAATACCGTACGGATATTCAGCTAGTAGCTCATAAAAGCCTACGAATTTACCTGTTTTTCTATTTAGTTTGATGGATTATAGTTATAATTTTGTTCCACAAACATTTTTGTTCTGTTTTATGGGCGGCTAAGAGTTGTGTAAAACCATAACTATGGTAAATATTTAAATTTATAGGTTAGATAATTTAGCTGGCAGTGGCGCTGGTCAGGTTAGCGCAATATGCAAATTTGTGCGTAGGACGCGCGGTAGTGATTTTTTTTTGTTAAATGTTTGACTTCCTTGTAGGTTGGCGTTAATGTAAATGGCTTTTGATGCGTGTCTTTTAATTTTCTGCTGACGTGGAGGTAAATATAGCACCAAGCGATGCCACACTGTAAATGTGACATTATGGGTGCGAGATGGGTCGTTCCTGAACGGATCTGGTCCAGGAACGAACCAATGATCGTTCTTTTTTTTTGTGAATTGGGGCTGAATAACCCTGCTGTCCGTTGTTAGGAGTGATGGTGGGCTTAAGACTTCTCCTGTTAGCAGTGAATGCTCTGAGCAGTAGCAGTAGCGTGATTTAATCACAGTTTAGAGAACAGTTTACTAATAATACAACGTGCTGCCGTACGCTAACTGCTCACTGCTCAGTGCTGTTTATTACGTCAGTAAATTTTTTACGAAAAGTACTTATTAAAAAAATTTAAATGAAAATAGAGGTATATTATCAAATTAGGAAAATTTATAATCTACCTAATGTATTATTGTGCAGACAATTTATTATTGTGCAAAAATATATATGAAATTATAAGCAACCTAACATAATAATTATTTATCGGTAAAAAAAGAAAAAAAATTGACTGTAAATGATTTTCTTCAAAATGAATATTATTTTAATTTAAAAAAAAGTTAATAAAATAATAGTATAATCAAAATAATAGGAAAAAACTTTTAGATGTTTTCACATTAGTCTGTATAAAGCAAAAATAAATACAAAAATTTAGCAATTATAAACCTTCGAGTCCGTAAGATAAGGAGTATAAATAATAATTTTATGGTTTTTTAATCATTAGATAAGCACCTAAAAAATTGTAATCAGTTAATAAAAGTAGAAATTTTCTTTTCATCTATTTAATCAAAAGAAAAAGAAACAAATAGATCTTAATTATTAGTTATAGTAAAATAATGTTATTAATAAACATAAATTAATATGCTAACTTTTATTTCATATAATGTTCGGTATTGTTTTATGTAGTAAATTTCCTAAAACAAAGAGCAGACAACACTGACCAGATAGCAGAATAGTTGAAGAGCAATCAACTGTTCCTTGCTCAGTGCTAACAGTGTTCTCAGTAGCTGTGATAGCATTCACAGTATCACCGTGATTGTATCTAGTGTTAAGTGTTTACAACTTCCTTTGTTCCCTGTTCACTCTCATTTATTTTTCAACAAACTGTACGGTATTTTAATGTCAAAAGTGGTTTTTATTAGAGCCTGCTTAATTTTTTATTAACTTATTTTTTTTAATTTAATTCTTTTATCTTAAGTTTTTTTAAATTCTTCTTTTACCATCATGACCAACTTGTAAATTTTACTGAAAATACGAAAATGAACTCTGACAGCTGTTAAATTAAGTTGCTTAATTTCAACGTATTTAGAAAATGTGAAATTCTAATTTATGCCGTTTTTGATTACGGTGGTTGAAATCAGATATTCAGAAATATTTAAGACAGAAAATGTTATGAATTAAAAAATTTTAATCGCCTTAATTTGAAATTGTTGAACGAATTTTACTGGTTAACAGAGTTGGTCAGGGTATTAACAAAATTGATATGTAAATGTAAATACGAAAGTGATATATACAGTATATATAAACAACGTCAGGATCGATGCTCATTTCAAGATCTCCCGGGGTTTTAACATGATGACCGGTTCCAGTAGCTCATTTTCCAATGGAAATCCGCTAATAAATATTGGTATAAAACGGTCCATAACAACAGTAAAATTGTTTTTGTAGCTACTACGATAACTTTGACGTCATCTTTGGTACCACATTATTGTTTTGGGGTAGAAAAACTGTAGTGAGAAAAACCAGAGCCGGTTGACGGTATAAGAGCAATGCTCACACAAGTTTATTGTGTCCTTGTGTGTGTTGTCTGTTGAACAAACACGACATTAAACAAGCGAACAAGAAGTCTGGAATCGTTGCTTCTGACTGGTAAAGCCGCCTCCGCAGAGCTTAGTTTTATTGTGCTATATATACATATACCTCTCACGTCAGTTAGTTGTTTACACTTGCCTATTTCAACATCATTTAATCCGATTATGGTACATTTAAATGCAAACATGCCTGTTACGGTGTTTTAGTTATAACACTTGAGATTATACAGTAAGATACAGTAGAAGGCTACAAAGCTAAGTGAGTGACCTTTTTTCCATTAGAGGGGATTCCATGATCCTGGTTTCGCCGCTCAGCTGTGTAGCTTATTATACACCCTCGTCCACAGATTCAACCTTCCCAATCCAACAACAGGTCTTTAAGAGAACTTTGTGATGCTTCGGATGATTTGACCTGTTCCAACGTCTGTCTCCCACTTCATGAGAGTGCCTTCAAAATGTTTCCTTTCAAAAACTGGTCAGTTAAAGTGTATGCGTTGAGCTGTTTCCTTAGCTGTATTACATTTCTTAAACAGAATATTTGTCAATGAAAACTCATTTTGTATAGATGACTGCGAAATGTCCAGTGACTCGTTACTCTCCGCAGATCCGTCCTGTTCAGCCTCAGGGCCTAGGCTGTAAGGGATCTATCTGGACCTGCAAGCATCCTACCAACACCTTTAGTGTTCCTTAGAAACTCATTGGAAGACATGTCTGCATACTAGAGCATACGATACTCAACATGCAAGTTCTGGGCCAATGAAAGGGCTGTCGGCTCCTAGTCTGGCACACCGATCTGACTCTTCATTATATGTACGACCACCCAGTGGTTAATATAATGACCTCTCTGGTGCTTGAAGCCAAGTATCACGTCTTATTTATCCCCTACTCCAGTAGTTTTCGGTACAAATGTTTCTTGCAGGGCCCAGTTTGAGCTGAACTTCTTGTAAGGGATTCAACAGTTCCCCCCCACTCCTTGATGGCACGCTGGCCAATCTTCCTCATGATGCTGTTAGCCATGCCCTCCGTTAGCTTTCTGTCTGGATGCTTGAGCAGCATTATGCTAGCTTCTCCATAGACACCTTACTTGTCAATAATTTGATTGAACAACCTTTTCTCCAGTCACTGTCTAATCATTAGCAGATTCGACCTTATTATTCGCAGCAAGAACATCCTCTGGTGTAAGCTGCGTTCGCAGCCTCGTTCCTCCAGTTTCCGCTGGGCCGCCAGAAGTAGCGTGTGATTTTCCTCGGAGAGGGTATGAGTAGAGCAAGGCGCGCAAGGTTAATTTCATACGCTTCCACAGATATGTTAACTCTTTTATATCGTTATATAATGTGTTGTTGTCTTCGGGAGAAACAGAAATCCGGGCATTTACCAGGCTGATGTTTTTTGCATGACTGGTACAAATTTGACCATGAAGATTTTAATAGTGATTATAATAGTAAAATCAGAATTTCAGAAAAAAAGTTGATACAAAAATTATTTTTGAAAATTAGCTTTAATTAGTTCGACAACTCGGGATTTATTTTACGTTAGCTTAACCTTTTTTTATAGTTCTGATTTCACCAACGTAATAAGCATTAAAATGTCATACTAGTAGCATTTTGAATGTTTAAATTACACTGAAAATACAAAAAAGAACCCTGATCGCCGTTACGTTAAATTTTTTAATTTGAAAATAAAAGATATTTTGAAACTGTAAATGGATTTTGCTAAATAACAAGTCTGACAAAATTAACAAAATGTTTTTTTTGTGCCAAGTTTGAATCAGATCGCACAAAAATTGCGAAAGTGAGAGTGCAATTCCTCTCTCTATCTCACCCGCGAACACACACACACGCGCGCGCGCGCACGTACACACAATTTAACGAATCCTCAAAAATACTATTCGCAGCCGGGATCGGTGCCCATTTCAAGGTGCCAGATCTAGGTCTTACCATGATGACCACTGCAGTAGCTAATTTTCCAATGGTAATCCTTTAATAAAAAATGATTTCGTTATTGTTGCATAAATGTTGTTAAATCCTGAACGAAAATATTAATTTTTGTTTTCCGGTAAATATCAATTATTTCAGACGACCATTGAAAACGTGTTGGTGGTTACATAATCGGTCTGAAGCTACAGGTCTTACCACGATGGACATTCCAATTGGTTTGGGAATTCGCTGAAAATTGGGTTTGTCGTGAAGGTCATTATTTCATTCACCGTGCGACCGTGCCAACAATAACCCAATCAGCGTTGATTGACGCGCTGAAGTCGACTTTCTATTTATCTCCACAGGTACAGCTGTGTTAGTTTTGGGCGGGTACAAATGAACACTGATTATCAATGCAAGATTAATATTGTTGATTTAAAATTATATTAGATGTAGCCTAGGTTGGCCTGAGCGGAGGTGGTTGAACGGTAACCCATCACATCGTTGTTTAAGTGAAACACAAGCCGCTACAACTCGAACAAGCCACTTCAGAGTTGTGGAGTAATTATTTTAGCCTCACTTACAAACTCTGAGTTGTTAACTAGAGTTGAACGGTGAAAATAATAGAACTATTTGGTGCTGCCACGGTATGCAGCTGTTTTTGTGGCGCCATTTTGAAAATATTTTGGCCAATTAAACCGTTGTTTTGTGCTTTCGGCTTATTTAGTGTGTGCTACTTTCAGAATATTGGAAAATTATTATTACTTTTTATTCGGACATTCTATCATTTGTGTATATAAAGGAATAAACGACGTTTCGAGAGCATGAATCAACTCTAGTTCGCAAGTGTCTAACTTAATATTTGGTTATTAAAAGATTTTGAGTCTCCTGGAACCATTGTGTGTGTGTGTGTGTGTGCGTGTGCGCGCGCGCGCGCTCGCTTTCGGGTTTTTATATAATTTATCGATTTTGTGGTATTTTGATACAGTGGTTTTGAAACTTTTTGGATTTTCTTGAAATCAGTTTCAAACGATTTTGATAAAACTTTGCTGAACTGTAGTCCGTAAGTACCAAATAAAACGATGGGTAAATTATATCCTAAACAAATACGGGTTTTAGTAGCTGGTTTCTCAAAATTGGATTGTCAAAGAGTGTTAAAATTCTGGTCAGATATGAAAATTCATAACTAATGTCAGTGTAGCATTTTCGGTTTGTGATTAATATTCGGTATTTTAATATTCCGGCGAAGGCAGCTGATGGGCTTAGCGATCCCACCGTACTCTAGCTCATATTATTCTCACGCATCTACTCAACACACACACACACACACACACACACACACACACACACACACACACACACACACACACACACACACACACACACACACACACGCCTCATAGCTTGGCTAACTAAAGTGTAAAGCGACCCGTTATGATGGAGTGTATGACACCGTCCTATTGGTGTATCAAACGTGATCCTGGAATTCTTAGCGACGTTCCATTGTACATGCATGGGGGCACTGTGTGGGTAGACTTTTTTTCCCTAGCTACTTGTGGGTGTGCCCATGAGTAAAAATGTAAAACAAAATGCGCGGGATCCCAAAGCTAGCCAAGTGGATAGAACAAAACCTTCGTTCCATTAAAGAGGAATCAGCAGAGCAAGCAACTGCAAGCACCTCAGTAACGAACTGGGAAGTCACCGATTAGAAAGAGGAGGGGGAGTTGCCTACCTTGTGTCCTCTCTAGGTACTTAGAGTTTATGAATAGATTAGCGCATTATAACTGAGCATCTCAGGAAATAGAAAGGCAGCGGAATAGATCTACAAAGGTAGAAATGCAATAGTAACCCTTCATTAATTCATGTACCGTTTAAATTAATGAAAAACATTGAGATTACGTTAAATTAAACAAGCAGTACATAATTTACTCATCTGTGAATACCGTGAATCGATCGATAATATGGTAATTCAAGCGGACACTAGCTTCTGCCGGCCTGCCATAAATAGCTGCATTGCAATAATTGATGCGATATTTAAACAATTATTACTTTTATTTTACGTTTGAAATTGCAAAAAAACCTAAATCAGTATCTAAAGTGTATGTGTACAAAATTTCATGATAACCCACGCAGTAGTTTATATATTTCTATTCCGTTGAAAATTTGAAAAAAATTGATGGTCAGGGTTCTTTTTTATGTTTTTAATGATACTGAAAGTTGAAAATGCTCATTGTGATGGCGAAATCAGATTTTAAAAAAAAGGTTAAGATAAAAAGTTACTTTTGGGAATACGTTTCTAGCCGCAGTTGCTCCCGTTGCTTTTCCCTTACCGTTAACACTGATCACTCGTCGTCGTTAGTCTTAACTGGCGTAAAGTATAAACGTAAAAAAAAAGAATTTAGACAGTGCGGGACTGGCCGACAGATGTGACTACTTTTGGCATGTGTGACTGTATACCTTTCACTATTATGATTTAATTATTTTTATAAAAATTTAGATGCATGAAAGGGCAACTCTTAAAAATTATTTTCGTATTAAATTTCGCGCTTGTGTAGGTGCACAACTTAAAAATTAACTGAAACTGTCACAGACTATGAATTTGGAGAAGTATCTTAGGCTATATAAGGGACTTAAATAATTAATCAGTTTTAACGCTACTTTTGACAGTTATACTGTCTAAGAATAATAATAAACATATTATTTGTGATTATGGCATTCCAAAAATGGTATAGGTCATATACATTAAATAATTAAACTACACAAATTTAGATTTTTTTTTTTTTAATTAACAAGAACAATAAACATAACCTCAGTTGAAATGATATTGAAGCTGGTGCGCGAAATCAGCTGTTTAGAAGCAATCACTTCCAGTCTAGATATATACAAGAACAATATATGCTGTGAGGTATGCATTACGGATTCAAGCGTGACGCGAAAGCAAATGTTTATACCCATGTTTTGTCAACCGCGACCATACAAGTTTTCACTTCAAAGATGCATTTTATTAATCACTAAAAAAAAAAATTAAGAACGTTCCATGACGGCAAACTGAATATTACCCGTGCAAAACATACACTCATACTCCGCGATATGAAAAACACGTCAGCAATACAGCTGCGTGCAGCGATTATGTTCAGTATTTCCAGCGTTAATCGAAGAGCACTCTAGGTTATTCGGTTAGGTTAATATTATTTCTGGTGACAAAGCACAGATTAAAGTGCATCTGTGACAACGACAGACAGAAATAGATCGGGGCCAAAGTTGTAATTGGCTGGATCAGCTGAGCGGGCAACGAGTCGCATTCTTCGCTCAGGAATTCATAATTAAACTTGGAGTTTTCATAAAATACCGCGACGTTGATTTACCCACCGGAACGTGAAACTCGAATGTCAGTTATTGTAAGTGAAATATTTGTACGCTGAAGGGAGACTATACGTATGAAGGGTGTTTCATAAACGTATGGGGTCTGGCAGGTTAAAATAAGAAATCGAACACGTGACCCGAAAAATAATTTATATCTCCAAAACAATTTGACAGATTCAATTAAAACTGAACAAACATTTACTACGTAAACACCTACTTGTACACAAATAATAAGATTGATTCGTTTAAAAATGTCGTCCGTTTGAAATTTTGTATGTTGAATGTATTCAAAATCATTACTTTTACGAAAAAAGTGTATAAGTTTTTTCTGTAAGTCATAGAATAATTGCGTTATTAACAAAAAAACTGATAAAGTGATAATCGCCTAAAACATCTCAGGTTAGGCTAGTAGCAATTTTCGATTTAGTTTTTTTTCAGTTAGTCCCTTACCAAATTTTAACTCCGTACGTTTTACGGTCATACAGATATTACCGTATAGTACTTTCAAAATATGTTTTTTTGTTCATTCGTATTTTGAGCAGAAATACGTAACCTTTTTCAGCCAACCTATCAGTATACCAAACCTATCAGTATTTGGTAACCTATCAGTATACCAAAGTACAGCTTCATGTCTTTTACAGTCTTACAGATATAGTGTAATGTTTTTCAGAATTGCCTCATTTTGAGCCCTCCAGTCATATTTTAGAACAGCAATACATTCTTGTACGCGTTCCGATTTTTTTTTTTTTTTAGGGAAATAAGACATGGTAACGGGGTTATGGTGGAGCCCACATCCTATATCTTGAAATGAGCATCAATCGGAACCTCTAAATCACTTTTCAAGGGGTTGTTAAACATATATATATATATTCCATTCAAAATTTGAAATGAACTTTAGGCAGTCAGGGTTTCTTTTTCGTATTTTCAATGTAATTTCAAAAGTTATACTAGTAATTTAAACAGATTTAAATGCTTTTTTTTTGTTATTTTAAGGCGAAAAGCACATTGAGGCTATTATCGCCTCCCTAAATGTAAGTGTGAGTGTAAAGTGTTAAAGTCGTAAGTGTAAGTGTGTTAGACTCGGGTACCGCGAGGGACGTCTAAATCCTCTTCAGCTAGTCTGCAACCCCCTGCGGGGAGATTTTGATGCTGTTTATTATGAAGTAAGATTTTCAAAACACTGTGAACAAAATTATTTTTGGAATTCAATTCCGTCATTTCAGCGTGACAGGTGCGCGGAGCGATTAATTTTAAACGAACCAAAAATTTGATTACATGCCCGCGTAACAGAAAGTGTTTTTGTGCATCTGCTGAACTGCGGTAACCGGTCCCGTGTTCCTGCCGCTTTAACGGAGTGGAAATTATTTAAATAAAGGTCGGATATAATTTACACCTCGCTTGTTGGGCTGATCCGCGCCGTTTTCGTTAAGAATTAAGAAGTAAATAACTTTAATTATAACAACTGACGTGTATGGAGCTGCCGTCACACTGGAGGCTAGAGTTGGGGTGTAATAACAGGTTGGCCTGCTTTGGACGAGTTATTGTGCGCGTCGGTCGAGGCTTTTTGTGAAGAAGAAGAAGAAGAAAGTTGCATTGCGTTTCCCGGCGCGCCGTGACAGGTCAGCGTTTTCTTTGAAAGCAGTAAAATTGTGTAAAAACATTACACAAGTACAGTACGTCCATCTCAATTTGAACATTTCATTAAATTTTGCTAATCATTTGTTCACTTATAAGAGTCTGTGTAAACATTTTTTCAAGTAGATTTTCTGGGCTAATAAATATGGAGAATTTATAATCAATACTTTTTCTATAGTACAAACGATTGGAAATTCATAATCAATATTTTTGCAATACTACAAACGATTAAGAATTCATAATCAATACTTCTTCAAGACTAAAAATGATTGGGAATTCAAAATCAACACTTTTTATAAGATTGGAAACGATTGCTAATAAATAATCACTACTTTTTTCAAGACTGCAAACGATTGGGAATTTATAATCAGTACTTTTTCAAGATTACAGATGTTTGGGAATGCATAATTAATATATTTTAAAGACTAAAAACGATTGGAATTTTTTTTAGTCTCCATAACTAATGCTTTTTCACATCTACAGACAATTGGGAATTTATAATCAATACTTTTTCAAGACTACATACGTTTTGAAATTTATAATCAGTATTTTTTCAAGACTACAAACAATGGGAATTTATAATCAGTACGTTTTCAAGACTGCAAACAATTGGGAATTTATAATCAGTACGTTTTCAAGACTGCAAACGATTGGGAATTCATAATCAATACGTTTTCAAGACTGCAAACGATTGGGATTTTATAATCAGTACGTTTTCAAGACTGCAAACGATTGGGAATTTATAATCAGTACGTTTTCAAGACTGCAAACGATTGGGAATTTATAATCAGTACGTTTTCAAGACTGCAAACGATTGGGAATTTATAATCAGTACGTTTTCAAGACTGCAAACGATTGGGGATTTATAATCAGTACGTTTTCAAGACTGCAAACGATTGGGAATTTATAATCAGTACGTTTTCAAGACTACAAACGATTGGGAATTTATAATCAGTACGTTTTCAAGACTGCAAACGATTGGGAATTTATAATCAGTACGTTTTCAAGACTGCAAACGATTGGGATTTTTTTAGTCTCCACAATTAATGTTTTTTTCAAGACTACAAACAATTGAGAATTATTAATCAGTATTTTTTCAAGACTACAACCGTTTGGGAATTCATAATCAATATTTTTTCAAGAATATAAACTTTTGGAAATTAATAATCAATTCTTTTTTTAAGATTAAAAACTATTGAAAATTCATAATTAATGCATTTTTAAGACTACAAACTATTAGAAATTCATAATCAAGATTAAAAAACGATTACGAATTCGTAATCAGTACTTTTTAGGACGCCTATCAATCGGAAATTTATAATTTTATATTATTATTACACTTGTAAACACCCGGTAAAAGTAATTTACTAGTGTGTGTACTGTTTTATGAGATCAAATAAAAACTTCTCCATAAGATTAACATGGAAACTTTTAAAGCCAATGGGGCGAAACTCTAAGAGAAAACGATAGTCTAAATACTTAAGTAGCCTATATGTTTGAGCAGAAATACTTGTCATTAAAAAAATTGATAAAAAAAAATCATAACTAAAATGAGTGTATCATATTTAAAATGAAAGAAATTTATGAACCCAGAGGAATGGAAAAAATCTGACGTTATTGAAGTTTTTCCTACTTATTCATGAGAGAAAATATTTTATCATTTCAATTTTGCTACAGTAGTGTCAGTTACGATTTTCCTTATTTCGCCAAACTCTGAGCAACATCTGATTAAACACTTATGAGAAACTATTTCAGGATATTCTTTTCGATAGCTGGCTAACTCGATTTTTTGGGTTATATAAGGGATCGTTAGAACAGATTTGTAACAGGAATATTTGAAAATTGAAATACTGTTTTATTCAGATTTTAACGCTAATTACGATGTTCAAATCATATTTTTTTAAAAAATAATGCGGAATAACAATATTTTGGAGAAACCCCGTTAGACGGATTTTGCTGGAATTTGATTAAGCTAAATTCCAAAATCGATTTTTGTGCCAGGTTTGAATTTCATTAGACTAACAGTGCGAACGCTGTATCAAGTGTTCGCTCATTTCAAGATCTTGGGTCTGGTTGTTACCATGATAGCAATTCCAATAGCTTATTTCCCAACGGGAATTCCCTAGCAAATCAAGATCGTAAATTTCAGCGATGTTCTTCACTGACGTAGAAGCTCAGCTTCGGCAAAAGATAAAGTTAAAAGCGGAATTTTTTATCATTTCACCGGGGCACTACATTACTTTTTTTTAATAACCTAGGCGTCAACATTCTTATACCAGATTTGATCAGAATCGGTCCAAACGTTCCGGAGATCTAGTGCGAGACATTCGTTTGACGTAATTTCATAACGAAAATCCAAATACATCAGTTGATTACTTGGTAGCCGAAGACCAAATTTGGACAAAACCAGTTCAACTATTTTCGCGGATTAAACCTAACAAATATTTGGGCAGTGCTGTTACACTCTGAACCAGTTTCTTTGCGAGTTATAAAACAGTTTGAATTACAGTCATATCATTTGTTGTATAATATTAAATGAGCATTATTTGTATGTATATGTAAAAGTATATGTATTTATGTATGTACAGTATGAGGGCTTCAGTGGTCGATGAGCTAAAGCACCGGCCAGTCTATTACCTTGAACTATGTGAACCTCAAAGTTCTTACTTCGAGCCGCAGTTACTTCCGTTGCTTTTACCACTTATCGATAACGGTGATCCCTCGTCCTCATAGCGTACTAGGCTTTCACCCCGAGGACCCGGGTTCGATTCCCGGCGAGGGCTTGGTATTTTCATACGCTATAAATCATCCCATCGTCTGCATTAGCCTACGTACATTGTTTGCGCATTAGCCCATCGTCTGCATAGCATCGTGTGCACAATAGTCGGACGTTAAAAAAAAAAAAAAATCGTCCTCATCGGTCTTAACTGTCGTAAAAGATGGTTAAGCAAAAGAAAGAGTATCTTTTTTTCTCTTAAACTGCTCTAATGATTTTGATAAAACTTTGGAATATACCATTTTCGTGCTAAAAAAAAATCGATTAGCTTGGTCACATTTTTGAGAAAATTGGTTTTTGTTTAGAAAAAAGCAAATAACATAGGCCATATGCGTATCTACCTAAAAATATAATAATAATAATGATAAAGCCAGTGCGAATGAATACTGTTTAATCAGCTGGTACAGTGATCTTAAATATCAGTTAACTTTCACAAAACTGAATTCATGTTATTAAAGGAGATTTATTTGAGTCAAACGTAGTCCAAAATCAATTTCGGTAGTAACTTTGACAAGTTCGTTAATCAGTTGACAAAATTCGTTTGTTTTAAAAATGGCGGCCATTTCAAATCTTTAAAAAAGTAGAAAGGGTGATGTGATAGATATGCGCAAGAGGTTACTCACTGTTAGCAGAGTCAGGTAGAAAGGGTGAAGTCGTGGTAGATGCGCACAAGAGGTTACTCATTGTTATCAGAGTCAGGTAGAAAGGGTGATCTGGTAGATGCGCACAAGAGGTTACTTACTGTTATCAGAGACAGGTAAAAAGGGTGATGTGGTAGTAGATGCGCACAAGAGATTACTCATTGTTAGCAGAGTCAGGTAGAAAGGGTGATGTGGTAGATGAGCACAAGAGGTTACTTATTGTTATCAGAGTCAGGTAGAAAGGGTGATGTGGTAGTAGATACGCACAAGAGGTTACTCATTGTTAGCAGAGTCAGGTAGAAAGGGTGAAGTCGTGGTAGATGCGCACAAGAGGTTACTTATTGTTATCAGAGACAGGTAGAAAGGGTGATGTGGTAGTAGATGCGCACAAGAGATTACTCATTGTTAGCAGAGACAGGTAGAAAGGATGATCTGGTAGATGCGCACAAGAGGTTACTTATTGTTATCAGAGACAGGTAGAAAGGGTGATGTGGTAGTAGATGCGCACAAGAGATTACTCATTGTTAGCAGAGTCAGGTAGAAAGGGTGATCTGGTAGACGCGCACAAGAGGTTACTTATTGCTATCAGAGTCAGGTAGAAAGGGTGATGTGGTAGTAGATGCGCACAAGAGATTACTCATTGTTAGCAGAGTCAGGTAGAAAGGGTGATCTGGTAGACGCGCACAATAGGTTAGTTATTGTTATCAGAGTCAAGTAGAAAGGGTGATGTGGTAGATGAGCACAAGAGGTTACTTATTGTTATCAGAGTCAGGTAGAAAGGGTGATGTGGTAGTAGATACGCACAAGAGGTTACTCATTGTTAGCAGAGTCAGGTAGAAAGGGTGAAGTCGTGGTAGATGCGCACAAGAGGTTACTTATTGTTATCAGAGACAGGTAGAAAGGGTGATGTGGTAGTAGATGCGCACAAGAAATTACTCATTGTTAGCAGAGACAGGTAGAAAGGATGATCTGGTAGATGCGCACAAGAGGTTACTTATTGTTATCAGAGACAGGTAGAAAGGGTGATGTGGTAGTAGATGCGCACAAGAGATTACTCATTGTTAGCAGAGTCAGGTAGAAAGGGTGATCTGGTAGACGCGCACAAGAGGTTAGTTATTGTTATCAGAGTCAGGTAGAAAGGGTGATGTGGTAGATGCGCACAAAGGGTTACTCATTGTTAGCAGAGTCAGGTAGAAAGGGTGAAGTCGTGGTAGATGCGCACAAGAGGTTACTTATTGTTATCAGAGACAGGTAGAAAGGGTGATGTGGTAGTAGATGCGCACAAGAGATTACTCATTGTTAGCAGAGTTAGGTAGAAAGGGTGATCTGGTAGACGCGCACAAGAGGTTAGTTATTGTTATCAGAGTCAAGTAGAAAGGGTGATGTGGTAGATGAGCACAAGAGGTTACTTATTGTTATCAGAGTCAGGTAGAAAGGGTGATGTGGTAGTAGATACGCACAAGAGGTTACTCATTGTTAGCAGAGTCAGGTAGAAAGGGTGAAGTCGTGGTAGATGCGCACAAGAGGTTACTTATTGTTATCAGAGACAGGTAGAAAAGGTGATGTGGTAGTAGATGCGCACAAGAGATTACTCATTGTTAGCAGAGACAGGTAGAAAGGATGATCTGGTAGATGCGCACAAGAGGTTACTTATTGCTATCAGAGACAGGTAGAAAGGGTGATGTGGTAGTAGATGCGCACAAGAGATTACTCATTGTTAGCAGAGTCAGGTAGAAAGGGTGATCTGGTAGACGCGCACAAGAGGTTAGTTATTGTTATCAGAGTCAGGTAGAAAGGGTGATGTGGTAGATGCGCACAAAGGGTTACTCATTGTTAGCAGAGTCAGGTAGAAAGGGTGAAGTCGTGGTAGATGCGCACAAGAGGTTACTCATTGTTATCAGAGTCAGGTAGAAAGGGTGATCTGGTAGATGCGCACAAGGAGTTACTTATTGTTATCAGAGACAGGTAGAAAGGGTGATGTGGTAGTAGATGCGCACAAGAGATTACTCATTGTTAGCAGAGTCAGGTAGAAAGGGTGAAGTCGTGGTAGATGCGCACAAGAGGTTACTTATTGTTATCAGAGACAGGTAGAAAAGGTGATGTGGTAGTAGATGCGCACAAGAGATTACTCATTGTTAGCAGAGACAGGTAGAAAGGATGATCTGGTAGATGCGCACAAGAGGTTACTTATTGTTATCAGAGACAGGTAGAAAGGGTGATGTGGTAGTAGATGCGCACAAGAGGTTACTCATTGTTAGCAGAGTCAGGTTGAAAGGGTGAAGTCGTGGTAGATGCGTACAGCTCTTGGAATTGAATCCCTCACAAATAGACAATACACAATGATACCACACATTTATATGACTACCACATAAATATTTTATAACTGAAATATCTTAAAAGAAAGAAATGCAATAAAGAAGTGCGAAAGCATTACAAACGTAACACTTTTCCATCCGTTTTCCATTAGTATAGTTTGCAGTGTTTTTGATTTATATAGTAGTAGAATTGTATTAACCACTTGTGTGTTACTAGAATGACTTAGCTTTATTATACAAATCCGATCTGGTAATATTACAACCCTGCAATATGGCCTTTTCGTCACTAGTCTATCAATAATATAATAACGTGCCTTTTTAAAAATATTTTTGCTATTTATAAATTATTTTGTTATTTTGTGTTTTTTTTTTACATGCCGCCAAAGGCATTGATTGAAATGGTAACTGCATGCGGAGACGGTGGCTTTTGGTTAAAAGCCCACCGCGCTTGACACGGGACGTCTAAAATCAAATCATAATAGCAAACGAACTTAAGGTATTAACATTCTTTGATTGTTATTACTAAATAAATAATAAATTTAGAAATTTGTTTTTAGTGTGTATTTTTTGAAATTATTTTGATTTTGTTAACTTAAGTTCCTCCAAAATATCAGAGAAAATAACGCGGTTTTTAATATAAAATTAAAACCGAAATTATATGAATTACAATCATTTACGAAGGCGTAATCCTAAGAAGGAAAGCAATATTACCCTCGTCTGCGCATCTGCTCATGTGAGTCAGGACCGTCCGCCAAGTACCACGATTTTACTCTTGTGCGAAACGACCACGTGCGCATCTACCGACGTAACCCAGTCAATCGGCTTTGAATGGAATGGAGGACTAAGGAGAGTTATATAACTGCCGCAGTCGGGTTACAGGTAGTCGAGAGGTTGGAAGTAGAAGCCAAAATCTGATAAAGACGGTTCCCTTCGGCTCGGCCTTTTTTTGTCTTGACCCATTAACAAAATATATTGCTCTGTCCACTTGTTCAGTTTAATTCGAAACTGTCGGAGAATGAAACGGGGCGGACCGTAAAATTAACATCAGCGGTGTTTTGAACGACCGGAGAAAATATTGTTTTCCTCAGTTTCACTTTCTCGTTATATTAACAGCTTTACAGGCACAAACAGTCTGTGCTGTTTTAGGAGACCGTTGCAAAGAGCACACACCTGTCTCGCTGACGTGATAAGTGACTTCCCAAAGGTATTTTCCTCTACCCTTGTTTTCAACTTCCGATTTCACTATCGTAATCAGGTTTAGGATTTGTTTATGTTAGTGTTTTAAATTTTCAGATTAAATTTAGAATACAAAAATGAATTCTGACCGCCGTGAAAAAAATTTCTTAATTTCAACGGATTTTGAAAATTCAAAACGCTAATTTATGCAGTTTTTAACGCTGATTTCGATGATAAAATCGGTTTTTTAAAAGGTATAAGACATAAAAGTTACGAATTTTAAAAGATTTGAAATGACCGCCATTTTGAAACTGTTGAACATTTTGAATCGTGTGTGTGTGTGTGCGCGCGCGCTCGTGTGCAATTTTAACGAGCGACTCCTCAAAAAGTGATATAGAGTTCAGGATCGGTGCTCATTTCAAAGTCTAGACTTTACCTACAGTAGTTCATTTTTTCAACTGAAATTCGGTTTTTGCTTCCAAGCCATATAGCCTATAACTGAACCTATGTTACTGAAAAAGAGTTGTGTGGGCGCATTTTATAAGTACGCATGTTATATCTACACCGTAAATGTAAAATTTGCGGCACGCATCTGTCTCGCTGATGCGATAAATGCGAATTTCCAACGTTCTTGTACTTTATTTTAAATGTAAATTTGTGCAGATTTTCACGCTGATTACGGTGGTGAAATCGGAAATCAAAAGAAAAGTCGACAGTAAAAAAAAGTTATTATTTGGAATGACGCCGTTTTGAAACGATTTTGCTGGGTAACAAACTTGCATCGACTTTCGTAATGAAATTGGACTGAAATTACAAACGCTACGAAATAAACATTCGTTTCCTTTCCATTCCATGACTTCAAAGAGGTATTTTTGTACCTTGATTACTTCTTTTCCCTAGTTAATGTATGATTATAGTCCGGCCCACGAAAGAAAACACCACAGTTCAGGACGTTATAACGTTACAATTGGTTATTGTAAAAAATTTCAGATAGCCTACATCAAATTAAAGTGTGTACTTGTGTCTATAAATTTGTGTTAATTCCGTTAAAATATTATCAAACGTCGATTTTATATTTCAGTAAAATTTACCGAAAACACGATTTTCACTCAGTTTTTGTACTACTAGCTACTTTGAAGGTTCATAACTTTGTAAAGTATAAAAATGCTGTTTAAGTTAATGTTTCTGCCGAATTTGACCAAGCCGTGACAGGAATTGAAACTATGGCGAATTTCTTTTCTTTAAAGAAAGTGTTCATTTTGTTACCCGCAACTGTATTGAAGTAATTCCTAACAGACGTCTGTAATTTTACAACAGTATTATCAACACCTATGTATAATCAGATTTATAATTATTTTTTGAGTAAACGTAACGAAATTCCAATTAAATTCCAGCATCACTCGCCACTGTGTTGCACTGGCGTACCTTACCAAAGTACTGTCGGGTGGCTCACGTTATAGACAGGACGCTACAGGACGTGATAACCGTTCCATTTTAATTTTTATTTATAATACCAAATGTCTGTAGTGCGTGCCACGTGACTGTACTCCTAGTGCACTGTGTTCAGATTAATACTCAAATTTCATTTAACTTTACGCTTACTCATTAAAAATAATTATGAATCTAATTGAGCATAAGTCTTGATAATACTGTTGTAAAATTACAAACGTCGGTTAAAGAATTATTTCAATAAAGTTACTGGTAAAAAACGAGCACTTTTCTAAAAGAAATTCACCGTATTGTAATTTTTTTATACAATTCGGCAGAAACATTAACAAATGTCTATACCGTAACATAAGTGAACAGCACTGTTGTGGAGTAAAAACTGACAGTTATGAACGTTCGAAGTAGCTAGCAGCAGAAAAACTGTGTGAAAATCGTGTTTTTCGGTAAATTTACTGAAATATAAAATCGACATTTGAAAATATATTAACTGAATTAACGTAGAATTATAGACAAAATAACACGCTCTAATTTGGTGTGTCTGAAATTTTTGTACAATAACCGACTGGAACGTTATAACGTTCTGAACTCTGGTGTTATCTTTCGTGAGCCAGGCTGTAACAGAAACGTTTTTCTAAACACAAATTAGAATTTCACCTTCCTGTTCGAAATTTGGTAGAAGTAATGATTTAGAATTTTTCGTGTTGTATTTTACCGCTTTGAGAGGCACGTCCCCTGTATAAATATTACAAAGTAAAATGTTGATTGTCTTTTTAGCCAGCGGTTTATTTGTGTAGAAGTAAACCAATCCATTGGCAAGCCGAGGGGCGTTCTTTGCCAAATTGTAAATAGGACGTGGCACATCAACAGCTGATTTTTACAAGTATATTGCATGCAGCGCCGGAAACATTGGGTGTGGTGTGGTGACTACATTTCCTTTTTACACGTGTTTGTCGGTAATTTAAAGATAAATTCAATTCCCGACATGTCTTAACGCCATTGTTTCGTGGCTGGTTGTATAAGAGATAAAAGTACGTTCAGAAACAAATCTTACTTTGATAGAGGAAATATTTAGGCCTTGAGACCGTAATTGTGGTTAGGATTGCTGTTGCTCTTCGTGTCCTCTAAAACTTTTATTGTAACGATTTCCATTTGAAAAATGAGTTATAGGAGCGGCCATCGTACTAAGACCCGGGACTTATAAAATGAGCACAGATCTCGACCTATAGATCACTTCTTCAGAGGTTGTTAAAGTGTTGAAATATATTTGTGTATATGTGTGCGCGTGCGTGTGTGTTTCCACAAAAAATGTGTAACTTTTTGTCTTATATTTTTTTAAAATCTGATGTTATCCTCATAACCGGCAATAAAAACTGTATACATTAGCATTTTGAATTTCCAAAATACATTTAAAGTAAGAAATGGTTTGACGATGGTCAAGGTAAATTACGAATTTTCAGTATAATTTGAAAGTTTTAAAAGCTAATATATGCAGATTTTAACGCTGATTATGAAAGTAGAGTCAGAATTTCAGAAAGGATAAGATAAAGGAAAATACTTTGGAAATTCGTTTCTGTCACATCAACGAGACAGCTGCGTGCCGCGATTGTTTATTTTCTTATTATACGAAGTATAACGATTTATTGTGATCATGAAAAAAATAATATTGATATTTAGATGGATATATGTTGGAAGTTGGTTATGACCCCACTGAAGGGACCAAGAAATAATTGACTGTCGCTATAAAACAACCGTTTTTAAAGATAAAAAGGTAATCTTTGAATTTATTCGTTATTTATTACTATATTTATCTGTTCAAATATTTAGTATTGCAGTATTTGTGCTTAAAAATCGTAAAGAATACCTTAAAAAAATAATGCGAGAATATTGCGCATTCGTAATCGACTCTGGTTTAAAGTGTAGTGGAATAGACTAAACATACAGCTAAGACTTGAACAACAATGCTTTTCAGCATTTATGACAAAATGTTAAAGACGAATTATACCTTTATCAGCAGCAGTAATTCTGACGTATTATAACGTTACTTATAACTAATATTTAAGACGTTTACAAACTACTTCCAAAAATCATCTGTTGGCCGTTTTAACGGTAATTTTTTTCACTTACCATTTCGTTCGCAAATACTAAAAACTAAAAAATTTAGTACGATTGCTCACAAAATTTGAAGAAAATCGGATAAGCGAAGACGTCGTTGGGAAGACGAATGATGGAACAAAACTCGGCGGTCTAGCAACACCCAATATAAAATTCAATTAAAATGTTTTAAATTTTGAGAAACACATAGGCCATTAAACCTGACGCTAACTGATGGACTGGGAGGAGAGGCAGTTTGTGCGCGGTAATTACTTCTCCCGTGGGTCTGTAATTAAAATCATATTTCCTTCCAGCCTGAACCCGGTCCAACTTGTTAATCACAATTAAAAAGTCATCCAGTCGGCTGCGGATTGGAATCGTACTTGTCCTGTTACTTATCACGGTACGGTATTGTTTGTTTAACAATATTAATTTAAATTTATTTTGAGTGTTTAAAAAAGTAATTGATTCACGCAGCTATGTATTTGGAAGCGAAATGGTATCGTTTTATGGACCTACCGTTTGAAATTTTTCTCTGCCCCTTCAAAAATTTCTGTTACCGAACCAAAAATATAAATCATGTATCGTGTTTTTCTCGATTCCTGTTTTTGTTATTAATTTGTTGAAGTTGCTCTTTAGTCGTAACTCCTATTAACTGTAACATTTTCATCGTTAATTTCATTTTTTTCGTTTTAATTTATTTTCTAATCATAGTCTTTCTCGTTCATTTTTCTAATGTTTGTTCATTTTAAATATTTTTTAAATAATTTTATTGCCCATTTTATTTAAAAATTAAATTTTTAACATAACCTCAATGGAAGTGATATTGAGGTAGCAGCTGTTGTGAAAAATCAGCTGTTTAGAAGTAGTCCAAATATGATATTGGCATGCATCTCGAAAAATCCAACATCACAATCAGCCCTAAAAATTATACATCATTTCATATGTATGTATAAGAAATGATACATGTCATAAAAAAAATTGTTATGCTTACAGTAATTGTCATTCTACTCCCAAACGTGTGCATGTGCATTGGTTTAAAAGTTGTAAGATGTAGGGATAATATTGGGTCATTTGTATATAGATTTTTTCATAACCAACAAGTACTGGGTTTTTAACCTGTTATATTCTAGCAGAACCACGTGATTTTCTAGAACACGTGATTTGCTGTCGTTCTGTGCTGCAATCTCGTGTCAACAAAACTGTAAATGTTATTACAGCCTAACGTATTTGTTTAGTTAGATCACATGCTTAGATCTCGATATACTTTAAAAGCAAACATTTCTGTTATTGAACCAAAAATAAAAATCATGTATCATGTTTTCTCTTCCTTTTTATTTTAATTACGATAATTAGTTCGAAAACACGGCATAACTTAAAACTTACACTCTATCAGCTGTTTAATGAAATCAGCTTATCTTTACGAATTAATATAAAACAACTGATCTTTACTATAACTATCAATATTAAAATTAAATTAATTATTCATTTCGTATATTTACATCGCTCAAACTTCTTCTTAGTTTCCGTAGTGTAGTGGTTATCACGCGCAAGGTCCACGGTTCGATTCCGGGCGAAACAGGAAATTTTAATTATAATTAATTTAATATGAGACTTGCAACGCGCAAAATATACTATTATGTATAAATATAAATTTGTGCACTCGCATCAAGCAAAATCCCCTAAACGCAAACATCACAACCAGCCCTAAAACACAATACATATTACAACTGTAAATTTGCAAAATATTAAGGCTTATGCGTAATTTCTGTTTGCAGGTATGAAAGCTGAAACTGTTAAAGTAGGCTACTTATGAGGCTACATATAGTAACTGTAAGTACTTGTAATTTGTGAAAGTAATTTTAAATTAACCAATCAACTTCATCTTTTTTTTGTTTCATTTTGGAATTTAAAGAAATTAATTGATGACCGTAGGGGTAACTCGACTCTGTCTTACGTTGTATTGACTCCACAAATATTACTTAATAAATGCTGTATAGGTTTTTCTAAGAGCAGATTTTTGCTTAACTAGCGTGAGCATTATTGAGTTAGCGCGATGGTCGAAGCCAACTTTGTACAGATTGACCTGTATTAATGGTCAGTTTCAGAGCTGTATTGCGCTGATGGTCAGTTACAAGGTTGGCCGCCTTGATTTAGTTGATGTAGATGATATCGATTATAATGTATATGAAGATGTAGATGGTGATGCTGGTGATGTTGTTGGTGACTATATAGATGGTGATTTAGATGAACTACATCACCAACTACAACATCGTTTACATTATCATCTACATCATAATATATCATAATTTATATTATTATCTAAATTATCAACTACATCATCATCTTATCAACTACTTTTATCATCTGCATCGTATATATCATAATTTACATTATTATCTAAATTATCAACTACGTTATCGTCTAAATTATCAACTACATCACTAACTACAACATCGTTTATATTATCATCTACATCATAATATAATTTATATTATCATTTAAATTATCAACTACATCATCATCTTATCAACTACTTTTATCATCTACATCGTATTATATCATAATTTACATTATCATCTAAATTATTAACTACATCACCTTACCATCAATTACTTAATAATCCACGTCATCATCTAAATATAAATCATCAGGTACTTCATCATATACATCAAATTCTGAATCAACTACATCATCATCTAAATTTATACAGTAATTACTGTTTACATTATCTACATCTACATTTCTATTATTACCACTATTTACATGAAAAATACATCTAAATATGCATCATTATTTCCTTATCTACATGATGTAGGTGATGATGTAGTTGATGTAATCGTAGATAATGTAGATGATATCCGATATAAGGATGGGGAAATCTGAACGAATAGTAACTCTAAATAGAATGGACCTTAACCTTCCTGTTGTTATTACCACAATGTTTGGATTAAACTATTATACTGCAACTGTTACTGATGGAGATAGGGCTTACAGTAAATGGTGATTAATTGTTAGGAAGAGCGTGGCCAACCAAAACCCGCCTTTCAGTTCAACATTTTGTACATAAGGGTGCCTTTACCATTCTAGTTTTTTTTAACGAACGCAGTACGTTGAGGACCTACCTCGTTCATTAAATTTCAATCGGAAATGTAATTAAATTACTAAACAGGGCGGCCAGCAACGGGCCCCTCCCCCACTCCACTCGCTGACGGCTACCGAAGTGTTGCCCGGTAACTTATCCATCATGCAACAAAAGGCCAGACACCAGACATTTTGGCTGACAAATTACAAGAACACGCCGTCCAAATAACCTCTACACACCTTTTTTTCGCTTAAAAAGATACCCCGGCCCTCGTAATGATGGCTTTAAGCAGCCACGTATTATATGTACAGGTAGAAACATCGGCGCCAGTAAGTTTTATATTCAATGCCACAGGGTGGGTAATAAATAACTGACCACTTGTCAGTAGGGATGGGATATCAAAAAGAAAATATCGATACTTTCACTAGTCACTGGTATCGGAAAATAGTATCGATACTTAAGGACAATCGAAAAGATTTTACAGATATTAGTAGGCATCAAATAGATGTATCGAAAGAAATACGACGCAAACGTCAAAGAAATTGAATAGATAATGTATATAGTTTACTTGTATTAAAAGCAAAACAATAAACTTAAAAATATACGAAATATAATAATATTATGTACACCGAAAACAATGAATAAAAATATGTAAAACCATTTGTTACACACATAAGGTGAGAAATTAATATGTAACAATATGTAACAAAAATAGTGAATGAAAATATGTACATAGCACTAATACTTTAATTAATAAATAATATATGGACATACGAGATGTAACAAATGAAAAAATATGTTACATTTATAAGCTACGTACATACAGAAAAATAAATCCAAGTAATTATAATATAATATGGGCATAACCTAATTTGTTACCCACTAGACTTCGTGAAATGTAAATATCGGGATAGTTTAATGGTACTTTGCGAGTGAGATCTCAGGTTCGAGCCTATCGAGGCCGGCGATAGTACTGTTTAAGCTTATCAAAATAATTTTGTCGATATCTTATTACTAGTACTGATATTAGTAAGCGTATCGAATGAAAGTATCGAGTAAAAAAATAATAGTTATCGAAAGAAAAGTTTCGATACTTTACCGGTATTGGGGTATCGGTTTCGTCCCTGCTTGTCAGCGCCACATGCACCTGTATCGCTGACGTAATGGAAGCAAATTTCCAACAATTAATGTATCGTTTTTTTAATCTGATTTCACCATCGCAGCGTTACGATATGCATTAATTCACTTTTTAAATCTTCAAATTATATTGAAAATTCGATTACGAATACAGTAACTGCTATGCAGGTTCATTTTCCTGTTTTTTTATCTTACTTTTTTTAAAAATCTTCCAATACTTTACAGCATCATAATCTACATAAATTGCATTTTAAACTGTCAAATGTTGTACATTGAAAATTTAAAATGCTTATTTATACAGATTTTTTTAACGCTGATTACAATAATGAAATCAAATTTTCAAAAAAAGTGCAAGGTAAAAAAGTTACGGTTTAAGAAAATGGAATTTCCGCCATTTTGAAAACTGTTGAACGGATTTTGCGTCGCAAAGAATTTTTCGCGAGAACCAGTGTAGGCTATATAGGTGATAGGGAGCCTAAAAATAAGCAAAAATGTTCATATGAACATAGATCCGGAATCGCTTTGTTTTCCATCTGTCGGACATTATGTGTTTAAATTTAAAAAATAATTATAGTTTTAGAAAATGATAACATTGTTCAAAATTTGGTGCACGCTTAGTTCGGGCATTATTCTGTCAGTATACCAAGATCCAAAATTGTGTCCAATATTTTACAAACATTCTATAAGGTACAAAATCTTTATACACTTTTGTTGTTTTTATTAACCAAAAAAAAAAAAGAATTCAGTTTTTAATATTGTCGTATTTTTAATATATACGAGGTAAGGTCAAAAAGTTCCCGTAAATGGTCAGTGAAAATAATTCTCCTGTGGTGGCCTTCAAAATACTCTCTTCCTGCATGTACAGACTTCTTCCACCGTTCATACAGTTGTTGGAAACACTTCCGAAATCTTTTTTGGAAAATTCGTTCAGCCCTTTCGTAGCATTTTCCATCACCTCTTGCGAATTTTTCAATTATTTTTCATTTATAGCGTCATTTTCAGTCGTGGAAAGAAGTCAAAATCCGGTGGTGTGAGATGGGAGAGTAGGGAGGGTTGCAGAGTGGTAACATTGTGCTCGGCAAGGTATTGTTTTACCATCAGCGATCGATGTGACGGCGCAATAAAAAGCACTCGCTCCCTGCCCATTTTCAGGTCGTTTTCATCTAACTGCATCTCGAAGCCGTTTCAAGATCTTGTTAACCGTTTCTTTGTTAACCGTTTTCCCTTCAGGAATAAATTTGTAGTGAATCAAGCCATAGTAAAAAAAAAATTCTAATATCACTTTACCCCGGCTTCTGTCCAAACGAAATTTTTCCTTTCTTGGTGATGTTTTCGACATCCATTCAGCAGACACGTTTTTCGTCTGAAGATAGCAGAGGAAGCACCATGTTGTTTACCTGCTAAAGGTTTGGGATTGACTTACGATATAAAACTGAAGTGAAAGGAACATGTGAAAAAGAAAAAGCAAGAATTTAATTTTAAGTTCAAAAAATGTATTGGTTAATTGGGAGACAATCCACGTTTTCAATTCATAATAAGTCGTAAATATATAAGCAGGTCTTAAAGTCAGTGAGAAACTACGGCTATAATAAGGCACAAATAAGGCAAATATTAACATAATTCAAGTTTCTCAAAATAAGGTACTTCGATGCAATGTTGAAGCACCATGGTATATTCGAAGCATTAGAGGCTTTGTCAGTGGAGAAATCAAAAAGCAAGCAGTGAATCATGGACCCTCATCTCACATCATGAACGTTCCGAGGATCGAGGACTGATGGTTGCACCTACGGCAGATAGGAGACTGCAAAGAACTAAGCCCTCCGATTTGATTGATGGACAGTATTACTACGGAATAACCATTGGGTATATATATATATATATATATATATATATATATATATATATATATATATCCAGAGATATTATATCTCTGCTTTAAAAGTGTGTTCATTGAGGTTTAAATTAATAGATGGGTTTCTGACTCAGTTACAATACAAAATTAAATTAAAAACATGTTTTTTACCACTGGAGTTTTACCTGTTTCCACGACTGAAAATGACATTGAAGAGACTTCGTTTCGTTGACACGCAAGAGGTTATGGGAAACGCGAAGAAGCGGCTAAACGAAATTTCCAAAAAATGCTTTCAGGAGCCAACAATTGTATGAACGGTGAAAGAAGTGTGTACCTGCAGAGGAGTGTGTTTTGAAGGAAAACAAGGTTAAGATACTCTTGTTTTTTTATAACAACGTGTAATATAAACGTTAAGGGTTTATTACCACGTACTTTAAATAAATTGTCATTGACCAATTCCGAGAACGTTTTCCCTACCTCTTACAGTAAATCTGAAAGTTCAAAATGCTAATAGGGCATATATGCAGATTTTAATGCTGACAGTGTTTGTGAAATCATAATTTCTTAAAAAAAAGATAAGATAAACGAAACTTTTTTTGGAAATTCGCTTCCATCACGTTGGCGAGACAGCTGCTTGCCGCGATTATTTCTTCTTTTTCTCATAAAATGTGACTAAACGAAATTTCCAAAAATGGCTTTCAGGAGTGTTTACAACAACTGCATGAACGGTGGTAGAAGTGCTTACGGGAGAGTATTTTGAATGGAAATGAGGTTAAAATATTACCACGTACATTCAATAAATTATCACTGACCAATTCCGGGAAATTTTTCACCTACCTCTTACAGTAAATCTGAAAGATTGAAATGCTATTAGGACATATATGCCGATTTTAATGCTGACAATGTTAGTGAAATCATAATTTAAAAAAAAAGGGTAAGATAAGTAAAATTTGTTTGAAAATTTGCTTCAGTCACTTTAGCGAAACAGCTGCGTGCTGCGATTATTTCTGTTTTTTCACGCACATTTTCCTTTGCATCCCTTCCCCCACACCTCGGCGCCGTTGTATCAGTGCACAGTTTTATAATTTCGCGTACAAGCTGTAGTTGCATAAGTTACGGCTCAGGCACATTCTTAGCGTCTTCAGATCAGATCTAACCTAACCTAACCCTAAAAGTATACACGCCGTAATGACAAGAACTCGTAAATCGCAGGCCGCGCGGCTTGCCGATATTTCAGCTGACGCCTACAGAGTACAGAACCTGTTGCTGCGAGCACGACGGTATTTTTACTTCGTGTTTGCAAAACGTTCACTTCGGCCTGCATAAAATACTGGCTGATATAGCGCCGCGTGTTCTCAGTGAATTTCCATTATACTGTATATGTTAGCACGCGCACGTTCTTAATTTTGGTCCGATTTGATTCGAATGCGGCACGGAAACCGATTATGGTAATAGCTTGGGCAAATTCAATAACCAGCAAATTTTGTTGAGCAGTTTCACAGTGGCGGCCGTTTCAAAAGTGATGTTGGATTCTGCGCGCCGCATGATGCGAGGAACATGTTTATACATATATATAACAGTGTATTTTGCTCGTCGCAAGTGTCATATTAAATTAATTATGCTTAAAAATGTTCTATTTCCACCTGTGATCGAATCGGGGACCTTGCGCCTGTGAAGCACTCGTCATAACCACTACACTACGAAGAAGTTTGACCAATGTAAATATAAAGTTAATCGTTAATTTAATTTTGATAGTTATATTAAAATATCAGTTGTTTTAATATTAATTCGTAACGATCAGCTGATTTAATTGAACAACTGATAGGGCACTTTTTATGAAATAATACGTTTTAGGTTATGTTGTTAAAAACTAGATATGTTAATTTACCGTGTTTTCGAAAAAAAAATAATTAAAATAACAATTAATACAAGATTATTAATAAAATACAGTAGGCCTACAAGTAATTATATTTTCTAAAAAAAAAGAATAAATTTCTGTTACTGAACGAAAAATAAGAATCATTTGTGATTTCATTGTTTTTGAACAGATTATCGTAATTAAAATAAAAAGGAGAAGAAAGCATGGTTTTTATTTTTGGTTAAATAATAGAGTTTTTTCATTTATAACTGTTTTTTTTTATTCTATTTCACCATCGTACTCAACTTTAAAACTGCATAAATTAACATTTTGAATTTTACAAATTCTTTTAAATAAAGAAATTGTTTTGGCAGCGTTCATTTTCGTATTTTTTAATGTTTTTTGAAAATTTAAGAACGTAATATGTTGTCGATTTTATGCTGATTTTGTTGGTGAAATCAGAATTTAAAAAAGATAAAGAAATATACTTTTGGAAATTCGTTTCTATCACGTCAGCGAGACAGCTGCGTGCGGCGATAATTCCTTATGAAACATCAACGAATTAAATAAGATTAAAGATTTTTTTGTACTTTACGACCATAGTTTATGCAGCTTTGACTAACGAGGATGAGGGATCAGATTTAACGTTAAGGGTAAAGCAACGTGAGTAACTGCGTCTCGAACTAAGAACCTTGAGATGTGCAGTTCAGACACTCAAGACTGACCGGTGCATCCGACCATCGAACCCTATAGAGGAAGATACAGATTTTTTTGCAATAATAATGATAATAAAAATTACAGTCTGTTTTTCCTTGTATAAAATGAATCTACCGGTGTTCATTTTATAATCCCTGATCTGGCTTTTACCATAATAGTCACATTTTCGAATGGAGGACTGTGTAGAATTTTATGTGTGAAGGTGGGAAATGTGGCAACACTGCTGCTGCTTACTCCAGTGTTACTCTAGTTTTGATTGTAAATTAAACACTGCTTCGGTTTTCTGTCAACCATATCTCATAGCCGAGCCGAGCTAAATGGTTTTTCCATTCCTTTGTGATTAAATAACGTAGCCGACACAGCGCGTTAACTTTATGAAGTGTGAAACAGAGTTTTGGAAGGGGGGGTCAAACTTACTGGCGGCGCTGGTGTAAGAGGATTTGGAAAACATTTTGAGATGGAAATAATGACCGGGCTGGACGTGTGATTAGGCGGAGCGGGGGTAGTTGGAATTACTCAGCGGATTCCTGCCAGCCTGTGTTGTGTTGTATTGCGTTCAGGTGTGGTGGTGGAACATTTTCTGTTTATATAATTTAAACTGAGCGGATTAAGTGTGTTGTGTGTGTGTGTGCGTGCTCGCGTGCGTGCGGGCTTGTTTTATCACGCTTACGTTCACAGTTTTGGTCCGATCTGTTTCAAACTTAGCACGAAAGTCAATTAGCTTGGGCACGTTCGTTAACCGGCAAAATTCATTCTACATTTTCAAAATGTCGGCAATTTCAAATCTTTAACAATTGTCAACTTTTTTCCGAGATTTTTTTCGAAAATCCGATTTAACCGTCGTAATCAGCGTTATAAACTGCGTACATTAGCGTTTTGAATTTTTATAATCAGTTGACATTAAGAAATTTTGTTTAACGGCGGTCATGGTTCGTTTTCTTATTTTTAATGTAAATTTAAAGATTAAAATCGTAATGCATCTAGATTTTAATGCTGATTATGATGGTGAAATCACAGAGTTTTAAAAACGGTAAAATAGAGAAAAATGTTTTTGAAAATTCGCTTCTATCACGTCAACGAAACAGCAGCGTTCCGCAGTTATTTCACTTCTGTAGGCCAGTTACACGACTGCCGCATTTCTCCTCAATATTTTGATGAGAGGAATACGCCTGTGAAGTATGGCGCATTCTTTGTGGAACACCTTGTATAACGTTGTTCGACAAGCAAATACGAAATATATAATTTTAGTAAAAGCCGGTACCAGAATGTCTGTTGGATTTAGTCAGGCGGTGTTGACTTTTGAATTTACGACGAGATTTTAGGGAATTTAACGCTCGGTCAAGACACAGCTGAATCCCAATGTGGACTTTCATCCGTAAACTGTTAGATTATAACTTGCCTAAGCTGTGAAGGAATTTGTCGGAAAAAACTGACCGAAACTATGCAATGAGTTGCCTATGTCGTGATAGCTGTCACAGGTTTAGGAAGATTCCCAACTAAAACGCATGTTTAGGTTCTGTAGGGCAAATCCGAGCGCGCTTGGTCCGTCCGTCTGTCGGTAATGCACCATTTACTCGTTAACGATGTGATCGATCATTTTAAAATTTGCTGCGAATTGTCTTTGTAGCGTTCTATACCCAAGAAAAATGTATAGAGGTTGACTAAAAAAAAAAACATTTTGATGTAGCTATTGGTAAAATATTAAAGATTATGTTTTTTATCTAGTGTGGGGTTGTTTGTTTTATCGTGGCGCTTCTGATTTTCTGCTTACTGTTAGCGGCAGGGAGAATAAAAATGCTTAGTATTATTTAGATTATCGTTCCTTTAACGTAGTGTTTTAGGCGAGCGGTGTAAATGTGTAAAGCTCCTCCCCCACAAGCATTCACGCTTCTCCTTCGAGCGCCACGATAAAACCTATATATAGTTTTTGCATATACAGCCGCTAGACGTCTTCAGAAGTTACAGTATTCATGTTCCGCCTAAAATTTCAACACGTTAGGTCAACATTTTGGGAAATTTATAAACTTAGTTTTGGATGAAAATAAAAAAAATTTAAGGATTTCTTTGTATTTTATGTATTTTTGTGTGTGTATGGACTTCAGTATATGAGTGTTTACAAAAATGTACTATTTTGGAAGGGCTTTTATGCGTCTCTATCTTTTGCAGTATAAGGAGGGATTAAGTAGAATACGATTCAATAGTCATTTTTATGTTAGAGCGTTCAAATACGATTCAAAAGTCATTTTTATCTTTGAGCGTCAAATATGATTTGTCATTTTTATGTTTGAGCGTCAAATAGAATTCAAAAATCATTTTTATGTTTGAGTACGATTCAAAAGTCATTTTTACGCTCGGATGTCAAATACAATTCAAAAGTCATTTTTGTGTTTGAGCGTCAAATATGATTCAAAAGTCATTTTTATATGTTAAGGCGTTCAAATACTATTCAAAAGTTATTTTTATGCTAGGGCGTCAAATACGATTCAAAAGAACACTTAACTCATATGGCTATAAGCGGTACAGTTCGCGCGATATATTCTGAGTGACTAGTGTTTAAAGATTAATCTAGAGGTTAGGATCGACGCTATGGGTCTGATTCTTACCAAGTAAATACTCAGAGGTTACTAATTTCGAGTAGAGAAATTAGAATACGGTATACCACTGAGTTGGGGAGTTGTTTAACAAATACCCTGTACTGCGCATGTAACGTCCAATAATAACCGGTGGCAATGGAAGCGCTGGCCTATCTGTAGTACCGCTTTCAAGGTCACCTCGCCAGTGTTTTATGTTTTCTTTTACTTAACTGCTTCGGCAATCGGTGGCGGCTTTACTGTCCTCTATTGTTTCGTTTGCTTTACTGTCGTGCCGAGACGCGTAAACACAAAACAAGCGAGAAGCGCCTGCAGTATGCCACTATCTCGCGTTATACGCCCGGTGTCGTAACGTCGCTATCCGGGCAAGACGTTCGAGCAGGGTTAAACTTGATGAATAACTTAATAAAAACTAACATTGTAGTGATTTCAATAAAATTTGAAAAAATTAACTAAGACAACAACGTGTTAATATTAGCAGGCCCGTTCGCAGTTAATGGGAAAAAGAGACGAATAATGTACAACAATATACAGCAAGAAGTTGAACAGTACTATAGCACTTCTTTATAAACAATGCTCAAAGTGACCTGTGCAGTATGTGACAACCATAGCTCTCTTTCTTGGTTTATGAACGAAAAGGAAAAGAAATTAGAACGTTTTTTATGAAATCATTATCCGTAATGAAACGAAAAACATGCATTTTGTTAATAAAATAATTCTAATAACACCGTTGGCTGGTATTTAATATCTATGATATTCTAACCGTTAATTCAGTACTTGTCTTTTAAGATTTCTGTACATATCTTCCTAAGTAAAATCGTTGCAAAACCATGTAGGCCTACTATATCTTGTCAGTATGAACTTCTGTTAAAATAGACGTTATAGTTATATTTAATACTTGTATGCCCTATTAATAAAGCAATGTAATTCGTTATATTTAGGTTATTTAATAAAATAGACACTTTGTTCTACTTTCATATTTAAAACTATAACTTGTAAAATTAATGAATGAATTCTAATGTTGTACTTTACTGAAATATTTACAAATGCAACAAGATATTACATTACGTACCTAAATTAAGCTACAGTATTTACTGTATAAAGAAATCAGTCTTTTATTTAATAAAGTTTAGATATTAGAACTGGCCGCCTAGATAGTCTTGCCGAGTCTACTTTCAAAACTGATTCGGTCAGTAGTTATTTGAAGTCTTGGATACAGTAATATTTTAAATATTGTTTTCAGCAATGTTTTTTAGCAGTCAGCAACATTGAACACGTTACAAACACTAAACACGATTAAAATACACGCGATAGAAGTCAGGAATGTAACGACATACGAGTTACACGTATCGTTTGACAAACCAAATTTTATAGTGTGTATTTTAATCATGTAATTGTATTTAGTGTTTGTGACGTGTGTTTTCAATGTTTTATTTAAAGTTGTGATGACCTCGACAGAGGGATTTGACATTTTGTACTACGGCTTGAAGTTGACAGTATGTTTCGAAACCGCGGTAGCCTTTACGGGTGTTGTGTAAATAGACCACTAAACGGAAAAATAGATCACAATCCTAATTATTGAAATATGTGGTCCGGTGACTATGTTGCAATAATGACATAAAAACTTAATCCTGAGGTCCAGAACGACACTCAATTCAAGGTCTCGCGTCCGTATGATGGCGGCCCCAGTAGCTAATTTTTCAAAGGAAATTCGCCAATAACGAGCAGAAAGTAACGTAGTTGATAACATTCCTTGTGTGACACAAAGACCACCCTAATGTCAAATACATGTCAATGTTCCATTGAAGAGAATGGCGTGCTGGAATGCAAGGTACCGAGGAAATTGAATGAGCCACAATTAAGAAATTGTTTTCAATAGCGATACAATTAGTTTAACCAGCGAGTCCCATTAACAGCTGTTAATTACTGTAGTTAACCAGGGCTGTCATGCGATACCCACTCATTTCTTTATAAACGTTACGCTTTTTGTGTTTGTGCACTTTGTTTTTTCGACGAGAAACGAACCTGGGAACTTTGGATTGAAACCAGTACTATTGGCAGTGTAGGTTTTTTTTACGTCCAAGGTTAAGTGCTATTACAAAAAGAATCTCGTGCCCAGTTATTTTCGCTAGAATCCAGTTCGGAAGTCACAGAAAAAAAACATGCGATTTTCTTAAAATCAGTTATTCAGATTTTCCTCAAATTTTAGACATACTTGATGATTCATTACTCCATTCAGTGTAACAAATTTGCAATTTATTACTCGCAACAAGATTAACGATTTTGTTGAGAGTAATAGAGGATGTCTCGTTGACATGATTGAAGAGAATTTCCAAAAAATATTTCTTAATTGAATTAAAAAAATAAAAATCATGTATCTTATTTTCTGATTTTTTTAATTATAATACGATAATCGAAAACACAACAAATTAACCTAGCTAGTTTTTAACAACATAACCTGAAACTTATTATAGCCTATCAGCTGTTCAGTGAAATCAGCTGATCGTTACGAATTAATGTAAACGACAAAATGACATAGCTAGTTTTTGACAACATAACCTGAAACTTATTAGCATATCAGCCGTTCAATTAAATCAGCTAATCATTACGAATTAATATAAAACAACTGATATTTTAATATAACAATCAAAATTAAATCAACGACTAATTTAATATATTTACATCGTTAAAACATCTTCGTAGCTTTCGTATTGTAGTGGTTATGACGTGAGCTTCACACGCCTAGGATCACGGGCGGAAACACGAAATTTTTAAGTATAATTAATTTAATATAAAACTTGCGATGAGCAAAATATACTGTTATATATCAACATAAATATGTTCCTCACATCACGCGCCCCGCAAAATTCAACATTAAAACCAGCCCTAAAACATGAGAAAACGTTTTTCTCAAAACCATAGTTTTGAATAACTACCTCTTCAGTTGTAAAGATTGTGAGAGAATTTGTATTTGAATGACCGTTCAGGATAACAAGGTTCGCTATTTTTTTAAGCTTCTTTGAATAATGAATCAGTAGCCAAAAGGTCAAAAGAAAAAAATGAGTTCATTAAAATGCGCGTCACAACCGATCAAAATTTGGCGTCATATCGCGTTAGCGATCGTCTGCCGAGTCATCCCGGTCACCTGTGTTGTCCGCCGCTACTCAGTTCCAACATTACCGACAGCCAGTCACAGATAGGCTATCTTGTGGGTGCGATCTTTTTTTATTTATAATCTGCGTTAGGCTTACACGTTGCACGCGCTCTTGTAGCTTTACAAATGTTACATCTAATGAAACAACATTCCGGTCGCTGTGTACTGTCCGTCGGAATTAAGTACGCGAGGATGATGTGCAAATGCGTTCCAATTCCAAAACAGGACTTGAAAAATTTGTATAATGAGAAACTCATTAGGCGGTAATAAATGAGCGACGGACAGATAAATCAGGAGCGGGCGTAGACGTGACCATAGGGGTCCTTCGACTGGCTTGTTGCCTGACAAGGTTGCGGTGTTTCCTATTTTTCATTTCTCTGGGTGTTTGGATCTTGTATTTCAGCCGAAATGGGATGAATACGATTGGTCGAGACGGCTGATGGATGGGGCTAGCGATACCACCGTACTCCTAGCTCGTACTACTACTACTACTACTCTCAATTATCTACTCAACACACACACACACACACACACACGCGCGCGCGCGCGCGCGATTATTGTGAAATTTTGTCCCGTCATTTTTATCACGTTTTTGTATCTAACACGTTTTTTAGAAAATGTGTTTGATAATCAGGGTTAAAATCCATAATTCGGCGTTTTATTGTTTTTAAAAAGCCATCGCAATTAAAAAAAAGAATTTCGACTGCGGTCATGGTTAATTTTCTTATTTTCGAAGTAATTTTGAAATTTAATAAAGTACTGTACTTATGCAGACTTTAATGCCGATTATGACGGTGACATCAGATTTTCAAATGATTACAAAATAAATAATAATATTTTTGCACGTAAGCGAGACAGCTGCGTGCCGCGGTTATTATTATTATTGCTTAAAACAAATAATGCTGGGTAACAGAGTTTTTTAAAATAATAAGCGAGACCCGACCGAACCATTCGTTACAAATGTCAGGCAATTCATTCGCTGCCCACGTTATGTATTCGGTAAAACAATTGGATATGCGACTAATTTATCGGCCGGCTCTGCACACACCTTCGCCCCGCACACCTGTTTTCGTATATTAATTGATATTCCTATATATTATTTATGAACTCCAAATATATTTTATTCGGTCCGTTACACCGACTTGTCGCGCGAAGAATGTATGCCCACGTGAAAAGTGTACGCAACAGAGCTTGTGCGGAATATTTAGTCTCCGGTAGTCATGGGTAGTACAAGGCGTTTTCGATACTAGGTACAGCTGTTACAAGTACGTAGACCTGTTCCAAATACCTGTTTCACAGGTACCACCTAGTATTTACGCTGCGTAGTCAGTATTGTTGAAAATACTAAATAAAATGTAGATCTAACACTGTACTAATTGCACTGAAGAACCTAAACTGCAAATTTCATTTTGAGTATTGCTTCAATTTCCAGTTATTTAGTACTACAATGGAAAAAATAAATTAAAACTATACGGCTTGTTCAATTTTACTTCTTTAAATTAAGTTGTTGGTAAGATATATTATTTGAATTTCTAATTATACTTCAATAATATAGTTTCGGGGTTTACGGGCAGTTCAATAATAAAAAGAGATAAAATATGTGTACCTTTATATTATTTTTCAATATAACAATAGCCTTAGATGACATCGTAATACTGAACACATGACATCAAAGCCTTAGATGAACAAATAATTATGTGTTCATAAAAAATAAAATAAATAAGATATGCCAATCTGAATTTGCATAATGATTGTCAAATACACTTACTTTTAGCAACAGTAGGGCTAGTCAGAGATGATGGCAGAATTTCGCACCTAATATTTCTCTGAATACTAGGCGGAAGGGTAGGTTGAGGGATATGAAGTACGAAATATCGTTACGTAGCAAGCAAAGCATTATCATCAAGATGCATGCGCATAACACCTAGTATTCAGTATTCGTAGTATTTCAGATATCCGTACTAGGTACATACTAGAGCTGAAAAATACCTAGTAGAAATACCTGTTCCGATATAAACGCCTCATGACCAGTCTCCGGGAGAAATAGAGGTTTGGGCGTTTAGCAGTTCGCGGTCGTGTGCTGGCGAGGCACTTTCCTGGTCCGGAATGGTGAAAGAAATTCGCTTCTTGTTAGAGTTGGCCGGATTCCTCCTATTTCCTCCCGAACAAGTTGTGGTGTTTTGTATGTGTCAGTGTACAACATATGTTGTAATGTCTTGTGAGTACTTGTACATGTAAGATTTTTCCCAGTTTACTTCCGTTTCAACATGGCTGCCCCTCGTTCAACAGTGGTGAGTGTACGCAGTTCTGGCAAAGCGCATTGACCGATTTTTTTTTTAATTTGGTATGAAGGTACTTTGTACAAAGCCTGAACGACGAATGTGTGAGATTTTCCCCATTTTTTCTGTTTCAAGACGTACGGCCTCTGGTTTAACGATGACAAATGTAGTTGCTGGTTATTTTACGTAATACTGGCTGAACGGCAAGACCTATCGTAGTTTTGACAGTTTCGTTGAGAAAGAGCGTACAATTTCCAATAAAGTTGGTCTAGTTACATTTTTCCTAAGTATCACGGTTACCGGTTAAATTGGCGGGAAAAGTTACGACCGCGTCCGAGCGTTGGCCAGGCATTTGATTAAGAATATACTGAGGCTTACTGTTCTTTGAACTACTAGTTAGATACGTATCACTGTCACCTAACTGCAGTACCTTCTGACGCGGTATTACCAGATAAACTGAAGGACAGATACAATATGGGTGTGTTTGTCTTGAACAGCGTAGGCTTGCGTCTGGAAGCGAAACGCTGTAGTCATTTGTTATCGCCGTTATCACGCCGTACCACCTTCTACAACCACTTCAATCTTTGTCAGTCTAATTTAGTCAGGCAAAGATATTAACTAACCCATTAATCATTGTAAAGTCGTGTCTTAGTAGTCGATGGGTACAATACACCGGAGATGGGACAACTTCACCATTTTTTTTGTAAGTGTATAGTTTATACTTTTTTTTTTTAAAAAAGCATATTAAATGTAGGTTAACAAAACCATTGAATTGTTTCAAGAAATAATCTTGGCACGCAGCTGTATGGCCTACGTGATGCAGCTCTTGAAAAGTAACAGTTTTACACATATTTTATTTTTCTTCTACACTTGGTGAAAAGTGTAAGTACATAAATTGGTATTTTAAATTTTCAAAATAAATTAAAAATACAAGAGAGGAAGGATAGATATCCGTCATCAAATTGTTTTTCGTATTTTCAATAGGACTTTTGAACCGGCCCCTATTTTGAAACTATTGAACGGATTTTGTTGGTCAACTGACTTGTCTAAGCTATTACTGATATCGATTTGTATGCAAAGTTTTGATCAGATCGTGCCAAAATTGCGAACGCTGTAGTGCTGACGCGCATGTGCACGCGTGCACGCAGAAGTAACTCTCTAGAGGTCAGGATCCGGCGGTCAAGGTCTAGGTGGACTAGAGTCTTGGACAAGTGTGAAATTTTATATTTTGTATTATGAAATGAAAGTTACCATTCGCATATTTCTATATATCTCAAGAACTAATGGACAAGTAAGGATTTATGAGGACATAAGGCATTGCTTGTAACACGCCACATCGAGGAGATTTCATTCGAAAATTTTTAAAATGGCTGTAATGGGTTTCATAACATTAAACCTTCACTGGAATTGACACGTAAATTTGTCTTTCAGTTGATGTGTTTATGCTACAACTGATTATAATCATACGTTTGGTCGAGCTACAGCTGATAACAATCTACGTTTGGCCGAACTACAGGTGATTATAATATTACGTTTGAATGACCTACAGGTGGTTATAATCATACGTTTGACCGAGCTACAGCTGATTATAATCATACGTTTGACTGAGCTACAGCTGATTATAGTCATAAGTATGGCCAAGCTACTATAATACGTTTTTCCGAGCTGTATCTATAATCATACTTTTGGCTGAACAGCTATAATACCTTTGGCCGAGTTATAGCTGATTATAGTCATATGTTTGGCCGAGCTGCAGCTGATTATATTACAATTGAAAAACTTAACAAACACGAAAAATATTTAACTGATCGTTATTTTAGTTTGGGTACAGTTATCATTAGAAAGAACAACAAAGAAAATCAAATATTTAGCTGAAAGATGGAAAACGTATTAGATTTTGATGATTGTAATAATAGCGTGGTTAATGAAAAACTTATGGTAAAAGTTGGTGACAAAAGGATGTGTAAGCCAGAAATACGATTGGGCGAGTGGATAACAGTAATATTCAGGAGGGGAAATGTTCGACTAGCAAAAACAGCCCCTAGAGCGAGTGGCCTGCGATCTAGCGGACAAAGTTTGTCAGCAGACGTGATCGCACAACCTTAAACAATGAGAGCGATATCTCGATGTATGATTTCATTAGTAGGTAGATGAAAAACAAGGAGGCCTTGTAGTTTAATTAATAAATTCTGTTGCCACTACTTTTTGTTGCGTTAGTTCGCGTGCAAAACGCAGTAACGTAGAAGTAGTTCCGTTACATTAGATTAGCTTAATGCGCGCACTTCATCAAAAACTACTTTGCGTCGTCCTCTTCTTCTTCTTCTTCTCCTCTTCCTCACAGCAAAGCCGCAGCTGGTAATGACACCGAGTCGGTTAACGTCATTAGACAACCAGAAAGAAAAAAATACACGATACGTTCAATTTGTCTACTCCTGTGAGAAGTAGATTTTGTCAACTTGCGTGTGGCGTTGTTAATTGCGACGATTTTGTTTCCCAAGGCGGGGAAATTTTGTACCCTGCGTTAAGCGTGTTGGTTGTTCCGACCGTCGTTTGTGTGGTCGTATTCTTCATCGCAAAGGCAAACTTTCTGTTCGACATCAGACCTTACGATAACGTAGTGGTTGTCTTACTAATACTTGCAGCTGTTGCACTGACTCACGCAGTTTTCTACTACTAGCTATTTTGAAGGTTCATAACTTTGTCAGTTTTTACTACACAACAATGCTGTTCAAGTACGTTGTGGTACAGACATTTGTTAATGTCCCTGCAGAATTTGACCAGAAATTGAAATTACGGTGAATTTATTTAAAGAGAGTGCTAATTGTGTTAACAGCAACTTTATTGGAATAATTTTTTAACAGACGTCTGTAATTTTACAACAGTATTATCAAGACTGATGTTCGTTCAAATGTATAATAATTATTTTTAATGAGTAACCGTAAAGTTATTGAAATGAAATTTCAATTAAATTCTAATTGCACTTTGCGTACCTTACCAAAAGCACTGTCGGGTGGCTCGCGCTGTAGACCAACGGGGTGTAACCACAGTTGTATTTTAAATTTTATTAGTGCCGCCTCGGTGGCCTAGTTGATAGCGTACTAGGCTTTCACCCCGAGGATCCGGGTTCGATTCCCGGCCAGGGCTTGGCATTTTCATACGCTATGAATCATCCCATCGTCTGCATTAGCCCAAGTGAGCACAATAGTCAGACGTTAAACACCAAAAAAATAAAAAAAAAATAAATTAAATTCTATTTACAACTGCAGAGGTCTTAGATTAGTGCGTGCCGTGCGACTGTTAATTAATTAATTCTAAAATTTCGTTTAACTTTACATTTACTTACTAAAAGTAATTATAAATCTGATTTAACTTAGATCTTGATAATACTGTTGTAAAATTACAGACTTCCGTTAAAGAATTATTTCAGTAAAGTTGCTGGTAACAATATGATCACTTTCTTGAATGAAATTCACCATAAGTGAACAGTACTGTTGTTGAGTAAAAACTGACAAAGTTATTAACTTTCAAAGTAGCTAGTAGTAGGAAAACTGCGTGAAAATCGTGTTTTTCGGTAAATTTATTGAAATATAAAATCGTCGTTTGAACATATATTAACGGAATTAACGTAGATTTGTAGGCAAAAGAACACGCTTTAATTTCGTGTGTCTGATGTTTCTGTACAGTAACCGATTGGAACGTTATAACGTCCTGAACTCAAGTGTTTTCCTTCGTGCGCCAGGCTATCACTACAGCTGTGTTGTAGTCTATTAATGTGACTGAGAATCCTTGATTTCCTGTCTCGGTGCAATCTTGGCGGTTTTATTTTAAACTATTTTCAGGATTTTATCTTGTCTATCCTATGGATGTAATAACACAAGTTGTAGTATGCAACGAAATAATTGTTCTTGTAAACAGTTGATTTCGCACGACAGCTGTTACTTCTACTTCAACTGCGGTTATTGGATAACCTCAGACAGCGTAATGAGTTGTTTCTCAGCCGGGCCCTTTAGTTTCGCAACGCAAGTACTAAAGAGTGTGGCTAATACTTTGTGCTGGGTTTAACGCCTAGTTTTACATAAATGGGAGAACAGATTTTTCCAAGCCCACGGGTCAGCTGAGCTGGGAGCTGAATGTGGTGTGTTGTGTCGGTGATACTAATTGCATAACCGATCGCCGATACGAGTAGGAAGGCCGAGAGCCTTTCATGGGCACAGCTGACCACCACGCACTCTGCCCTAACCTAACCTGGAGTAAGCGTATTGAACGGCCTCTCTGGTTTCCCGATTGTTTTTCACCTAAGAATGGATTAATGGTGCAGACTGCATTGACTTTATCGCAAAGACAGTTTATACCCACGTGGAATACATATTAATCACTGTATCCGTTAAAATAATCGTACTACGCAGCTGCTCGCTGTCGTGATAGAAGCAAATTTCAAACAATATTAGTTTTTTCTTACATTAAAAAAAAATGATTTCACCATCGTAATCAGCATTTAAATTTGAATGTACAAACGTTTGAAATTTTAATATTGCATTAAAAATACGAAAACGAACCCAGACCGCCGTCCAATTCGTTCTCAGTAGATTTTGAACATTTTTAATGTGCTAATTATAAAGTATGATTTTTTTAAAATTTGAAGCGATTGAACGAATTCTGCTGGATAAGGAACTTGCCCAAGAAATTAACAGAATTGATTTTTTTGTTGAGTTTGAATCAAATTGAGCATGTTGCTAAAACGTGCGCGCGCACACACACACACACACACACAAAATATTTATAGGGAGGGACAGCTCTAGTCAAATTAGCGTCCTAGGCAAAATAAAAAAAAAACACCCTAAAAATTATTCGCAGACGACGCCTTCGGCGCGAAAACGCATTATTCGTCAGTATCAGTTACCTTTATTCTCAAACATTAGGCAACCATAAACTTACAAGATCGATCAAAAACGAACTTGGCAAATCTTAAACTGCAGACAGGTAATCCTAAACCCGATAAACCAATTAAAATGGAGTTATAACTCTTAAACTACAGTCACACTCAACAATTTTGTTCTTCCTTGCATTTTAGCACCCTAAGCAGTCGCCTTGCTCGTGTACATGGTTAGAGCGGTCACTGTTTATAGGCCTACTGTATACATAAATTTAATAACCCCATCAAAAGTGATCCAAAGGTTGGGATCGGTCGCGAATTTAGGTCTTATCGTGATGGCGTTCACAGATATAATTTTTAATAGAAATTCATTAAAAGTACAAGAGACAAAAATTTCAGCTGTTACTGTTACAACATTTCGTAGATTCACTCCAGCCTGAAACGTTTGCGTGCATAGATTGCTCGCACAATAGCCGTTTCTGGTTAGAGGCACTGGCGGATCCAGAAGGGCTGGCGGTGCTACAAACCCCCCCCTTTGGGATTGGAGCAATTTGAAGAAATATGAATTTATTAGTTACCTACTTAAGTAATATAAAAATTCCCACTATTGGCATAATTGTACTCTTTATATTAAAACGGGTGTTCTCTGAATCCTGCATGCACTGGTACTGCGGGACAGGTTAAACTTTGAGTTATCCTTGAAGAGAAAGTGGGGAAAGAAGGACTAAGTACGAGCACACATTTGTTAGCCAGGATACGGTGGACATGGGGCATGAGTGTGAACAAAGAAGTAACAGACAAAATCGACCCAAACATAATTACTGACTAATTTAAGATGTTGAAAAAAGTCATACTTCCATTATCTGAAGTGAATTATCAGTTAAAACCTTGAACTTAGTAACAGTCTTTATAAAATGTTTCATTTATTTTTATAATTTTGATTTATATTAATTTCTGTATTTAATTTTATGTATTCCATGTGACTGGGACTCTCCAAAGAGTGTACCACAATAAATAATAATTTTTTAAAGATTTTGTCATGAAGATTTAATTTATTACTCTGAAGTAGGTCAAGAATGTACTACTATATGGAATTATTGCATATGTGTATGAAACTATTGGAAATTATAATATGTTATAAGTTACCTGGTTTATACTTGGGTCAGCTCCCCCCCCCTTTTCATCTGGCTGGATCTGCTCATGATTAGGCCGGGTGGCCACCAAATGCGACCAGAATTGCGCTGAGCGGAGCGTATTACGCATTCAAAACCTAACTAGTGTTTTTAATGTAAATGTGGCCACTGGAAGCGCAACGGAGTTTAGAGGAGTCAAGCGGCGTCGATGGGCTCCGCTCCGCCTATCTTTGACTCTATCTAGGCTCGGTTTTGAAGCTGACTCCGCTTCCCCCACCACGCTGACCACACCTACAAACTTATTATTTCTCGTTACCTAGGTTACCGTTACTTACGTTATGGTTTTTAAACGTAATAGTTTCTAGAATCCATTACAGTAGTTGGCCTCAATATTTAGATTTAAAAGATACATACTCGTTCTTTAAACTGAATTAAGTCCGCTTGCTTCACCTCAGCACAGTTCCGCTCCGCATTTGATGGCCGCCCTGCCTGAAAAAAATCAGCTGTCTGCAAAACGCACTAATAACGGAAAAATGGACGGACGCGGAAGTAAAGTAACAAGTAACGTAGGAAGACAAAGGGAGCTAAGTACAATTAAATCCGAGCTGGACGGACGGACAATGAGCAAGATGAATCCTTTAATTAAGCCAATGTAAGAAAAGAATACAGACTCGATTGATTAGACACAGTACAACGGCGGCGTCCGCTATTGTTATTGTAATCAATACGCTAACAAGTATGAACATCAACGGACGCGACCTTCAGACAGTAATCACAGTGGTGTAGTAATTGAGTCCCGAGGAGGATTCGTTCCGCTTAACTTATTCGCCGTCCGATGTGTGTGCATAGTAAGGAAGCCGGCTGGCTGGGCGCGAGTAGTCAAATATATATAGTCAACCTTTTGTCGGATTCGGAGTGTGTGCCTACTAACACAGAGTAGTGGTTGGCTTAAGATCGTTTTCCAGTTATCAGTGATTTAATCACAGTTTAGAGAACAGTTTACTATTAAGACAACATGCTGCCTTGCGCTAACTGCTCAGTGCTATTTATTACGCTAGTAAATTTCTGATGAAAAATACTTATTATTAAAAAATGTTGATATGAAAATAGTGCGAAATTAAGAACAGTGATCTCAGTAGCAGCGATAGCATTCACAGCCTCGCCTCTAACACAAAGTGACCCGAGAACAACACAGCCAAAATCGTACGCACTAGAGGTGGACGTTATTTGTAGTAACAACGGTCGAAATAAATAAGCGTTCCTGAAATTAACCTGTTATGCCAGTTACCGTGTTAGTTTTGTAACAAGAACAGTGTTATCAGTAGCAGTGATAGCATTAACAGCATTTTAATATTATCAAATTAGCAAATAAGTGCGGACAATTTGTCATCGTACAAAAATATGTATAAAATTATAAACTACCGTACCTAATGTGATAATTATGTATCGGTAAAGAAATTAAATTGACTACAAATGATTTTGTTCAAAAATAAATCTTATTATAATTAAAAAAAGTAAATAAAGTAATAGTGCAATGAAAATAATAGGAAAACTTTTTTAGATGGTTTCGTAGCAGTTTATGTGAGGCAAAAATAAATACACAAATTTAACAAATATGAACCTTCGAATCCATAAAATAAAGAATATAATTTTTTTTGTTTAGCACTTGAAACTATGATCAATTGATAAAGGTAAAAATACGCTTTTCTTCTATGTACGAGCGTAATTAAAAGAAAAAGAAATACGCCTTAATTAATTATTAGTTAGAGAAAAATAAACAATACGTTATCAATAAGAGGCTAACTTTTATTTGACATAATTTTTCAGTATTCTTTTATTATCCCATTAATCGTGTAAATTTCGTGTAAAACAAAGATCAGACAAGAAAACACTGAGCACTGAGCAGAGAGCAGGTAGTTGAAGAGCAATCACAACTGCTCAGTGCTAAGAACAGTGTTTTGAGTAGCATTCACAGTCTCACCTGAATACAGAATGAACCGAGAATAACACTAAACCTAAATCGTGCACACTATAGTCCAGCCACTTAGTAAACAGCCTGCGCGAGAATTTCTCGCGCATGTAGGAGAATTCCCCTCCAACAGTCCAGTAACTCAGAGTCTGTCTATCTGAGCCTACAAACTGTTACTACTCAGTGATAGTGAAGGAAAAAGAGAAAGCTGTAGTGATAGAGTGGGGATTTGTCCTCTCTCTCGCACATTTTCTGTCTCTGTCCCAGTGGTGCTCTTAGTAGGTCATTTTTTAAGCAGCTGACCAATAGAGGTGGGGGTTATTTGAAGTAACAGCGTTCGAAATAAATAAGCGTTCCTGAAAGTAACCTGTTATACCACTTACCATGTTATTTTTGTAACAAGGTCATATCTCTACACTGCATCATACATCCAAGTACAACTAGTACAACTGCGCATGCGTGCCTGTTAGAATTGTAACTGTTATGGGCTTGCAGGAATTATATTGTCACGTTTTCTTTCAAAAATTACAGTTATACTTACGTGGTTGCAGTTCAAATTCCATTCAAAGTTCCATTTTTTTTTTTTTTTTTTTTTAAGGCGAAAAGCACATTGAGACTATTATCACCTCCCTAACATTTGTTAGTGTGAGTGTAAAGTGTTAAAGCCGTAAGTTTAGTGTTGCAAGTGTAAGTATGTGTTAGACTTGGGTACCGCGAGGGATGTCTAAATCCTCTCAATAGGTGCAGCTAGTCTGCACCCTGCGGGGACTTGCAGTTTAAAGCTGGCATTCTTATTGAATCACCTTTAATTATAACAATTTGTAATATAATTATGTTGCAAAGTTCCAAACAAAGCGCTTAGTTACGTTAATGTTACCAGTTAACAAAGCAAAGTCAAAACGTTTAGGAGTTTTGTTCGACACACGTTAGGAGTGTTTAATTTTTAGTCTTTCTTTGTTATGGTTATGTGGTCGAGTTAAGTTTAAATAAGTTTTTTGTAGTTTTAGTTTGTATTTACAATTTTTTTAATTATTATTTTTTTAAGTCATTTATTTTTAATTTGTTATATAATAACAGTAAGTTTTGGATCAAGAAATGGACAAAACTTAAATGTGAAAGTAATTTGGTTCAGTAACTTCAGGACTTTTCCTTCACCTTCTGAATGCAAGGCATCAGCAATCACTCCATGTAGTATAAATCTACCCACTCATAACATAGATAAACTGTAAGTATTTACTGATTTTGTTTTATGAAATACAATCACAGTGATCATTTCCACCTTCCAGAACAAATAATGTTAGCTGTAAAACCTATCTTCAGGGACCTAAGTGAAAATCATTTATTGAGAAAGTGTCTTCATGGCAAAACTCAGAACCCGAACAAGTCCGTAAATGGAATTATTTGGAATTATTATAGACTGCCAAAGCTGTTATTTCTTGGTCTCAAAACATAAAACGTGTTGTTGCTGAAGCTGTGGCTTCTTTCAATGATGGTGTACGGTGTGAAGTGTTATGTTTGTGAAGCCCTAGGAGTAAAATCAGAAAAAATGTATAAAGCGAATGACGACGTTTGATAAAAGAAATTATGCCCCTTGCAGACGAAGAAACTGATGAACTGAACAAAAAGCCAACAGAAGTAAGCGAATAGCTAAAAGAAAGCTTGAGGAATACGTTGACATTAAAACAAAGTCTTCGTGATCACTCATGCTCCTTTTCCTGTAGAACCGTTTAACATAGAAGGCTGAAAATTTGTATGTATATTCTATCATACTGAATGCAGCTTTTAATAAGAGCTTTAAAAAATGTTTAATTGCTCATTAAAATATACAAATAACTATGCTGAAAAACAGGATCAAAATTTATCGTGCTAAATAAAAAATTATATTTTATTTACTAATGAAATTTTTAAAAAACCGCTGTGTTGAAGTCATTAGGATACACGTAAGAATACGTCATAAAAATATCATTCATACAGCTCTTCTATAAGCTGAGGAAAAGGAACATGAAGTTTTGTTAATTTTCTGTGTTTTCCTCTGTTGGTCAATATATATTTGCAAATGCAAATATGCAGAAAAGTTTCTACACAGATTTTATTAATAGTGGATTTGTAACTTAACTGAGTACACATGCAGCATTTTGCAGATTTTATTCACTGTGTTCAGTATGTAATAAAACCATGGTGCAAAGCAATCATTAAGACTGTTTTTTTTTTACAAAACCGATCGGAATGCTTAGCGTAAATAATATATGAAAGATACTCGTATCTTGTATGGGAAAGCAAAACAACGGTAATGCTATTATCAGTAAACCGACCACATCTTGAACTTTGTTGCCTGCCTACATCAACCCGAGTGGGATAACGTAGTGTAAAGTGTTTGTTTGGTTTTAGGCTTGTCAACAGTCAGTTGTTTGCTTTCAGTCGGACTGCTGACAACTGGAGTCAATATTTTGTCTGTACAGAACGTGTTTTGTGTTTTGTTTTAACCGGGATAGGTTTATAATTGGCGACGAATAAGTGGTGTTATCTCCTGGAGGCACCGTAACAGTGATATCGATGGTAATTTCGTTTTGACTTTGGATGTTTGTGGAGACGATGAAAAACATAGATGTTACACATCGATAAAATGTATCGATGCCGCTAAAACATCGACAGCGATGTATCGACCGTTACTTTGTTGTTTTAGAAAATTAAGTTTTGTGTGTGTCGATGCCGCTAAAGCATCGACAGAGATGTATCGCCGCCTTAAGTTTTGTGTGTGTGTGTGTCGATGCCGCTAAAGCATCGACAGAGATGTATCGACCGTAATTTTGTTGTTTTAGAAAATTAAGTTGTGTGTGTGTGTGTGTGTGTGTGTGTGTGTGTGTGTGTGTGTGTGTGTGTGAGAGAGAGAGAGAGAGAGAGATCACGCTCACATTCGGAATATTAGTCAAATTTGATTCAAACTTGGCACAAAAGTACGTAGACATAACTATTCCAAATACCTGTCCACAGATACCGCCTAGTATTTAGGCCTACGGCGTGTAGGCAGTGTTGTTGAAAATACAGTACTAAATAAAATATAGATCTAACATTGCACTAATTGCACTGAAGAATTACATACTTCCTTTGGAGTATTGTGTAATTTCCAGTTATTTAGTATTACAAAGAACAAGTATTACAAAACAAGTAATATTAAAAAAAAGTCAATTTCTACTTAGGTCATGTGCTTCCATCACGTCAACGAGACAGCTGCGTGCTGCTATTCCTAAAACATAGGATAGAAATAAGTATTATTTAAATCAAATCCTATCGTATAGTCTGTACAAATATGCGATATTAATATTTGACAAAAAAATGTATTAACATCAAGTGTCATCCACTACAAGTTTAAAAAAAATATTAAAACTTAAGGGGATGAATAGAAATTATTTTATTAACGATTGAAAATTTGAACAAGATATATATATATACATATGGAAAGTGTGAACTAATAGTAGGAATTGAATAAATTAAATATATACGGCTTTTCAGTTTTAATTCTTTAAGTTGGTAACATATAGTATATTACGAGCTTTTATTTGAGCTCGTATTTGAATTTCTAATTATACTTCAATAATATAGTTTAATGTTTACTGACAGTTCAATAATAAAAAGAGATAAAATATGTGTACCTTTATATTATTTTTCAATGTAATAATAGCCTTAGATGACATCATATTATTATGTGTTCATAAAAAAATAAAATAAATAAGATATGCCAGTCTGAATTTACATAATGACTGTCACTTGACACTGTTACTTTTACCAACAGTAGGACTAGTCAGAGATTATGGCAGGATTTTGCACCTAATATTTCTCTGAATACTAGGCGGAAAGGTAGGGTGGGGGATATGAAGTACGAAATATCGTTACGTAGCAAGCAAAGCATGATCATCATGACACACGCGCATAACACCTAGTATTCAGTATTCAGTATTCGCAGTGTTTCAGATATCCGTACTAGGTACATACTAAGGCTGAAAAATACTTAGTTCCGATATAAACGCCTCATGACTAGTTTATATTCAACGGTTCTTTCAAAAACTGAATAGTTGTTTAAACGTCTAACTGATAGATTATTCACTACATAGTCTTTGTGTTTTACAACGAGAACTTTGTCAAAATATTTTCCTACGCAGTGGTTCGCTACGTGAAAGGTCCACGGTCGGTCCGCAAAGGATTAGGCGCTATTGTGATGTTAGCGTTCCCAATTAGGCTACCTCTGCGCAGATAATCTCCTGAGATAGTTGCTGCAAGCTAACGCTTTCCTGAAGCTGGAAATCCTTTTCCTTTTCAGGTAAGCCCGGGCCGAGCGGGCTGTCAAAACTCGCAGTGTCGGGGTCGTTTGTCACGGTGACGCTGCTCTTCCTCTCTTCTCCCGGCGACTGACAGCTGAATTAATCAGATTTTTTGGTTAACAATAGGGGCGCGGTCACGATTTGAAACTTATGTTTGTAGATAATCGTTTGTGTCGGAATAGTGTGGCGTCTTGCGCTACCTGAGAGGCCCGTTCCTTGGGGGCAGCAAGTATCTGTTGTTTTGTTTGAAGATCGAGTGGTGGTGAGTTTGGAGATGTTTTTTTGTGCGGAAGAATCGATGTTTTATATTCTCGAGTAAGTGTGACTTTGTGAATGAATTCGATGTCTATTTTCGCTTAATGGTATCGATGGGGATTTGTGAGCGTAAACAACACAAGAACTCAGTTACACAAGTAGTTCTCCTTACTAACATTTTTAAACAACCACGCAAAAAGCCCCGACCTTTTGTCCCAGGCTTTGAAACAGCCTACGCTTACGGCCCTAGTTCACTCATGTCAACCAATACTCGCTTCCGATTGGTTCGCGTGCTCGTGTTTCTCGGAATAATATTTTATATTATTACATTTTTACCCAGGCATTACTGCTGGCGCATCTTCTCGCGCCATATAACTAACTTCATCACACGCTGAGATATTAAATTTTTTAATGTAGCTGCACTGAAGGTCAGACAACACTTTTTCAAGATAGTCGGATTTAAACATTTTTTTAAACTGTGAAAACATTTGCATTTGAATCTCATGGGCAACAACGTGCGGGTAAACTGTTAGTTAAGTTTTAAAAAAAAGTTTAAAATCAGCTACGGGTTTCACACTCACCCGCTTCAGTTTCATAAACAGAAATATAATAGCGGTAAACCAAGAATGCGGATAGAAACAATCAGCTCACTGGTAGACTTAAATGACTTCGAGAATGGCCTGATTGAAGAAAACTCTGTTGAACACAAGGATTTGTACACTAGTTACAGTGACGGAATTTAATATATTTGAATATGCTTACCATAATTTCTGCAGTCCAAATCCGGTCATTTTTTTGAAGGATTTGTTTTTTAGTAAATAACAAAATATATATTTTGTATTCATTTTTTCCACTTGAATATATTGGTTTACAAGTAACGTAATTATTTTATAAATTACTATTTCTAGAATAAAAATGTTTTAACTAAAAATAAGACCAAAAAATTTACGTAGGACTGGGTCCTGCTGTTTTAACATCTGTACCATCGTGTCCTTGCTTTTGCCTTGCAGTTGGACGGGTATGATATTTCTCAATTAATAGTCTGCTTTTCCAAGGAACTCCCTATCAGTTTTAATTTTTTCGTAAAAGGCCACGCAAGATATCTTTGAATTAACTTTTATGTTGAACATCTCCCTTACTACCGAAACAGACATTCTTCCCCTGTCCGCATACAGACGTTTCTCATTATAGAAAATACTTTTTCCACCATTGCTGATGTACTCCGAAATACCAAGCACGTCCCGAACTCCACCAGTGAGAAAATGTTTTTGAACTCATTGTTGCACTTTTACAGTGAACCAAAGGTTTCCTTCTACTTTTTCTTGAGTGCTGGGCTTTCTTTCTTCAGACAAACCCCGAACGTAGGCCCTATGGTAAGCCTATATTTGAGCGAAGTCTTATAATCCGGTTTTTACCGGCAAAATTTATTGCCGATTTTTCGATTTTTCTTTATAGGCCTTACGTAAACTGGAATTATTTAATACACAGCAATTAATTCCGGCCTGTTCACTTTTGTAAATGTGGGAAAGTTTGCGCAATGTTTTTGCATTTATATCAAATCTCATTTTGGTGTTGTGTAGATGTTGCAAGTCAGCTGTTTTTGTCCTTCTTCTCTGCGGTATAACTGAATTGTAAAGTATTCGGAAGAGTTTTATTTTCGCGTTCCGCGATGATATTGCGCAGGCGTGTAGACCTTTGAATCGGTATAAGGAACGAAATAAGGAGCGCGGGATGCTGTTATTCGGCGAAACCATCCTGGCTCCTTCATCCTGTTAAAAACACAAGATGAACTCTTGTTTGTGGGCAGTGACTGGCAAGCCAGTTAATTCTCTTCGCACAAGCAGGTGTGCAATGAGCGGTCTACTCTGTTATTTGCCTCTTCTTCTTCTTGTTTTATTCTTTTCAACCAAAGCTTTCATTATTGTTTGGCCATAGCTTGACTACCGACTACTAGACAAACTGAAAACATGTTACCGAGAAGCTGGGCCTAATTACGGCTGTCGGAGGGCTTGTAGATTTGTCTTGCGTGAATTTCAATCGAAACAAGTATAATTTAATGACGGTCTCGTTTCGTGTGTCTTATATACTGTAATACACAATACAATTATCTGTACTGTTTGATAAAATTTAAATTTCTTTGTTAAAAAAATAACCTGAGAAAAGAAGCGTGCGTTAAGTTAATGTCGAGGTGGTTCTGTTGAATCTGTGTTTGTGAAAAAGAAGTCCAAACTGATTCATAATCAGCGTACAACCAAAACTGCAATAGCTAGAGGGAATATATAGTAAGACATATATTGCTCGATTGTGATGGTTTCCAAAATATGCGGTGTAGATGTAAACTGGGCAGTTGTGTACAGACAGTGTTGGGAGATGATGTATCGGCCATCGACCTGACTTCAGACTTCCTTTATCTTCTTGAATTATTGAATAAAATTAAGGAATTTACAGCCCTTATATTAATTGGTTATTTCGGTTGTTTTCTTTGTTAATTAGTTTTAGAAGTTAATTTATTATTGTTATTATTGTAGGGCCCATTTACAGCCGTACAATAAATTGTGAATGGTTTTTTATACTTATTATTGTTAATTAGTTCTAAGTAAGTATTTATAGTTATTATATTTCGTATTTATTTTAACTTTTACTATACATACAACTTTCGTTATATAGTCAATTATACTATATAGTTTTTGAAGATGGAGGTCCTCCGAAACGCGTCAACGAAAGTAGAATTGACGAAGCTAGGGAAGGCAGATCATTATACTGAACATATTGACAATAATCCTAGCAGAAAAGAAGAAGAATATAAAAGAATTTTGTACTATACATTTTTAATTATAATTGAAAACTTTTTTTTGTCATTTCAAATTCTTGTCCAGGCGTTGATGAAATCCATTACTTTGATGGAGTGAGAAGAAATCCATTACTCCTGAAATTAGTCTTGATGGTAATGATGGTAAATTACGGTTTTTTGCCGGAAAAAAACAATAACTATAGACTTGAAATTTTCAGGAGACATTGATGTTCTTAAACACTTAGATAATGATTGTCCGTTTTAATTGATTGATCCCCTGAAGGTGTATTGTTTAATAAGTACCTAGATTAATCAGTACATGTCTACTATTTGTGTCGTAAAATTAGAAAATTAATCTGCGTGATTCGAATGTAGGCCTGAGTGACATAGACCTAAATTTTTTAAAATGAGAGTAGTTCTACGCGTGTTATCAGTCATTGCTTCAGGAGAGAATAATAGTTTGGTTATGTGCTGATAATACTGGCTCCCAAATGTAATTCAAAGATCGGTTATGGAAATAGCACTTCGTAAATCAAAAAGACACCCTTCGGTGAGGCAATATTTTTAAAAAAACGCTGTAAATATTCTTATATAGAAACTGTAATTTCGTGTAGCTATTGTGACAGTGCGTATTTCATCTAGTAGACATTCGTAAAGCGGTCAAAATTATGATAGGTTTTATGTTCGGCCAGCATTACAGGATGTAACCGGCAAATATACTCAACGGTGAATCAGTGTCCGCCATCTTGAAACGGAAGTGTATGGGAAAAAATCTTACAAATACGTTGTTACGCTTATCGTACAAGGTACTTTCGTACCAAATTTCAAAACAATCGGTCAGACGTTTGGCCAAAACTGCGTATATTCGTCATCATTAAGTCAGTGGCAGACATCTAGAAACAGGAGTAAGTGGGGGAAAATCTTACACGTATGTCATTTGGGCTTTATGAAGAGGTACCTTCGTATCAAATTGCAAAACAATCGGTCATTGCGTTTGTATAAAACTGCGTACACGCAGTTATCGTAAATCGAAAGCCGCCGAACAGAGGCCACCATCTAGAACTAGACGTTAAGTGGGGGAATATCGTATACATACGTCATTTATGCTTTATACAAGGTACATCTGTATCAAATTTCAAAACAATCGATGATTGCGTTTAACTAAAACTGCGTACACACAGTTATCGTAAATCAGAGGCCGCCATCTTGAAGCGGAAGTGAATAGGGAAAATCTTACACATACGTCGTTCGGGCTTTATACAACGTACCTCTGTACCAAATTTCAAAACAATCTGTCAGTGCATTTGGCCAAAACTGCGTAGCAAACAAACACGCAAACTAAGTGCCGAACGGTCGAGTTGGAACAGAGGCGTCAATTATGTCACAGATCCTTTACCGTAACATTGTAAGAATCCGTGTTTATTTAAAAATTTTAAAATTAATACGCTCAAAAGCTTATTGAAGGTTTTGATGTTACAAGTGTACTTGCTCCTCTTTTGTCAATTTTTCGTTAAGTTACTCTCAATATGATTTCACTGAACCACAAAAATTGTCGTGCTAGGCGTATTCACTTCAAAAACGTATTTTCGCATCGGTTGGGACGTCATCACATTATGCGTTTTTATATTCTTATTACCAAATACAACACTTGCCTATAAGTATAATTATTACCAAAATTTATAACTAATAACATTTCACATATTTTATTCACTTTAACATTTTAAACTTGTAATTCTACCATTATTTTATTGAATATTTATTCCATTCTCACCTTTCAGTATTCGAACTATCTACTGTCAAGTCGCTTGATTTTGTAATACATATTATTGTTACTGACTGGCATCTCTGTGAATAGCCAGCTGTTTCAAACGTCAGCTGTTTGATATATTCTTTACTTTTTCATTACGTTATTCTCAATTCGATTTCACTGCACCACAAAATTTGCCGTACCGGGCGGAACGAAGTATTCACTTCAAAATCCACTCTGTGAACCAATACAAATGTAATGCGTATACTTCCATATTTGGTGGTGTAGGCTATTTGGTGCACGAGCTCCGGCTCGATATATGGCCGTCCTTTTGGTCTTGCATACGTTTAAGCTTAACTTATATTCGTGTGTACGCTATAAGGGGGATAACCCGATTGAAGGAGTATCAGAGGTCAAAATGATTTCTTATGCATCCATCTTGGTATGCGGTTCCTCGGGGCATAGTTATCTCTCAGCTACACGGCCTAGTACAAATTGCCTGACTTCTAAACTTTGTGTCGCCCATTTATAAGTTATGGAAATGTACACTTTCATTGTTCACAACATATGCGCAAAGGCCTGATTGCTTTTTGGACCCCCAGAGAGGCGTTTGGTCTTTCGCGTATCTGTTTTTTTTAACACATTTTTAGGTATACATAACGATGTTCCTTGTGCTTCCTCTTGTCGTAACGCCTCTCTAAGCTGATTCCGTCCTGATGTGATGAAAGAGAGTTTCTACTTTTATTATTTTTTTTTAAATTTACGATCATTTGGAAAATCTGATTCCGCTGTGATAATCGGCGTTAAAATCTGCTCAAATTAGCATTTCAAACTTCGAAATTACATTTAAGACACGAAATGGACCCTGACCGCCGTCAATTATTAGCGAATTCCCACTGTAAAACTGAGCAATTGAGCTATTTGTGTGTGTGTGTGTGTGTGTGTGTGTGTGTGTGTGTGTGTGCGTGCGTGTGTGTGTGTGTGTGTGTGTGTGTGTGTGTGTGTGCGCGCGCGTGTGTGTGTGTGTGTGTGTGTGTGTGTGTGTGTGTTAGCACGCTGAAGTTGATTTAAACTTGGTACCAAAATATCGATTACGGTAATAGTTTGGACAAGTTCGTTAACCAGCGAAATTTGTTAACACTTTCAAAATGGCGGCCGTCTGCAATCTTCAATCAATTCATGACTTTTTTGTCTTAAACGTTTTTTTTTTTTTTGGGAATCCGATTTCATCATCGTAATCACAGTTAAAATTCATTGAAATTAAGAAATTTAATTTGATGGCGGTCGGGGTCCATTTTCGTGTTCTCAACGTAATTTTAAAGTTTATGTTCTTAATAAATGAAAAATTTCAGTGCTGAGTGAAATCAGAATTTCGATAAAGGATAAAATGAAGAAAAATACGTTTGTGAACTCGCTTCTATCACGTCAACGAGCCAGCTGGGTGCCGTGATTATTTTTTTTTAACACAAGTCATAAATATCTTTGTTTTATTGCATTCTACCAGTAAGTCAGGGTTAATCAATTTCTGTATTTACGAGCTGGCGGAAGGATATTATCGACACTCAATACAGCATATGCGGGTCGGTTAGTCGGGTGCAGTGAAACAACTGTAAATCAATTGAACTGCTTGCCGAGATTAGGGTGCTCAAGAGTGAGTGAGTGTGTGTGTGTGTGTGTGAGAGAGAGAGGGGGGAGGGAGGAAAGGAAAGAGGAGGAGAGGGGGAGGGGAGACAGTGTGAGGGAGGGAGGGAGAGTGTGAGGAAGGAAGGGAGAAAGAGAGAGAGAGAGAGAGAGAGAGAGAGAGAGAGAGAGAGAGGAGTGTGTTGGCCGTAGCACTCAAGTTCGCAACTTCAGTCTTATTTGACAAAAATTGTTTTAGTAACGGCCTTAGTTCGTCAGTTTGAAGCCTTAAACAAAATCGTTTTTCACCACACTTTTTACAAAAATCTAATTACACCATCGAAATTAGCGTTTAAAAGTGCACATTCGAAACCTCTGAATATACAGAAATGAACTTGACAACGATCAAGATTAACTTTTATAACTTCAACGTGATTTGATAATTTAAAAGCTAATATATGCAGATTTTAATGCTGATTATATGGGTGGGAACAGATTTTAACATGTATCATGTTTCAGAGATAGTTGGAATGTTGAATTTTGCGTGATGCGAGTGTACAATCCACACTGATATATAATTGTTTATTTATATACATTGATATATAATAGTATATTTTGTGCTTCGCAAGTCATATGAATTTAATTATAATTAAAATTTCCTGTGTTTCCTTCCGTGATCGAACCTGGGACCTTGCGCCTGTATGGCGTCCGTGATAACCACTACACTACGGAAACTAACGAAGACGTTTGACCGATGTAAATATATGAAATGAATAGTTAATTTAATTTTTTTATTTTATTATTTTTAGTTGTATAGTAATAGGTCAGTTTTTTATATCAATTCGTAACGTTCAGCTGATTTCATCGAACAGCTGATAGGCTGTAATAGTTTTTAGATTATGTTGTTAAAAACTAGATGTGTTAATTTGTCATGTTTTCGAATAAACTATCCTAATTAAAATAAAAAGGAATAGAGAACATGACATTAGTTTTATTTTTGATTCAATAACATATTTTTTTAAAGAGTGGAACATTATCGTGAACTTAGTATTTAAAATTTTTAAATTCCATTGGAAAAATGGAAAGAAATTAAATTTTGCGTAGAAACTAGGCGCTTTCGAATGAATATTTGTTAGTGACCCTGTTTACACTGGTATCCGGGATCGACCTTAAAAAGTGAATATAGATTCTGTATGTGTTGTTTTAAATTATGTTGTCAATTTTTCGTTACGTGACTACACTCACAATTTGATATTACTGCTTCACAAAATTTGTTATATTGGGCATAAAAAAAGTATTTACTTCTATGTGCACATACACACACACGCGAGCGAGCGCACGCACACGCGCGCACACACACACACACACACACACACACACTTCAGAAATATTTTGTTGTTATTTTTGACTTCTTTAATATCAGAACCAAAAATTTTTCGACTAGGATCCTTTATCCGCCTGACTTTCAGTTCGGCCGGAGCCATTGTCCTGTTTAATTCTACACTCCAGGTAATGTTGCTGTGATGGAGACATAATAGAGGCCGTTGCCTGCGACTCATATCGTATCAATTGGGAATAGTTAGATTCGCGTGGAACCGGTTAAAATAAATCCGCCGACAATTATGACAAAACGCAGCACCGGCCGCCAGCGCCGCTGTAATAAAGAAGGCACTTCCGATGTAATCAGCGGGAGCTGGGATCTCTGTGGCTGTGGCAAGGTCGTTGCTTTATGTAAATAGTGGCTTCTTTTTCTTCTTCTTCTCCTAGTGTTAACCAATTACACTCGTTAGCGTAACATGCGGACGGTTTTATCCAATAAACAAGTGTGAAATTTTTAAAATGGTTTTAGTGTGCCGAGAATGGCGCGGTAGCTTTTAGACTAACAGCTTTGCACTTGTTAAGGTGCGTTTTTATTGTCTGTACTGTAGTAGAGTTTAAGCATATTGCGAATATCCATTGGAGCGGCCATCATGGTAAGACCCAGATCCGGAACTTCGAAATGTGCGCCGTTCCTGATTGGTAGGTCTTTGTTTTTGAGGTGTGGTAAGTTTTTGTTTTAAGATACGCGTTTAGCACTCTCGTTTATGTATATACTAGCTGCACTACACGGCGTTGCCGGGGGGATAATAAAGCATTTTGTATTTTACACATTAATATATATTGTAAACATTATTTTGTGAATACTGTATTGCTGTTGCTGTATTTGAGCATTTTAACCTTGACTTTATAAAAGTCAGAATGTAAATAAATCTAATTGTCAAAACAACAACAGCGCTACCTATCGGATTTAATTCAAACCAGTCTCTAAAGACAATATTCTTTGGAAATAATGTTTTATTTTTTCCGTAGCAGGTATTTTTCATTGTATAAGAAAATGTTTAAGTAAAAAAATAATAATAATTTGATCTTATTTTTGTTGTTAATAGTTTATGGAGAAATTGTGTCCTTTGCCTTCATTTTATAAAAGCCACAATGTAATTACGTCCAATCGTGAAAACAACAGCACTACCTATCGGATATAATTCAAACCACTCTCTAAAAACAGTAATCGATGGAAAATAAACTTTTTACGGAAACAGATATGGCGGTGAAATCACTCTAAAACACTCCTGGCACTAATAAGAACTATAAAAGTTTCATTGAAACCGGTTCTGTAGTTTCTGGTTAAATACAGGACACACTACGAACATTGCCTTTTATATATAAAAATAAAATTGTTAACGATCTCTTTAAAAAGTGATGTAGAGGCCAGGATCGGAGCTCTTTTCAGAAGCCTAAGTGGGGGTCTTGTCATCATGATTGTAATAGTTCATTTTGCAATAGAACAACTCGCTGAAAAAAATTATTTTTTAGCTCATTTTTTCTGATCTGTAAGAACTATTTTGTAGGTTCAAGTCAACAGTAGGTTCAAGTCAACAACTGTTCTCTACACTTATATTGCTTACGAACATCTGTGTACATAAATTGCCTACCCAACCCCCTGCAATGCAAACTGTATCTGTAAAATCAGAAGTATGTTTATAAGGAATAGGAATCTAAAGTACCGTGAGGATTGTCATAACATTTTGCATACGTACACCTTCGATACTGGGTCAGGTCGTTTTGGTCGTAAAATGAAGTAATAATTATTTAATTATCGCAATAATTACTGCAATGCAGCTGTACGCGGGCATAAGTGTACAAGGCCCTTTAAAGTCTGCTTGGATTCCCTCGACTGCAAAAAAAAAAAACAAACAATTTCTGGTATTGAACTAAAAATAAAAATCATATATATCATATTTTCTCTTTCTTTTTATTTTAATTACGATAGTTTGTTCGAAAACACTACAGATTAACATAGCTAGTTTTTAACAACATAACCTGAAACTAATATAGCCTATCGTTCAATGAAATCAGCTCAAAAGTAGAAAATTGAACATATCACAAGAAATATGTTATATAATTCCACAATAGCTGCTTCACTGCCAACTGTAAAATTACACGCACAACAGATATTTTCAAAATAAAGTGAACAGGGCGATAGGACACTGCAGCCGTGCTGGGTTCGCTCTACTACTGGAACTACGACATGCGTCTAGCCAGGACGAATGTGTTTGAAGAATAAAATGAAATAGAAAACTCTTCATATTTATTGTCAAATAATTACACGTCAAAAAAGGAAAAGATAAAAGGGTGTATAAGTGAGATAAAAAATTTTAACTGACACAATATTTTCTCTTTTTAACTTCTGATGAAGTGTAATTATTAGACAGAGACAGACATAAACAGTTTTTTCTTTAATGTTATTTTTCTAACATAAAATTGTACGTAGGTTATGGTGGGTTGTGAAACAAAATTTCAGGCTGAAAGTGGGTTCAATGACAAAAACTTTCGTTTACAGATCACTCGATTACGTGTTTGCTCGTTTAAAACATAACCTCAAAATTTCCCATCGCCTTAAATGTCAAACGTGATTCCTACGTTTTCATTAAATTACCGTAGCGGGTTTTCAACTTCAAGTCGACTTTATAAATAGGTGGCATGCAGCAGTCTCGCTGACGTGATGGAAGCGAATTTCCAAAAGTGTTTTTCTTTAAACGTCTTTTTAAAATTTGATTTAAAACGAACCCCGACCAGATTGAATTTATCAGTTTCATCGGTTTTAATTTAAGATAAAAAAGTTATTAGTTTTTAAAGTTTTGGAGTGGACGGCCATGTTTAACGAACTGGTCCAAACTATTACCATATTTGTGTACCAAGTTGAACCAAAGTAACACACGTGTGCGTGCTAAAACACACACACACACACACACACACACACACACACACACACACAGTTTTAGTATATTTATTCTTTATATATTACATGTATTCTCTATATATTTAACAGCCACTGTAAAAGTTTTTTAGTGGTCAGGATTTCAAGGTCCCGGGTCTGGGTCTTACCATGATGGCTTCCCCAATAGTTTATACCAGTGGAAATTCCCGAATGTACATAAACATCCACGATTCGAATAGAAATGTTCTAACAAAGACGAGATTTGACGTGGAGTTTGGCAATTGTGTGTATTCTCGAATAACATTTGTGTACGTCTGTAGCGTACAATACAGGATGTGCCAGAAAGTCTTTTGTTGTACTCCCACGCGTCGGTCTGACGTAGGCGTACCATCTAGGCTACATCGGTCGTGGATTGCGGTTCTCCATTAGCACTTTATTATATGCTAATAAAGCAGCTCGAATACATTAATTATATTGTATATGTTGCGATAGGATGTTTTAATCAGTTAATTAAACAATATAGTGAAATGTTAGATATTCTGATTCGCAACAAACATTTGTAAAATTAGGCGGAATCATAGTGGGCATGTTTTTTTTTCATTTTTGCGTCTAGACTATGCTTCTTTTCTGTTCGAGTTTGTAAATTTTAAATTGTCTAAATATTCTGAATTTTAACGGTGTCTTTTTTGGGTATTTTTAGCGAATTTTATTTGGAAAATGAACTAATTGGATTGTTTTTTTATTTTTATACACAAAGAGAATATTTTTGTTAATAGAAACGTAAATAAAAAGTTTAATTGAAACTAGATAAACTTATTACATAGAATTGGTGTAATAATTTAAAATCAGTTGTTCTGAATCTGTGACACCCTAATCCATAGCACCGAGATTGTTATTTATAATATTTGTAAGTTGTGGATAGAATTTGCAGATATTATGTAGTCTATGTATTGTTTACGTAAGTAATGTAAATCACCAGATTATTGTCCAACATCAATTGGGCCTGAGAAATAGTTGAAAGTTTTCGATAGCAGACAAACATTCATAAAATGAAATTAATTTGTAAACTTTACATGAATGTTGATCGAAATAGACTCTCTCTCGCTTATTATATGCCAGCAACGGGGAGGTGAATTGACCGCAGCCTGTACGGATGTCGTCCGTACCGTTGCACAGTGAGTAGCGTATTTGCAATCCAAAAAGTAACATTAATAAAATCGCACTTGCATACGTAGCATACGCATACATATGGTAAAGTAAGGTGTGGTGAACCAGTGTTAGGCCCGACAAGCGAATAAGATACCGCTGTGTGTGTGTGTGTGTGTGTGTGTGTGTGTGTGTGTGTGTGTGTGTTGTTTGTTTGTTTGTGTGAGGTGATATATACCCTTTTTAATGATTTTAATTGGATATACATCATGGTAAGACCCAGACTCGTACCCTTTAAATGAGCGCAGATCCTGTAACCTTTTGATGGGTCGTTAAATTTATGTGTAAATTAAGTTATGTGCGTGTGTGTTGCAGACATTTCAAATCTTAAAAAATTCATAATTTTTTGTCTTAAAATTGTTTGGAAATTTAATTTCTCCATTGTAATCAGCGTTAAAAGCTGCGTAGGTTAGCATTTTGAATTTTCAGAATCCGTTAAAATTGAGGAAGTTAATTTGACGGTGATCGGGGTTCATTTTCGTATTTTCAATGTAATTTGAAAGATTAGTGCTAATTAGTGTGGTGGAATCAGAATTTCGAAATAACGGTAAGTTGTAAAAATATATTTTGGGAAATTCGCTTCCATTGCGTCAGCAAGACAGCTGCGTGCCGCGATTATTGAAACATAAATCTAATCGGTTGTCACTTTCACCCGAACACGCCGCGGTAAATCAAACCTTCACTTTACATGACAAACGGTCGATTGTAATTTCTTAATTACGTAGATCCCACAAACACAAGATTGGTCTTCCAACTGTTATGTAATTCGGACACGCAGCTGTCTCGCTGTTGTGATGTTAGCGAAACTAACAGCATTAAATAAACCGCTTATTTCGACCTGATTATATATCCTGTATTTTATAATATAGGAGCCCTGACCGCCGTGAAATTCTCAAGTAAAAAAAAAATCTGATCTCACCATCATAATCAGCGTTAAAATCTTTTTAATTATTAATGTATTTTAAATTAACATTTGATTATTTTCAAGAATAGACTACAGTTATTTGAAAATTGTCAATGCTAACTTACGCTTGTTTCGATGTAAAATATTTATGGTGTGTGTGTGTGTGTGTGTGTGTGTGTGTGTGTGTGCGCGCGCGCGCGTTAGAGAGAGAGAGAGAGGGGGCGAGTGAGAGAGAGAAAGTGCAATTTCGGTCCGATTTGATTAAATCTTGGCACAAAAATCGATTTTGGTAATATAACAAGTTTTTTATGTCGCAAAATCCGTTCAACAGATTCAGAACGGCAGTCATTTCAAATCTTTAAAAATTCAAAACTTCAGTGCTTTAATATTTTCGAAAAAAAAAACTAATCGCAACAACGTAATCAGCGTTGAAAACTGCATAAACTAGCTTTTTGAATTTTCAAATTCCTTTGCAATTAAGAAATTTAATTTGACGGCGGTCAGGATTCTTTTTCGTATTTTCATTGTAGCTTGTAAGTTTGAAATTGTAATGTATGCTGATTATGGTGGTGAAACCAGAATTTCTAAAAGAGTAAGACAGATATAATTTTGGAAGTTAGCTGCCGTCACGTCAGCGAGACAGCTGTTTGCAGTTATTGTAATTGTTATAATTTAGTGAATTTGCAATGGAAAATAAACTGTTGGAACGGTCATCACGATAAGACCTCTAGGTCACGTCTTGAAAGACGACTAAGTGGAAAATAAGCAGTGTTGGTTGCTTTCGATTTTTTGGTGATTTTTGTCTCAAAACGCTTTGTTACATGTCCAAAAGCAATAATTCAAAACATAAAAGCGCGGAAAGCACGGGAAGTACTATAAAATTGGAAAATAAAAGTAACCCGCGTACCCTCAAAATTGCTACCGCGTGTAAGTAGGTAACGTGTTTAGATCGTTAAAACTATAAGAAAACCTTTATTATTATTATTTTTCAATACTTAAGGATCTAACTGACACTGTTGTTGGGTGAAAAACCTATTTAATTAGACGAACGCAATTTTAACAATGCTTTCACTGCAAGAATGATCATAGTAATACGTATTAAGTAATGCCTATTTAAATGTGATAACGCTCATGAGCAGTAAGTCGGTGTAGGACATCTTGCGTGTTTCGTGCTATGTAAACAGTAGTGACGTCACGTTGAGTTCCATAAAAAACAGCCTAAAAATCATAAGTAATCTAAAAAAAAATATTTTCCGCGAATGAATATGTGTTAATTGGATAGACCTAATAAGGTATGTATTAAAATAATCAAATATTCATTATTCAATATTAATTCAAATATTCAACAAAAAAAAAAAATTAAAATATTCAAAAATCGCTATTTAAAAACAGCTTATACCTGCCTAGTTAACATTTATTTATACACATAAACTGTTTTAAGTTAGCCTATATTGTTGTTAGCAGTTTATTTCTGTTTACTTTCAGACTTGGTATAAAAATCGATTTTTGTAATATCTTAAGCAAGTTCGTTATTAAGTAAAAATGTTTCTATAATTCCAAAATGGCGGTAACTGCAAACCTAAACGTTTTTGTCTCACAGTACTCTGGAAATTTTATTCACCATAGTAATCGGCGTTAAAAAGTGCAAAAATTAACGTTTCGATTTTTCAGAATCAGTTGAAATTATGAAAATGAATTCGACGGCGGTCAGGGTTCGTTTTTTTGTACTTCCAATGTAACTTGTAAGTTTAAAATGCTGCTATGTACAGATTTTAATGATTTATTATGATCGTGGAATCAGATTTTCAAGAAAGTATTTTAGGAAATTCGCTTCAGCGATTATTTCTGAAATGTGCGTGCAGCGATTATTTCTTAATTCTACGCACAGATATTGAAACACGTTTCCTGTGTCTCCTTGCAATAACATGCGAAGCTTAAGATAGCAATCTACGTCCGCTTCATCAATCTCTTCCAACGACAATTCATTTACGGCAAACAATAATTCGCAACATAAATCTGTTTACAAGACTTTCACTCGGACCCGGCTTGCAATCTGTGCGGCATTAAAGTCTCCCGAGCTTATCCTTTTGTAACCTAACAATCGGTTCTGTCAATGTAAATCTTAAAAGTTATTATTTGTAGATGATGTACTAGGCAATTAACATGTCACGCTATCGGGCAGAAGGTAAATCAAGCGAGATGGCGGGAAGCGCATTCACTAGATTTTGATGTAATGCACTTTAAAACGGCGATTTTACAGTGTCAGTTGTGTAATGGCGTAGTTAAACTAGGGATTTTCATATTTCTTTTTTTTTTACAATAGAGGGCCAAAATTTCGATGATCCTGGTTTTGCCGCGCATCTATGTAGCTGATTGTGCACCCTCGTCCACAGGTTCAACCCTCAGGTCTCTAGAGAACCGTGAGATGCTTCGGACGATGTTGTCCTTTTCAATCGTCTGTCCTCCACTCCAGAGAGTATCTGGTAACTCAGATCGTCAAAACGTATGTGTTGAGCTGTTTCCTCAGCTGTACCAAGTTTCCTAAACAAACGTTTTGTCTAATGAGAACCCATTTTGTGTAGATCACTGGGCAATGTCCAGTGACCCGTCACTCTCTGCCGATCCGTCCTGTTCAGCCGAAAGGCTTCTTCTGTATGGAATCTAGCTGGACCTCTCTAACTGCACAAGACCTTCTATTCTCTCCCAAGATCTTTGGTGTTCCTTAGAAACCCATTGGGAGACATGTTTGCGGGCTAGAATATAGAATACTCCACAAGCAGGTTCTGAGCTGTCGGCTCCTATCCTGGCGCGCCGATCTGCCTCTTCATTCCCACGAGCGTGTGTCGGTAATTCCTCTTGATTTTTCGTTAAAAATTGTAATGAACCTTAGTTCTACGTGATCCATTTAACTTTTAGCAAATTTCACTGGAAAATGAGCTATTTGAGCAGCCATCATGGAGATGTTTGGCAGCCATCATTTGATCCGAATTGAATACAATTTTGGTAATAGCCTGCGCAGTTCGTTACCCAGCAAAATCTGTTTGACCGTTTCAAAATGGCGGGTATTCTAATACTCTAAAAAACGAAGCTTTTTTTATCTTAAAATTGTCTTAAAATTTAAGACAAAAAGTGTACATTTTTAAATATTTGAAATGACTGCCATTTTGAAACTGTTGAAAGAAATTTGCTGTTTAACGAACTTATCCAAGCTATTAATAAAGTCGATTTTTGTGCCAAGTTTGAATAAATTCGTACTGAAATTGCGATCGTGAGCCACTTAGATAAGTAATTTAGAGGTCAAGGTCGGTGTCACTACTAGGTATGGCCGTTTTCCAATAGGAAGGTGTCACTTCCAATAGCTCATTTTCTAGTAGAAATTCGCTAAACATATAGTGATACTGTTCGTCTAGGTTGTTGAAATTGCTTCCATCACTTTGGCTATATATCTGCGTGTCGTGATTAAACGAATATTTGACAGATATATTAATTGATAGGCTACTACTGTTTTAGTCGCCTGTTACACTGTGTTTTTTTTTCTAGAGGCTCAGCGTAACTTTGCAGTTTATTCTTCGAGTTGGTTGCCCCCTCCCCGGTCACATGACCTCAGAGTCTGTTTGGTTTTCCAACACGAATCGCTGCTTTGCGATCGTTTACAAAGCAAACAATATTAATCTACGATTGTAACGTCTACGACAAAACGGCGTCATCAGAAACTAGGAACTGTTTTTATTGGCGCAGTAAAACACACGTGCGCATTTCAATACGCCATCAATACAAAATGTCTCCTGTTTTATTTGTCCGGTTCCCTTCGGCGTTTCCAAATTATTGGTAAGTTACGACTTTGAAAGTGATAAAAGACGAAAGGTTGTCGTTCGAATGAGTGGCACTAAAGTCACTGACACTTGAATGTCTTGCCCTAACAGTGACCAAAAAAAGTAAAGAGTGGAGCTTCTGGTACAACTTTATATTTCCTAAATGATACTTCCTGCTGGCTTAAAACTTTATCTGGCGTTTTCTGATTCCTAGCTTCCATTTTCTCTGGCGTTCCATAGATCTTGATCCAATCCCCTGCTCTCACTTCGTTATCAATTCCTTCACTAAAATTAAGTTTCCGTCTTCCTCTTCTTTTGCGACCATGTGGTTTCCATTTTTTAATTTATTTCAGAAGTCGATTTTCGTCCATCCTTTGAACATGACTAAACCATCGAAACTGTTTTGTCTTGATGTCTACAATTGCATACTTCACATTCATGATTTCTAGGATTCTTAATTTTTTTATCTTTTCCCGTTTTGACCACCTGTGGCTCTTCGACAATAGTCCATTTCTGTTTTTTGTTTCAGTGTTCATACTTCGCTTATATATGAAATTATACTTTTTGTAATTGTATTGTATTTTCGATATCTGTTGATCCCATATGATATTGCTCAGTATTCTTATTGCTCTTCTTCCCAAGGTGTTTCGTTCTTTTATAGCTGTGTCCAGGAGTGTATCGCTAGTAATTGTCATTGCCAAATACTTGTCCTTTGATTTTTGTGTTTTGTTCCAATAGAAGATTCCTGTTCTGCCCTCCAATGCACATGTACTTGCTTTTCAACTCCTCTAGATTTCAACTCTTATAGATTCACATGCACAGGGTCCTTGTTAGATCATTTGATTTGTGTGTCGTGTTCCAATAGAAGATTTCTGCTCTGCCCTCCAATAATTCAAAGCACTCTGTTTTGTTTAGGTGTACGTCTTAATGGATAAACCACAAATAAAAGGAGGTAGGCCTACTAATGAAGAACCAACGGATTTATATTTACGATAGGCCTAATGTAGTTTTAATAAAATTTAAAATGGAAAATTGAAAACACCATATATAATTATATAACAGAGTACAGAGTACAGAGTACGGGCGCTTACTGTTGTGACACTGCATCTAGGAGGCATATAATTGTACAAGTTCTTTTTTTAGATTTTATTTGAACTAGTGCACACGTTGATAAATATAAAAACTTCTAATTACTAGACGCGGTTTTATTGTACAAATTTGTAATATTTGCACTTAAAGGTACTGCCACTGACCAACAGAAATTATCTTTTGAAAAATATAATGATTCTGTATTAGTGTAAATTCAGAGAGTATTTTTACCAATTACTTCACATGTAAGATAATACAAATTCTGTATGATTTGTGTGTATCTCATACATGTATCCCAATGTGAACGCACCATTAGAAGTTATTTTTTTCAAAACATTTTTAAAAAATGAATCCATCCTCAAAAATTCTACACCCAAGCTTTGTGGGGTGTAATTCTACACTATTTGTGGGGTGAATTACGAATGTTCCTTCTGGGTGATTATGAATGAGGGCATTGTATTTTAAATACAGTATAAGGTTTAGAACCACGAATACAAGAAACAGAAAAATTTTACTGTATTTAGGTCGCATGTAAGTCATAAATGTCAAAATACTCAAGCAGTATTTGTCATTTTCTTATCCCTTAAAGTGTCAGGACAAGGGCACGCCTTTATTTCGGCCTGTTCGAGGCAATAAAAAGCAAGGCGGTGAAAATTCCCGGATGTCAACAACACTTTGAAATACAACTTTCAAAATAGTCCCGAACCGGGGTGCCCATGTACCTGAGGCATCAACAAAGCAAATAGGGATGACCTTGTAAATCTTAGGGGTAGTTGTCGGAACACATGTTGACAGTTCACCCCCACCAAGTAACTGTTCAGACAATGGTAACAGGTAGAAACTGCCCCTTCCATAGTTGAGCGTTCAGTCTTGGTTGTGTTTTGTACAGTCTAACTTGTAGTCGAGTGTTTGTGTTGGTTTGTGTACATTATAGTTTTTCAGTCAATAGTTGTGAGGTGTGTTTTCAGAGCGATGTAAGTTTTTTGCCCGTTTGGTGTGAATACAGTTTAAGTATCTAGGTAGTTACTTATCCCTTATAAGGTTTTCTCAAGTTTTTAGTGACCAAACAAATTTCTGATAATTTGTGAACTTTTATTGATAAATGAGGTATTGGAGCGCCATCACAGTAACACCCAGACTGGGGGACTTTGAAATGAGCGGCGATCCTGGCACAAAAATTGATTTTGGTAGTGGCTTAGACGAGTTTTTTTTAACCAACTAAATTCGTTCTTCTGTTTAAAAATTCATACGTTTTTTGTAATTAGCGTTAAAAATTGCCTAAATTAGCATTTCGAGTTTTCAGAATTCGTTGTTATTAAGAAATTTAATTTGACGGAGGTCAAGGTTCGCTTTCGTATTTTTAATGAAATTTGAAAGTTTATAGCGCTAATATATGCAGGTAATACTGCTCATTATGCTGGTGAAATCAGAATTTTTGAAAAAAAGGTAAGAATAAAAAAAATACTTTCTAAAATTTGCTTCTATCACGTCAGCAAGTCACCTGCGTGCCAGAATTGTATTATCGTTTGGTTGTGTTATACAACTTATTGTCTACTCCGAGACACTTGAAACATATAGGCCTACATTTAGAAAAAATTGTCAAAGAAGGATGAGATAATATTTATAAAAAACAGCTGTCCGATAAATCGGGCGTTTATTGAACCAAATTGGTTAAAACGGGTGCGCGACACGCGGAATTTTTGTAAGCGCTGTGCTCGTATAGTCTACAGTACGGCTTGTTATATTGGTGTTTTAACGTCGGTAAAAAGTGTGTGTGTGTGTGTGTGTGTGTTTCATAGTTCATTATAAAGGCAATCATAAATCGGGGATGTAAATCAACTGGGCCCGCACGTTGAGATGAGATGGGTGACTTGGAGATAGCGATAAGGCAGGCGTTCACAAATGCCGGGTAATGTTGTCTTAATTGCATTTGAATTTAAATTAAAATCAAGTCCGAGTGCGGTGTAAATCAAATTGCGCCTCCACTGTGAATGCAGCCTGAAAACCAGAGTTGAATCGGTCGCCAGTTGTTTTTCCTCCGAGTGCAACATTTTAAATGAATAATCACGCGTAGCTCTCTGGCGTCAATTTCGAAATGCCAATTTTGTGCAGATTTTAACGATAGTGGGGTCGAGTTGCCGAAAAAAGTGTAAGTTAAGAGTTTCGAATAGCCGCCATTTTGAAACGGTTGAATAAATTCGCTCGGAAACGAACTTACCCGAGTAATTTCGCCTTGTGTGTGTGTGTGTGTGTGTGTGTGTGTGTGTGTGTGTGTGTGTGTGTGTGTGTGTGTATATATATATATATATATATTAGTAGTATTATTATTATTATCTGCGTATAGACCCTGTTGGATCACGCAAAGCACTCCGACTCATGTCTTGCTCCTTCTAATCCTCCACACCTCCCTCATCCTGTCCCCATGGATCCTCTTCCGCTCCTCCGTCCATTTGATCCCTGCTCTCTTTGGGATTTCATTCTCTGGGACCTTCCAACCGAGCATCTTTTATATATATATATATATGGGAAAAAAGCTATTAGAGCGGCCATCATAGTAAAACCCAGACCTGGGCCTCCTTGAAATGAATACCGATTCTGACTACTAGGTCACTTAGAGAAGTCGTTAAAAGTGTGTGTGTCGGGGGCGCAGGCTTACAATAGCAATTTTTTCTGTTTTAATTCAATTTTATCACAAAAATCCGTTATTCTGATAGCTTGGACAAGTTTCTTACCCAGCAAAACTTCGTTCAACAGTTTCAAAATGGCAGCCATTTCATATCTTTTAAAATTCATTACTCCTGTGTGAAATATTTTTGAAAGTCTAAATTCACCGGCGTAATCGACATTAAAAACTACATACATTAGTATTTTGAATTTTTAAATATCCGTTGAAATTTAGAAATTTAATGTGACGGCGGTCAGGTTCATTTTCGTATTCTCAATGTAATTTGATGAAAATTTACAGTGCTGATGTATGCAGATTTTAGTGTTGATTATGATGGTGAAATCGGAATTTCAAATAGGTTAGGATGAAGGAAAAAGTTTTGGAAATTCGCTTCTATCACGTCAGCGAGACAGCTGCGTGCCGCGATTATTTTTTTCTTTAAATCAGTAATTAATTCCGAAATGAAGGGCGTATAAAAAACTGGTACCTTCGGTCGGGATCAGGTGTTTTTATAACGCCTGCTTAACAATTTAATAACAATGTGAAGAGCAGGGAAAATAGGAGCCGACATCTACCCGCCTCGAGCGGTTAGTCAATCCTAGTTGTACAGCCTGACAGGCACTCTACGCCGCCAAATGAAACCTATAACTAAAACCTTGCTTCAGCCCTCACGCTATGAAATATTTTACCCGAGGTTTTAGGACTACTAAGTGGGTCTGATTTCAATAAACTGTGAAGAGGCTGTGAATCCTGTCGGTCATATGAATCTATTCCCTATAAACCTAATGTTAATTAACATATTACTAAGCTGTTTGTAATAATAATAAAGTTATGTTTGATATATAATTTTAAAGGTCTTGTTTATGATCCGCTTTTTACATGTTGTGTAGTGTTTCGATTAACCATCATTCTCGAAACCTTTCGATTGACGGATGACAGAAATAATTCGTCCGTACTTTCGGCGATTGATAAAAATAACATACTGTACTCTCTTTATAGCACAGAAATCCGCAGGATTGCAGACTAGCTGCATCTATTGAGAGGATTTAGACGTCCTCGCGGAACCCGAGTCTAACAAACACACACAACACTACACTTGCGACTTTAACACTTTACACTCACACTTACATTTAGGGAGGCGAAAATAGGCTCAATGTGCTTTTCGCCTTAAAATTAAAAAAAAATATAGCACAGAATGTTTTATTATTAATATTATTTTGGAAAAGTTAGTACAACTCCTAAGTTTTCTAATTATGTATTATATATATATTTTTTTTTAACGTCCGTCTATTGTGTACACTTGGGCTAATGCAGACGATGGGATGATTTATAGCGTATGAGAATGCCAAGCCCTGGCCGGGAATCGAATCCGGGTCCTCGGGGTGAAAGCCCATTACGCTATCAATTAGGCACTGAGGCGGCTTATGTATTATACAAATTTTACATACAGTAAATCATCCGCGCTTAACATTTTGATAATTATTCTCGAATCATATGCGAGAGCACCGCCCGCTCCTCTTAGAGTACTCAAGTGACTGTTAAGTGATCGACCTATACGCTGAATGGTATTATCGTGTGACAGTGTTTATCATTCAATAGAAACTTTAATGCACTCTTTCGGGATTTTTTGATACAACTTGAAGTGTTTCTATCTCAGGATCGTTTACTTTTCGATTATCATTGTTTGCTTGCGATTAGTGTCAGCATCCGTCGGCTGTGCAATAAATAAGTCGTGTGCAGTTACGTGTTTTGTTTTGTCTAGAAGGTTACTTGTATTATTTATTATAAAGTATTTACTATTGAAGGATGTTAAAAATGTCACAGAACGAATTCCTGACAATCCGATCTAATCGGCCATTGAAATCTGCGTGTGGAGGAGTTAACATATTAAATTTGCAAATACGGAAGTAATTCCTGACCACCATCAGGTTCGTTTTGGTATTTCCAAAGGAATTACAAACGGTATTTTTTTAATAATTATTGTGGTAAAATCGAGTATTCACAAAAATAATTAAGTAAAACGCTGTAATTATTTTTTAATATTGGGAATGGCTGCCATTTTGAAACTGATGAATTTTGCTGGGTAACGAACTCTTCGTTGCAGTTCTTCAGTCGATTTTTGTGTCAAATTTGAATCAACTCCTATCTAAATTAGGGTGTACAAAGAAATATATATATATAGACCCCTAAATATATTTACGGCCTGGGTATGACTATGACAGCAGTTCCGATAGCGCAAATATAGATATAATGATGACGGATGCTGTGATCATTTTCGTATTTTCATTGCTAATTTACGCTGATTTTAACGCTGGTTACACAACGGGCATCAATTTTTCCGCAAACAATGTTTCCCCAACTGTGTAACGAACTTGCCTGAATTGTATTTTCGGTCCAAATGCCTGTTTACTAGAGGTGAGCGTTATTTAATGTAACAGTCAAAGTAACAGTGATCAAATAAATACGCGTTCCTAGAGTAACGTGTTAATGCCATTTACCCTGTTACTTTTGTCACATGTCATGCCCTGATGATAGTGGATACTGAAATTGAAAGTCTTCCTACTACACCATATAACTATGACTGTGCATGCGTGCCTGTTACTTTTGTAACTGTTTTGGGCTTTTAGGAACTATATCCCCACGTTTTTGAAGCGAAGCTTTTAATGTTAGCTTTTTCGAAAGGAGTAAATAGAAAAAAGTCTTCCGAACAAAAGAATGTAACGGAAATATGGAACGAACAACCAAAAGAATTTCGTCTCTGTTTCTGTCTCGTTTTCTTCCTCCTTTTCGATAACAGTACACGCATATTATATGAAAACGTTGTGTTGCTTTGGTTTCGGTATTTTCCTTAGTTGAAGAACACGTGCACGTTGTAACCGTTTATAATACATTCGAAATTAATATTTACGTTTATAATAATTTTTGTTAATATTGCTAGTTTTTAACAACATAACTTGGAACTTATTATAGCGTATCAGCTGTTATAGTCAGCAGTGAATTCAGCGGATCGTTACGTATATTATAAAACAACTGATCTTTTATTATAACTACAGTAATAAATATCTAAGCTAGGTTTACGTATTTATTTATTTAAACAAAACAAGATATTTGTAAACATACCTTCAAACTAATTATATATTAAGTCTTTACTTAACAAAAGCTTAGCTTCTGTCGGTAACTCCCCGAGTTCCACACGTGTACTTTTCTTTCAAAAATTTTATTTATAGTTACACAGTTGCAATTCACATTCCATTCCAAGTTCCAACCAAAACGTTTAGGAGTTTTGTAGACAGATGTTAGGATCGTTTCATTTTTATTCGTGTGTTGTTATGGTTGTAGTTAAGGTTATGTAGATTCGAAGTTACGTTTATGTACATTTGTTGTAGTTTTATTCAGTTTTAAAGTTATTTTTCTGTATTCTATAATACAGATTTATAGTTTTTACGCAAATCTTGCTTACAGTGGATTTTTAACCTAATAATTGAATTGAAATACGACATTTTACAAATTTTGTTGCCTGAATTTGTGTTGTCTGTACAGTGCATTAAATAAATGAAACTATGTTACAATACAATCACTACAACAGATTGGAACGCTGTTACTTTATTAACAGGGTTAATTACTGGGCCGGAACAGTAACGTTGGAACCTGTTCCAGGGAAATAACAGTTTCACGCATTTTGTTGGCGATACATTTGTTTGCCGCGATAGATTTGTTTTAAAACTGTGGAACCAGTTTAAGCCTACTTCTGTGAACTAGACCTGTTTTTAATCTAGCCTAGGATTAGAGAGATGTTGTTTTAATGAACTTTGTTCTTTGTTACAGGAGTGAAGCGGTACTCTGTACTTTGTCTTCTTGAATAGGTAATTCACATTATTTTTCAAACTTACTAGTAAAAACACTCGTTATTTGTATTCACGCCTAATCAGTTATAATACTCGTATTTATAATAACATCGCTGATGAATATTCGTCACGGCGATGATAACCTTAACGGTTTTTCGCCGGAAAAAATTAATATTCGTCAACAAATTTTTTAGTGAATACTTCTTTGGTGGTGCAGTGAAATCGAATTCAAAGTAACGTAACGAAAAAGTGAAGAACATATGAAACAGCTGATGGTTAAAAACAGCTGGTTATCACAGAGATGCCATCAGTGAGTTAGAATAATATGTATTAGAGCATCAAGCGTCTTGATCATAGATAGACTACATATTTCGAATACTGAAAGGCGAGAATAGAATAAATATTAGATAAAATAACAGTAAAATTAGAATTTTAAAATGTTAAAATGCATAAAATAAGTGGAATATTATGGATGCGAGTCACTGATTTACAATATGCATTACAAAACAAGCGACCTGACCATAGATAGACTACTAAGTTCGAATAATAAAAGGCGAGAATAGAATAAATTAGATAAAATACTGGTATTAGAAGTTTAAAATGATTAAAGTAAATGAAATATTATTTGTGTCAGTTAGTGATTTACAATATGTATTATAAAACAAGCGACCTGGCCATAGATATACTACTAAGTTAGAATACTGAAAAGGGAAAATAGAAAAAATATTAGATAAAATAATGGTAGCATTAGAAGTTTAAAATGTTAAAATGAATAAAATAAAAAGTATTATTTATGCCAGTTAGTGATTTACAATACCTAGGCCTATTACAAAACAAACAACCTGGCCATAGATAGTAAAACTACTAAGTTCGAATATTGAAAAGCGAGAATAGGATAAATATTAGATAAAATAATGGTAGCTTTGGAACTTTAAAATATTAAAATGAACAGTATTTATACATTTTTGTAATAATAATTAAAGACAATGTTGTATTTGGCATTAAGCATATAAAAACTTACAGTACAAATGTTGACGTCACAACCGTGCGAATTTACATTTTTTAAGTGAAAATTTCACTGTTACGCCGGGCACAGCAAATTTCGTGGTGCAGTGAAATCGAATTGAGAGTACAATCATGTTTTAAGGCAAGTTGTGATGTTGGATTTTGCGCGATGCGCGTCATTGTCATATGGCTACTATAAACAGCTGATTTCGCACAACAGCTGTTTCTTCAATATCATTTCAATTGAGGTTATGTTGAATATATTTTTTAAATAAAATGGGCAATAAAACTATTAAAAAATATGTTTTAAATGAAGAACAAAGATTAGGAAAAAATGAACGAGAGAGAGACTACGACGATTAGAAAGTAAATTAAAACGAAAAAATGAAATTTGCGATGTGAATGTTACAATTATTAAAAGAGTTTTTATCTTATAGCCTACTTTTTTGAAAATAATTTCACCATTGTAATCAGCGTTAAAATCTGCATAAAAACATCTGAAATATTCAGAATCCGCTGAAAATAAGAAAATGAATTATCTTTGATTTCTCAATTTCGATGCTGATGCAGATTTTGAATGTGAATTATAACAGTGAAATCGAAATAAAAAACCCCGTTTTTTTAAAATGAATTTAAGAACATAACTTAATTCAATTTTATTGATCTTAATGTTATTTCAGTACACCACTATATTTGCTGTACCCGGCGATGAGTTAACGTTGAAAATGTTACAGTTCTTTGGTGAACATTTGATTAGCCCAGTTAGTTTTACCCGTGCTTGCGTCGAGACAAGTGTACACAAGTGAAAACAGAAGCACGCGTCTTGTCTAGGAAAGTGAGCAGCGGGGCACAGACGCCGGTACTGAATGGGAAATGGCGAGCGGGAACGTGTTTTCGGCTTGTTTGCGAGTAAAGTGGAACAGGTTGCGTAACTGCAGTGTTATAAAAACACCTATCGTTATTGTACGCCGCGGGAATCCGCAATGCCGGTGCGGGCAGGTGGAGCGCGTGCGGTGTTGCCAGCTTGCAGTTTTAGAAAATTTTGGAGGCCGTGAAAGAACAATTGAACCGAATTCGTAGCTTTATAAAATGCACGAATAATTGGAGCATAGCGTAACGTACGTTATAAAAATACTGAGTATATACTGTATATTAAAACGCATCGAAAATGAACCCTGACCGCCGTCATATTTATTAACATCCCTGATTAATATAAACGTATCTGATTAGGAAAATATGATTTTTTTTCCTATGACAGTTTTCAGTCGCCGCCGTTTTAAAACTGTTGGACGTATTTTGCTGGGTAAGATCCTAGCTATCGATGTTTGTGCCTCGTTTTAACAGAATCTGACTGAAATTCTGTCGGAAATTCTGAGGATATAGTCGGAACATTATCAATAGGTTAGGGTTGGCGCTCGTCATATAGGATCGGATGGAGTCTTTATATAGGTCATAAATATACACAATGTTTCAAAAATGAACCTTGACCGCCGTTATATTTATTAATTAACATCGCTAATTACGATGTTGGAATCAGAATTTTAAAAACGTATCTGGTTAGAAAATTATGATTTGTTTTACAGTTTTCGGTGGCCGCCATTTTAAAACTGTTGACATATTTTTGCTGGGTAAGATCCTAGCTATCGATGTTTGTGCCTCATTTTAACAGAATCTGACTGAAATTGCGAATGTGAGTGAGCTAAACACAGACGTATAGTGGAACATTATCAATAGGTTAGGATCGGCTGGAGTCTTTATATAGTTCATAAATATACACGATGTTTCGAAGATGAATCTTGACCGCCGTTATATTTATTAATATCGCTAATTACGATGTTTGAATCAGATTTTCAAAAACGTATCTGATTAGAAAATTATGATTTTAAAAATTTTTTAAATGGCCGCCATTTTTAAAAGTGTCTGACATATTTTGCTGAGTAAGATCCTAGTTATCAATATATAATCATTTATTGTCGTTACGTTTTTAGTATCTGAAGGTTTACAGTATTTTAAAATAATACTTCAGAATTTCAGTTATAAGTTGTTAATATAACTTCCCTATGATTGTTATAGCCTTCAGTGTTCTTAATATATCCTTACAACATGTGCTGTAGTTAAAGTTGTTATCCTAAGCGTTTTTAATACCTGAAAAATTTTTGCTTTCTAAAAATATACTGTACTCGAGTACCATAATAGAGTGCAATAGAGTGGTACATTTGTAAACGTACAACTCTAGCTAGAGTTATGTTTATACATAACTTATACATAAAACTTATGTTTTTAGAGCTTCAATATTTCAAAATTCATTCTTAATAGTTTAGTGCCTTAGAAACGTTTAGAAATATGTGACTGTTATTACTTTAGTTAGAACTCATCATGTCTTAAGACTCTTGTATGATTTATCTATAGATTTTTAGTGCCTACACTATTTAAAAAATACAGTAGCCTTTAGATTTGCATACTTTAACAATAAGTAGAAATATTTTAGTTGTTTGATTATCAGTGTTTAAGTTATAGGTCAATATTCATCATTCGAAAGTCAACAGTATTTTAGCATTTTTAGTATATCAGAATCTTAAAACTATAGTATTTTTAGTTACAAGCATGAATAACATTCTTGATGCTCTTAGTACTTTAGAATAATATACCTTTAGAGTTTTCGTTTTGTTTCAATTTAATGTAATTACTAAAATATATAGATTATGTATTTCAAAAAGGTCACAGGGTCCTTAGGAATTAAATATTTTTGACGCATGTTTTAATAGAATTTGACTGAAATTGCGAACGTGAGCGTGCTAAACACACACGTATAGTCGGAACATTATCAGTTGGTTAGGAACGGCGCTCGTTTCAAGGTAAATAGTACTGTGAATACAAAATGAGCCACAGAGTAGACACAAGAGTGTAATGGACTCGGAGGTGAAATGCAAGTAAATTAATTTTTTTGATAATTTTTGTGTATCTCATTGATATCAAAATTTCCCTCAGAATTTCCCTCTAATTGGCAACACTGAAGACAATAAATTTACTGTATTTATACCAGAGCAAAACAATAGGACAGAACCTCTTGCACCGCCGCCTAGTGGCGCTCACACGCACTACACAATACTCGAGCGCCTCTCGGACCAATAACCTTATGAACTTGGTCTAGCCGTGAACAAAAGCACTGCAAAAACTTTCTCACTTCCAAATTATCCTGCAATAATGCGGTTCCTAAGCAATCGACATAGAAGCTGGAAACTCTACCTTAATTTGTTATTGTCGGTTTGTCGTATTTTGGTTCATATACAGGGTGTTTCAAGAGCAATGTGCCATACATCGCAGGCGTATTCCTTTCGTCGAAATATCGAACATCCGTTTGATAACGCTTCATTAACACGTTTTTAGGATTTTTTTAGCGATTTTCGCTCCAATGGGTGAGTTAAACCCTTCCGAAATTACGGGGTCGAAATTATTGGAAAATATAGCGGTGTTCAGTGTGTATAAATGGATAAAACATGTCCTAAAATTTTATATCCAGACGTAGACGGGTAACTTGTGGGTAAAACACAAAAAATGTAGGTAAAAAACAAACTTTTTACTTATCATTTACTAAACACACAGTCGGTATTTGGTGAAAACCTATGATTTTCAAGAAAAATAGAACACTTAAAATGACATTTAAAATGATTTTTATGACATATGTTTCGCATAGTGAAGTTACGAGGGTTGATCAAATATAAACGAGACTGATTTTTTAAAAAAATTATTGCTTACTTACAAATTATTCTTGATACAACTTATTTTTCTACATAGTCTCCCGCACGAGTAACACATTTTTCCCACCGGATTGGAAGTTTTTTAATTCCATATTCGTAAAAAGTTCTCGGGCGTTCATTGAGCCATTGGAGCACGAAGGTCTCCACCGCAGAATTGTCTTCGAAACGCTGGCCTCCAAGCGCCTCTTTGAGTGGCCCAAACAGGTGATAGTCGCAGGGTGATAAGTCTGGACTGTATGGGGGATGTTCCATTGGTTCCCAGCCAATTTGATCGAGTTTAAGCATCGTAGCGTTCGCCGAATGTGGTCGGGCATTATCGTGAAGAAGAATGACGTTTCTCGCCGGTTTAGATTTCCTTTTCCTACGAAAAGACTGTTTTGCGGCCTCTAAAACATCGCAATAATATTGTGCATTTATTGTGCGTCGTTGATGGAGGAAATCGACGTGAAAGGCGCCTTGATTGTCGAAAAATACAGTGGCCATTACCTTCCCGGCCGACGATCGTGATTTGGCCTTCAGAGGTTTTCTACTGCTTCCCGTCATTCGGCGAATTCCTTGTGCCAAGCAAAAACGCGAGCTCTTGACAGGGTCCTGTCCCCGTATTGAGCCGTCAATCTACGAAAGATTTCAGTCGGATTGACCCCCTCCTTGGCCAAAAACTTAATAATAATTCTCTGCTCCACGGAAACGTGCACTCCACTCTCACTCATTGTATAGTTTTATACTGAAGGGTCCGAACGGAAATGTTGCCCGTCTACGCCCGTCCCAAACCTCCCAGGCTACCTGAAAGCCCACCCTTTAGAGTTCAATGTCCAACGGAAAAGTTTTTAGAAAGTCAGTCTCGTTTATATTTGATCAACCCTCGTAGAAGTTAAAAATTATAAAGTGTGCTTATATACAAATACAGTAACGTTGACACTGGAAGGGAAATGAGAAATTTTGCTAATCATTTATTAGGATCTGGTCATTACTTTAATTTGAACAGTGTCACTGTAAACCATAAAAAGGCATAGAACTAAATAATCTAAGAATTCTGAAAGTACATAAATCTACTTGTAAAAACCGTAATTTTAATTTAAATGAACAGACTAACTTCAACTACTGTCCCTTTTCAAGCCTGTTGTTTAGAGGTTTTCCAAACCTGCTGCTCACCCACCTTCTTATGTTGCCAATGCTTCTTTCTTAACCTTCTCCCTTCCAGTTTTAATATCAGCTCTATTAGTATATAAGCGCACTTCACTGTGTCTGAAGATGCCTCACGGGAAACATATGTCACTGAATAAAAAAAGAGTTCTTCTGAAACTATAAAAGTGTTCCATTTTTTTTTTTTTTTTTTTTTTTGTAACCAGTAAGCAAAACATACTTTATAATATTTCTGGAGAATTTAAATTGAGTCGTAATACATTCGGTTAGGGCGTGGATTTTCGATTCCAGATCAGAATTAGTTAAGGTATTTTTTATACGTGGATATTGGAATCTGGTTATCAAATTTTGACTAAAATACATTCACGGATAGAGAAAATCCGTGAAAAACTAAACTGAACGCCCTAACAGTTTTTACGAATTTCCATTGGAAAATGAGCTATTAGAGCAGCCATCATAGTATAGATTCGAGACTTTCAAATGAGCGCCGATCCAGACCTTTAGCAAAGAGTCGTTAAAATGTTTAAACAGTATAGAACTCTAACGATCGCAATTTTAGTCCGATTTTATTCAAACTTGGCAGAAAAATCGATTTGTGTAATGGTTTTCAAAATTTGGTTGAACAGTTTAAATATGGCGACTATTTGAAATTTATAAAAATTCGTAACGGTTAATACTTTTGAAAATAGGATTTCACCATGTAATCAGCGTTAAATATTGTGTAAATTAGCATTTTAAATTTTTTAAAAAACTAACGAAATTTAGAAATTTCATTTGACAGCGGTCAGTGTTCATTTTTGTATTCTCAAAGCAATTATTTGAAAATTCAAAATGCCTATACAGACTTTAATGCTGGTTATGATGGTGAAATCGGAGTTGAAAAAGAGGATATGATAAAAAAATACTTCAAAAATAGAAACGCGCTTCCATCACGTCAACGAGACATTTTTAAATGTGTCAATGCAGTGTTTACTGGGCGTTGTACAAGGGCAGCGCATAACCATCTGTCACTATATACTAAATCCTTTATGTCAGGCTGATCACGTGTTAGGTGTCATTTATATTTGAATACAGTAATTTGGTACGTGCGAACAGAATAGCAGATCGCGCGTGTGCGCGTAGCGGCGCGTGCTGGCCGCCTCACGTACACAGGAAGCTGTAAAAACAAGGTTAGGAAGAGGCACTTCGCTGTTGCGTGCAAGTGGTGTGTGAGCAATAGAAATAGAACACGCAATCGACAGTTGCATTCTTTTCTTGTTGCGTAGTTTGCCTGTAAAATTATTTCTGAAGATGATGCTCTACGCCGAAACATGGTGACAAAGTAATGGTCCAGTAAAACTTACACAAACGTACTGACAATTTAATCTCTCACAAAACACATCACATTTGTCAGATTTCTTTAAATCATACAAGTTATTAAGCAGATATTCTTTTGAGGTTACGTTTTTGAGTCACAAAAGTGATTGAACAAGCCAATCGAGGTCTCTGTTGTTCGACCGTTTGTTCTGCATTTTGATTGTGTGTTTGTATATGTCTTACAGTTTTGGTCAAAAGCAGTGACCGATTTTTAAAAATGTGGTACGAAGGTACCTCGTATAAATCCCGAACGACGTGCATGTAAGATTTTTTCCCATTCACTTCCGTTTGAAGGCGGCGGTTTCTGATTTATTGATAATGAGTGTACGCAGTTTTGGCCAAACGCACAGACCGATTGTTTTGAAATTTAATACGAAGGTACCTCGCATGAAGTTCGAACGACGTATATTTTAAGATTTTTCCCCATTCACTTTCGTTTAAAGGTGGTGACCTCTGATTTAGCGATGACGAGTGTAGCTGCTGGCTGGCTGTTTTCTGTAATTCTGGCTGAACGGAGACCTAGTTTGATCGCTTCATGGAGAAAGACGATATAATTTTGAATAAAGTTGGTCCAGTAACATTTTTCCTACATGTAACGGTTACCGGTTCAATTGGCGGGAAGGGTTACTAGCGCTTTAAAGACCTGTTTAAAGAGCTGTCATGACCAGGCAATTAATAAAAAATATACTGCGAGGTGTACTGTTCTTTTTACTAATAGTACAGAACAGCTGCTTTCCCACTCCTCGATTCATTACTCAACTACAAAACGCTGACGTCAGTTTACAGCAAAAGACGTTTACGTTCTGTAAGAATTATTATTGCAGTTCAAATAAATGAAAGAAATTTTGACACTGACAACAAAACATCCCGCCTTTTCATGAGTCAGTGTGGGTGTAGTTCAAGAAATGGTTTAGTTTCCTAGCGGAAATGAATAGAGTTGGACTGCATGTGCTGGATTGTAGTGGATCTATTTCTAAAACGTTACATGTGGAATTGTTACGATAGGCTGAAATAGTACCACCGCCGTAGGTAAATTATTAAGTAACCCTCTATGTAACTGGAAATGTAACCGTTCCACCTATTCAGTTTCGGATGCAACTGGAACTGTAGCCGTTCCATCTATTCAGTATCGGATGCAGCTGGTACTTAGCCGTTCCACCTATTCGGTATCGCATACAACTGGAAGTGTAACCGTTCCACCTGTTCAGTATCGGATGCAACTGGAACTGTAACCGTTCCACTTATTCAGTATCGGATGCAGCTGGTACTTAGCCGTTCCACCTATTCGGTATCGGATGCAACTGGAAGTGTAACCGTTCCACCTATTCAGTATCGGATGCAACTGGAACTGTAACCGTTTCACCTATTCAGTCTCGGGAGCAACTGTAACTGTAACCGTTCCACCTATTTAGTATCGGATGCAACTGGAACTGTAACCGTTTCACCTATTCAGTCTTGGATACAGTTGGAACTGTAACCGTTTCACCTGTTCAGTCTCTGATACAATCAGACCTGTAACTGTTCCACTTATTCAGTCTTGAATGCAGTTGGAACTGTAACTGTTCCACCTATTCAGTCTCGGAAGCAACCGTAACTGTAACCGTTCCACCTATTCAGTCTCGAAAGCAACTGTAACCGTAACCGCCTGCCTCTTCAGTCTCGGAAGCAACTGGAACTGTAACCGTTCCACCTATTCAATCTTGGATGCAGTTGGAACTGTAACTGTTCCACCTATTCTGTCTTGGATGCAGTTGAAACTGTAACAGTTTCACCTATTCAGTCTCTGATGCAACCAGAACTGTAACCGTTTCACCTATTCAGTCTTGGATGCAGTTGGAACTGTAACCATTCCATCTATTCAGTCTCGGAAGCAACTGTAACTGTAACCGTTCCAACTATTCAGTCTCGAAAGCAACTGTAACTAAAACCGTTCCACCTATTCAGTCTCGGAAGCAACTGGAACTGTAACCGTTCCACCTATTCAGTCTCGAAAGAAACTGTAATTGTAACCGTTCTACCTATTCAGTCTCGGATGCAGTTGGAACTTTAACTGTTCCACCTATTCAGTCTCGGAACTTTAGAAATACTAGAAATGCAGTTAAATCGGCAAACCATACTTTTTTGGGCTTTCTCCGTAATTCAGTATTTTGCCTTCTAAGTCCGTACCAATTACGGGCAAACAGGAACGGTTAGCGTCTCTACATATAGTTAAAAAGTAGGCCACTAAATCGAAAAACAAAGCAATGCCCCAGACTTTATTTTCTCTTTATTCAATTAATTCTCGAACTCGGAGTCTTTTTCAATTTCTAATAGCAGTACCCGCACGGTGTTGCCCATGAAAACATGAGATAATGCATTACAATGATTCTCTTTTTGTTTCTAATTTAAATAAGAAAAAAAAAACGCTGGATAACGTCACCTGTAATTTTCAGCTAAGTATACAGGCCTATAATAGTAATTTTAAATGTCTGCTCTCGCCAGTTATCTTTCTGTCGAACCACCGTCCCTGTTGGCCCAGTGCGACTGCTGACAGTATATCCCGCTTGTCGCCAGTTTATACTCGCGGATGTAAATTCTTCAAATCACATTTGCATAAATCTTGAAATCCAATAATGATTAAATTTCCAGTCAATTTGCATAAATTTAGCGGCAAAGTCGTTCCAATTACGGGTTGTAAGTTATCTGGCGGCCGATCGGCTAATTCAATTTGGCCGTGTGTTGAGTGACACGTCCCGGTGAAACAATTAACGGCCACGTTTACGGGAACGTCTGCTGCTGGAAATAGTTACACTCTGACTGCTTTGAAAGGAAACGTTGCTTGTGCGTGTGCGTGCATGTTGGATTGTTTCCTCCCTCTACAAGTGAAAAGTGAATCAAATAGTTTTGTTTGTAAAGTAACATAGTTTATAATATGCTTTAGCGAATTTCCGTTGAAAAATGAGATATGAAAGCGGCCAGCGTGGTAGGACCTGGACCAGAATCCTTGAAATGAGCAGAGATTCTTGTGTGCACAGATGTGTACATGTGTGTGTGCGTGCGTGCGTGCTTGCTTGCGTGAATGTTTGTATTAGCAAATTTACGTTTGCAGTTTTGGTCCGATTTGATTCAAACTTATACAAAAATATAATATGGAAACAGCTTGGACCTAATAGTTAACCAGCAAAATTCGATCAACAGTTTCCAAATAGCGGCTATTTCAAAATCTTTTAACATGCACTACTTTTTTTGTCTAACATTTAAAAAAAAATCCTGTTTGACTATCGTAATCAGCGTTAAAAACTGCATGAATTATAATTTTGAATTTTCAAGGTACGTTGAAATTAAGAAATTTACTTTGAAGGCGGTCAGGATTCATTTTCCTGTTTTCAGTGTAATTTGTAAGTTTAGGGTGTGAATTTGTGTAAATTTTAATGGTGATTGATGTAAAATAGAAATTTCAAAAAGGGTTAGGTAAAGAAAAATACTTTAGGAAATTCCCTTCTATCACGTGAGCGAGAATGCTTCGTGTCGCGATTATTTTATGTGTGATTTTGGGTGACGTCGTCATGGGTTCATTTTCGTATTTTCAATGTAATTGGAAATTTAAAATACTAATATATGCAAATGTTAAACCTCATTATGTTGGAGAAATCCGATTTTCATATAAAGTTTAAGATAATGCTTTTGTTATGTAATTCGCTTTCATCACGTCAGTGAGACAGCTGCGTGCCGCGATTGTTTGAGCTTCGGGTAAGGTTTTGATTCCAATTATTTCCTGCAGGTTATTGGTCGCGTGTTGCGGCTAAGTGATTTCAATTAAATAAAATTTTTGAGGTTAGGAAAGCAGATGATGAGGGGTGGAGGGGAGGCGCCACCGTCACTGCAAGTTGGGTATGTGGAGTAGACCGGTCTTGTTGGTATGCAGGTTGTGGCAACGGGCAGCAGGTTTGCAAACGAGTTTACTAGCCTATTGTTGGCGGGTTGACAAACTTCGCAGGTGTCTCGGCCGAAGTTATTGCTCTTTAAAGTTGCACGCAGCTCTCTCGCGATCACGCTTCTGGCGAAATTTTCATTTCGTAATGAGCAATGGGAGCAACAATCGTGATAAAGTCCAGAACCGAGACATCTAGGGTGCTCGCCGGCGCGCGCGCGCACACACACACACACACAGACATACACTCTCTCTCTCTCTTTCACACACACACACACACACGCAATTTTTAACCTCCTAGTGATCTAATTGTCAGGATCGGTGCTCATTTCAAGGTCCCGGGTCTGGGTCTAACCGTGAAGGCCGATCCAAATAGCTCATATTCCAATGAAAAAATCGTTAAAAAAGTGTTATTATTACGCGGTCTTGTTCAAGTACAGTGAGTGATTACTCTTGACTTGACAGTGTTAAAGGAAGTCTAAGCAGAATACCTGTTTAGATTAATGATTGTCTAGCATACCTCGTTAAGCCGAACTTGTCCGCGCCTGCGCAGAGCGCATACATCATAAACAAACATTTCAAGGACGTCCGATAACCCCGATTCTGTGGCACGAAATTATAACATCCTACATTTTATGGTGAAACCCTTTACCCCTCCCTTCCCCTACACGCACACGTAATATTCAAATAAGGATTATGTTTAGAGAACCCGGAGAAATTTTAATTATGTAAATTACCTTTGCCACTTGTGCCAACTTTGAAGAAATATAAATTGTTAAGTACGCTTTTGTTAGGTCGTTTTGTAGGTAAGTTAATGGTCAACTCAGGTTTCTGACATATATTGTTCTGGCCGAGGTGTGGGCTTAAATAAACTCGTTGAGCATTGTATTAATTGCGTGTACATGGTGGTCCGAAATCCAGTTGACTTGCGAAATATTGTAAAGACGATTTTGAAAAACTAACGTTAAATAAACAAGCATTTTTGTTAAAATTTAGTGACGTCAGATATACAGTCGAATTTTTTATTACATACCCCTGTTACATCAAACGAAAAATAATAAAATGTAATTATACGGTTACCTTAACTGTTTTATCCTGAACAAGTGCACAAATACATTTTTTAAAAGTAATATATAAAATCACAGTTTTTCGTAGCCTTTTTGATGTTTTTAAGATTTTATTAGGTCAAGAGCTTTTGTGATTTATAAAAAAATCTTTGCAACAATTTTTATGTAATGTCCTGAATATAACTGGAATTCTACAAATATTGATTTTTATTTTGCACAGTTTTCCTGATATACTGTTCATTCCGCTAGTAACAATTGTAATCAAATGATATTTATAGCCCTTCGTGCATAATCGGCATGATATCATTGTATAAATATTTCGCGAAGGAAAATATTGAACAATTATTTAAAGTATTATTGACAGTTGATAATTGTAAAGTAAAGCATTATTCACAGAAAAACGTAATAACCTGTTAATGTAGACATAAAAATCCCACTTCCTAAGTCCATTGTTCACAACAGTACTGTGTTCAGTCGTTGCAAAAGAAATTTTGTTTTCTCTAAAACTCTTGACTTGGTAAAATCTAAAATTTCAACAAAAGCAAAATAAAAAAGAGGAAAAACTGTAGTTGTTAAATATATTATTCTAAAAATTGTATACGTATAATTATTCAGGATAAAACAATCGAGATAACCATGTAATTACATTTGTTAAATTAGTTTTCGTGTGCTTGTAACAGCGAATTAAAATGAGGGGTCTGTAATAAGACCCGATAATAGGCTAACTTGGCATTACAGAAAGTCAATTTTGGTAGCTTACAGTATCGGAAAGTGAGCTTTAGGAGCCACCGTAATAAGGCTTAGATGACATTTTAAGGGGTCGTAAAATGGGTTAGTTAAATCGAATTTCGTTAATATTTTAGACAATTTCGTTACGCTTATATCTCCGCTCAACCGTTTCAAAATGGCGACGTTTTTGAAAATCCAATTTCACTGCTTAATGAGCATTAAAATCTAGCGTTTCAAATATTACTGAAAGTATTAAAATGAAGCTAATTGGGAAAATTTTAAATGCTAATTTATACAGGTTTTAACGCGGGGATGGTGAAATCAGATCTTTGAAAAGGCAAAAGGAAAAACTAAAGCTGTTGGAGCGGCCGTCTTGGTAGGACCCAGACCCGGGACCTCGGCATGAGTCCTGATCACTTTTTGATGGGTCGTTGAAATGTTTATTATATATATGTGTTAGCACGCTCACGTTCACAAGGTTGGTCCAATAATAGCTTGGACGAGTTCGTTAAGCAGTAAAATTCTTTTAACAGTTTCAAAATGGCGGCCGTTTCAAATCTTTAAAAATTGTATCGATTTTTCCCGTCCTAATACGTTGGATCATATTACGTCCTAATATGATTTATTCAACATAATCAGCGTTAAAAAGTGTATAAATTTTTAATTTTCAAAATTCATTAAATTTAAAGAAATCTAACGTGACGGCGGTCAGGGTTCATTTTCATAGTTTCAGTACAACGGTGTTAGTTTAAAATGCCAGTATATACAGAATTTATTGCTGGTGAAATAATGAATTTCGAAGTGAGGGTAAGCAAAGTATACTTTTAGGAATTCGCTTCTATCACGTCAGCGAGACAATTGCGTGCCGCCATTAACGTATTGACCAAATTTTTAAGCGTGTAATAAATAAAGTTGCCCAGTATGTAGCTTAGTTGAGGATGCTGTATATCGCGGTCAGAGGAAGGTGACTGAACCTATGGCAAAACTTAATGTATTAGCATATAGGAAAGTAGACGGAGGACGGAGGCAGGTGGCCAAGGTCGCTGCCCGTTGCCGTTGCCATGGCTACCAGCATACTCCCGCGAATTCCTCGCTTGCGATCCTGCAGTCCTGTCTTCTTACGACCGCAGTATCTGCAAAAGTAATAAATTTCCCATGCAAATCGATTTTTAGCGTATTTCCAATGGAAATGAGCTATTGAAGTGACTGTCATGGTAAGGCCCAGACCCGAAACGTGAAAATGAGCGCCGACCCCTACATATGGAACGCTTTTTAGAAACTATTTGTGTGCATGTCCGTAAATTTAAATTTGATTCTAACAGCGCAAAAAAACGATTCTGGTTAATAGCTTGAACAAGAACGTTGCCCAGCAAAATATGTTTTTTTCATTTTAAAAATGGCGGCAATTTCAGATCTGAAAAAGTGATTTTTCCTTGCATTTTCCTGAAAATCGTAAAATACGTCATAGGTTATTAGAATTTTAAATTTTACATTTCCACAGTCCGGAATGTAACGACATAGGCTACGAGTTGCCACGTATCGTTTGGCCAAACCAAATTTTATCGCGTATTTTAATCGTGTTGAGTGTTTGTGACTACGGTGACAGTGGGATTTGACATTTTGTATTACGGTCTGAAAAATGAAACAGTAAGGTTTCGAAAACCGCCTTAGCCTTTACGAGGTGAATAAATAGACCACTAGACGAAAAATAGGCTGTAATCCTAATTATTTAGGGTCCTAATTATGTGTGGTCCGGTGGCTATGTTGTAATAGTGAAATTTAAAATTTCATTGAAAATAACAAAAGTAAACCAACGGCGTTCAGGGTTTGTTTTTGTATTTTGAAAATATATACACAGATTTAAGTGCCGATTATGATAATAAAATCGGATTACTTGGATGTCTCCAGCGGACCTGATGGTTTGAAGGTTACTTAGAGAGTGAATGGATCCTGTCGGCCATATTTAATCCTTTTCCTGTATAACTAATGTTAATTAACGAGACTAATTAATCTGCAATTTGTTAAGGTAACATTGTGTTGATCTCGTTTTAAATGTCTTACAAGTGGGAGTGTGACCCGGTTTGTGTATTTAGTAGACTATACATTTTTTTTTTTTTGCTTTTAAAAGTACAGCAAACATCTTATAGAGGACAGATTCAATTCTAGAGTTTTTTACACGCTACTATATTATTAGCAAATTACCATTGGAATAGTGAGCGGCTATTGTGGCGAGACACAGACCCGGGATACATATAAATCCTTACATATACTGTCTATATGTATTAGTACGCTCACGTTCGCAATTGTAATCTGATTTGATTCAATCTTTGCGCGACAATCCGTTATGGTAATAGGACAAGTTCGTTAACCGGCGAAATTCGTGCAACAGTTTCAAAATGGCGGCCGTTTTAAATCTAAAAATTCATAACTTTTTTGAAAATCTTGTTTTATCGTCGTCAATTAGCGTTAAAATCTGCGTAAATTAGCGTTTTGAATTCTCAAAATGCATTAAAATTAGAAATTTAAATTGACGTCGGCGAGGCTTGGTTGTCTTAATTTCAATGCAATTTGAAAGTTTAACGGTAATATATGCAGATTTTAATACTGTTTACAATGGTTAAATTATAGTTTCGAAAAGAATTTAAGATTAGAAAATTAGTTTTGGGAATTCGCTTCCATCACGTCAGCCAGACAACTACGTGCAGCAATTATTTTTATAAGATCCGGATTAGTGTAAGACAGAACGGGTACTTTAAATACCTGCTCCCCACGTTATATGTTCGGTGAACCTTCCGCACTGCTGAATGTCGCAGCAGAAGGAAGGTCCATTACAAAAGCTAGAATTTCCTTATATAAATTATCTAATAATCCTGCATTAAGGAAATACCTCGGCGGAACGACACTCGGGTAAGCCTGAGGCTACGCCCGTTATGGCAGCGCGGCGCGGCACGGCACGGTGTGGTGTGGGCAAACTGGACAATCTGCATGGTCCAAATACTTCGCGGTAACATTAATACCAAGCATATTTATTTTTGGGAAGTCGCAGAAGCGAAACTTTTGATTTTTGAAAATTTAATGAGTGCATCTGCGGCTGTCTGTGAACTGACAGACCGAAGCGAAAACTTAAAAAACTTAAACAATGGGCGTTCGTTGCTGATTTGTAATGCAATTATATTACAGATGTTATTGCAAAATTGAAATTACACACAAGTGATATTAGAGAAAATGGATACTTATCTACAACATACGAGATGGGGTCAGAAAGTTCCCGGAATCGGCCAATGAAAATTTATTGAAAGTACGTGTAATATTTTAACCTTATTTTCCTTTAAATACTCTCCTCCTGCATGTACACACTTATTCCAGCATTCATACAATTGTTGGAAACACTCCTGAAAGCCATTTTTGGAAATTTCGTTTAGGCACTTCGTCGCATTTTCCATCACCTCTTGAGAATCTGCAAAACGATGTCCTTTCTGTGTCATTTACAATGTTACCTGTTTATGAAAGCAGGTATACATCCGGTTATGGAAAACGTAGCGCTTCCTTTACGGCTGTCGGACGAAACGTTCATCTCCTGAATGGAAATCAAAAACATCACAAAGAAAGGAAAAATTTCGCCTATCGGGTTTTTTCCTTAACGTCCATATTTTATGCCAGTTAGGCTGATGCGGACGAGTGATCAGTGTTAACGGTAAGGGTAACGGCAACGGGAGTAACTACGGCTTGAACTAAGAACCTTTAGGTGCGCAGTTGAGTGACGCAGTAGATGCTTTAACTACTTTGACCACCGAGCCCCTGAAACATCAGTCTCGTGACAAAGCCTCGTAACATCAGTTGCCGATGTTGAAACAATAACTTGCCAAGCACAATTTTACCACTCTTCTGACCTTGCACCACCGGATTTTACCTGTTTCCACGATTAAAAAGACGACTGAAGGGACGTTGTTTTGCTGAATCACAAGAGGGGTTCGTTGAGGGTGGGGCGAAGTGGCCCATTGTATGAACGGTGGCAGTATACATTCAGGGAGAGTATTTTGAAGGAAAATAAGGTTAAAATATTACACGTACTATCTGTAAGCTTAATGTCGTTATAGTTTTAATTTTAGTTGAATCAGTTTGCATGGAATCGATGAATCTGTCTTGATTTTTCGCGATTACAGTATTTATGCTTTTTGTTTTCAAGTGCTTTTATTACAGAAAAAACTACAAATTATAAATAAATATTTTTCAAAATCTGCCCTTTATAAATGGCTTCAAATGTGTTACTGACACACAGAATACGTATGTACGATTATAATATGGTCCAATTAATAAGATCGCTCGCCGAAAGTTGCGCCGATTAGTATCGAGGACCGGTCGAGTCGGACGTGTAAAAAGTCAATTAAGTGTGCGGTTAATGCGGTCAATAAATTGGCCGTACAGGAGGAATGTAGCAGCTGATCGGACCAGCTGATACTGTAATACGCATGTGTGCAACCGAGGTGAAATTCGCAATAGTCTGCAGTGTTCTGTGCGGCGAGGAAACACATGTTTATAATTTTGTAAAATTTTATTACATTTCATGTCATCTGTTTTGGTTTTTTACCACGATTCGTGAAGTTTTACTTTTTAGCAAATTTTCATTGGAAAATCGACGGCCATCGTAGTAAGATCCATACCCGGAACCTTTAGCACGCTCATGTTTGCAATTTTAACCATTTTGTCTTAAATATTTTTGAAAAAAGACATTATCATAATTAGTGGTAAAGCTACATAAATAAGCATTTTGATTGTTCAATTGAAATTAAGATATAAAAGGGTAAAAGATGTCATACAGTTTTTAACACACACACACACACACACACACACACAACACACACATGAGGCTTAAATTAATCCTTTACGCTTTTCACGTATAAAAATGTAGTGATATAACGACTTCCCTCATTAATTCTTACTGACCTTCATCATGTTCACTTTTTTCACCTATTAATATATAACATCACGACTTTCCCTCATTAACTTTTATCGCCTTCACTTTTTTCGCTTGTTAATATGTAACATCACGACTTTTCTCATTAACTTTCATCGCCTTCATTTTTTTCGCCTGTTAATATGTAACATCACGACTTTCCCTAGTCAACCTTAATCGTGTTAACTTTTTTCGCCTGTTAATATATAACATCACGACTTTCCCTCTTAACTTTCATCGCCTTCACTTTTTTCGCCTGTTAATATGTAACATCACGACTTTCCCTAGTCAACCTTAATCGTGTTAACTTTTTTCGCCTGTTAATATATAACATCACGACTTTCCCTCTTAACTTTCATCGCCTTCACTTTTTCGCCTGTTAATATGTAACATCACGACTTTCCCTCGTCAACCTTAATCGTGTTCACTTTTTTCGCCTGTTAATATATAACATCACGACTTTCCCTCTTAACTTTCATCGCCTTCACTTTTTTCGCCTGTTAATATGTAACATCACGACTTTCCCTCGTCAACCTTAATCGTGTTCACTTTTTTCGCCTGTTAATATATAACATCACGACTTTCCCTCTTAACTTTCATCGCCTTCACTTTTTTCGCCTGTTAATATGTAACATCACGACTTTCCCTCGTCAACCTTAATCGTGTTCACTTTTTCGCCTGTTAATATATAACATCACGACTTTCCCTCTTAACTTTCATCGCCTTCACTTTTTCGCCTGTTAATATGTAACATCACGACTTTCCCTCGTCAACCTTAATCGTGTTCACTTTTTCGCCTGTTAATATATAACATCACGACTTTCCCTCTTAACTTTCATCGCCTTCACTTTTTTCGCCTGTTAATATGTAACATCACGACTTTCCCTCGTCAACCTTAATCGTGTTCACTTTTTTCGCCTGTTAATATATAACATCACGACTTTCCCTCTTAACTTTCATCGCCTTCACTTTTTTCGCCTGTTAATATGTAACATCACGACTTTCCCTAGTCAACCTTAATCGTGTTCACTTTTTTCGCCTGTTAATATATAACTTCACGACTTTCCCTCTTAACTTTCATCGCCTTCACTTTTTTCGCCTGTTAATATGTAACATCACGACTTTCCCTCATCAACCTTAATCGTGTTAACTTTTTTCGCCTGTTAATATATAACATCACGACTTTCCCTCTTAACTTTCATCGCCTTCACTTTTTTCGCCTGTTAATATGTAACATCACGACTTTCCCTCGTCAACCTTAATCGTGTTCACTTTTTTCGCCTGTTAATATGTAACATCACGACTTTCCTCATTAACTTTCATCGTGTTCACTTTTTTCACCTGTAATGTGTAACATCACGACTTCCCCTCATTAACCTTCATCGTGTTCATTTTTTCCGCCTGTTAATATGTAATAGCACTACTTCCCTCGTCAATCCTTCATCCTGTTTGCTTTTTTAACCTGTTTTAGTACATAACATCACGACTTCCCTCATCAATCCTTCTTCATGTACGCTTTTTCGCCTGTTAATATATAACATCACGACTTCCCTCGCCAACCTTCATCCTGTACGCTTTTTTCGCCCGTTAATATATAGCATCATGATTTCCTGTTGTCATTCCTTCATCCTGTCCATTTTTTCGTGCCTCCGACCAAACTGTCATTACGTAGAATGCCCTTCAACTCGGCTAAACCAGAACTACAACCAAAACAATAGGTGTCTGTGCCATCCGATATTTAATGGTTTATTTAATTAGCCATTACCAGCGCAACAAAAGTTTTCCTTTACGACGCCATTAACTCGCCTGTCCGTGGGATTTTTACCTTACTTCTAGTTCCAGGTTTTTGTCATATTACCAGTGTAGCGTGATTCTGTACACGTTGGAAAGAAACACAGTGAGCAAGAATAATTGTTGGGAGGTTTAAAACGCTTTGTCGCTGTAGTTTAACCACCGAGGAGTAAACTAAATTATCGCAGAACGCAGCTGTCTCGCTGACGAAGCGAATTTTCAACAGTAATTGTTTTTTTTCAATCTGATCACCATTATCATATTCAATAATAAAGTCTGCATATATTAATTAGCATTTAGGTTTTCAAAATGTGTGTGTTTTAAAACCTTCGCAATTTTGATAACTTGGACATCCAACAGTATCCGTCAAACGGTTTCAAAAAAGCGGCCATTTCAAAACATCAAAAAATTCGTAACGTTTTTTATTATTTGATTTCATTATGTTTTGCATTAAAATCTGTAATAAATAGCATTTAAAATTTTTAAAATCAATTGAAAATACGAAAAGACGAACCTTATGGTGGTCAAGGTTCGTTTTCGTATTTTCAGTGTAGTTTTTATAACTTTAAGCGTTAATATAAGCAGATTTTAACGCTTAATGCAATAGTGAAACCTTATTTCTAAAAACTAAGTTTTGGAAAATTACTTTTATAACTTCAGCGAGACAGCTGCGTGCCGCGATTATTAATAATTTAATTGAAAGTACTAAATATGTTTTTACACCATATATTCCTTCTGCTTGCTGTCAGTAATAGTTTTTGTAGAACCAGCGGACGCCGCTAAATTTATGCAAGGCTATTCATTACGAGTTATGATTGAAACGGCAGCGCTGAAAGAACACCAGCAATAACCTTGGAGATGACGTAGTCAGGTGAGAACTGAGCGACTGAGTCATCTGTTGAACTTTTGTTATAGTGCGACTTGTGGAGGCGGAGGCGGTCGGAAGATTGTTAACATACTTGGCTAACTCGCAGTGTCTGCCGGGCTGTCCGTTCTGCGTACGGTAATTTAAGGTGAATTGTAATGAATCAGATATAATGACACGCTTGTAGTGGCTTAGCGTCAAGCCGCGGGCCATAGGTGTCTTAGCTCGGGATGAAAGTCTTAGCATCTTACACAGAAAGTATGATGATCTCGAATGAAAATATGGGAGCATTAAGAAAATAATGGTCTCTTATAGTATGACTATCTTGAAAGAAAGTATGGTATGTTATTGAAAGAATGTAGGATGGGTCTTAAAATAAAGTATTTAGGTCTTAAAGAAAGTAAGAGGACCTTGAAAGAAAGTATGGTACATTATTGAAAGAATACAGGTGAGTCTTAAAAAATAAAATATTTGGGTTTTTAAGGAAAGTATGGGGACCTTGAAAGCACGATGTTTTTTTAAAAAAAGTATTATATATTATTGAAAGAATGTAAGATAAGTCGTAAAATAAAGTATTTAAGTCTTTAAAGAAAGTGTGATTACTTGAAAGAAAGCACGTTGTTCTTGAAAAAAAGTATGGTATATTATTAAAAGAATGTAGGATGGGTTTTAAAATAAAGTATTTAAGTGTCTAAAGAGAGTACGATGACTTGAAAAAAAATTACGGACCTTAAAAGTAAGTAAGGTGATCTTGAAAGAAAGCCTGATGTTCTTGAAAAAAAGTATGGTATATTATTGAAAGGATGTAGGTTGGGTCTTAAAATAAAGTATTTACGTCTTTAAGGAAAGTGTGATTATCTTGAAAGAAATTAAGGGTCTTCAAAATAATTAAGGTGGTCTTGAAAGAGAACACGATGTTCCTCAAAAGAAAGTATTGTACATTATTGAAAGAATACAGGATGAGTCTAATAAAATATTTAGGTCTTTAAGAAAGTATGATGATCTTGAAAAGAATTTCGAGTCTTAAAAGTAAGGTGATTTTGAAAGAAAGCATGATGTTCTTGAAAAAAAGTTTGGTATATTATTGGTATTATTGAAAGAATGTAGGATGGGTCTTAAAATAAAGTATTTAAGTCTTTAAAGAAAGTATATTACATTGAACGAAATTACGGGTCTTGAAAGAAAGTATGTGGGTCTCAAAGTAAGTAACGTGTCTTAAAAGGAGGTATGGGATCTTGAACGGAAATTTGGGGATCCTAAAAGATAATATGGTGATTTTGAAAGAAATTATGGTCACATTCAAAGGAAGTATAGTGATTTTACAAGAAAGTATGGTAAATTTTAGAGAAAATCTGATGATTTTAGAAGAATGTATTGTGATCTTAATAAGGAATTTAGTTGATCATAAAGAAAAGTCTGATAGCCTTGAAGGAAAGTAAGGTGATCTTATTTAAGAAAATATAATGATATTGGAAGAAATTTTTGTGATCGTGTACGGTGATCTTGAAAAAGAATGTATAGTGACATTGATGAAAGGAATGTATGTTAACTTGAAAGAAAAATTGGTTACCTTGAAATAAAATATGGTGACATTATGGTGAAAATATAATTATTTTAAGAAAAGGTTTGATCTTGGAATGGAAGAATGATTGCTGATTAAGTTAGGTTAGGTTTGTTTCGGTTATAGTTGCAGTGTATGTAAAAAATAAAACACTAATATTTATTATATTTGGTTTCTGTTTTGTTTTAAATAGAAAACGAATTTAACAAAGTCTGTGCAGTGTTTTTGCACCGATTTACTTAAAGCGATTGCAATCATTCAGAAGAAAAATCTACCCATCCAGACACAAATATAAAGACGTTAAATTTTCTTGTCGTAGCAACAAAGCCGTTGTAAATCAGCGGATGGGTGTAGCAGCGTGGCGGGCAGGTCGTATTTTGTGTACGTCTAGAGAGTGTATAATCCGAACTGAAAACATCCGACCGGTTGGCGTGTTAAAAAGATAGTAGTGAAGTATTAAACATTAATATTATTGGAAGTGGATTTAAATCAAAAAGTGGGTGTAACGCGCTGGTCGTAATTTTGTTTGTCTGAATGTACTAGTCGGCTTGAAAACATACCGACGTACTGTAGTTCGGTCATCACCACGTGTAATGAGTATCTTTCAGGTTTGGGCTCTTCTTTAATATTTACGTGTTTAAATAAAAAACATTTATATTAGGGGGAAACAAAATAAACAAAAATCGCCATTCTTGCTTTTAGTGCTATTTTACAGGGGTTCTGAACAATAAAAGACTGAGATAAGGGTGGAAAAGTATTTACACAGGCACGGAATGATAGAAGGCTGGCAAAAGGGCGATAACAACATTTACAAGAGACACAGGTAGAGGGGCAAAAAACATTTTCAGGGGTACTGAAAGACTGACAAAATGGTGTTACAAGCCTTTACAAGGATTACTGAACGTAAAAAAATCGGCAAAGGTGAGGTTGTAGCATTTAAAGCTGCAATGAACGATATAGTGCTGACAAGAGGGGCGATTGTAGCATTTACTGTTGCTTTGAATGATAAAATGCTTGCAAAGGGGTGGTTGTAGCCTTTAAAGGTGCACTGAACGATAAAATGCTGACAAAGTTGGGCGGTTGTAGCATTTAAAGGTGCACTGAACGATAAAATGCTGACAAAGGCTGTGGTATTTAAGGTTGCTTTGAACGATAAAACGCCGGCAAAGGGGCGGTTGTGGCATTTAAAGGTGCACTGAACGATAAAATGCTGACAAAGGCTGTGGTATTTAAGGTTACTTTGAATGATAAAACGCCGGCAAAGGGGCGGTTGTGGCATTTAAAGGTGCACTGAACGATAAAACGCCGGCAAAATATAGTATTGTATAGTAAAAATATTTTACACTATAAAAAAAATATTTGTATAAAAAAAATATTTTACGCCGGCAAAATAAAAGTATAGTATTCCGGTTGTGGCATTTAAAGGTGCATTGAACGATAAAATGCTGACAAAGGCTGTGGTGTTTAAGGTTGCTTTGAATGATAAAACGCCGGCAAAGGGGCGGTTGTGGCATTTAAAGGTGCACTGAATGACAAAATGCTGACAAAGGGGGAAGTTGTGGCATTAAAAGGTACATTGAACGATACAATTCTGGCGAAGGGGCGGTTGTAGTATATAAAGGTGTAATGAACGATAAAATACTTCCAAAGGAGCTACTGTAGTATTTACAAGGATATACTGAACTTTAAGCTAAGGGGCAGAATAAGGGCCCCGGTAGCTAGCAAGGAGTGATAACTCAGTTCACAAAATACAATTGCTATGATTTGGTTGTTAAACTTAAAACTACAGTGGGTGTTTCTGTAGCCTGCTTTCTACTGAGGTTTTTTTAGAGTTAGCTATGTAATCGCAAAACCAATAAGCGAAAAATTTAAAATTTCTGAAAATGGTATTTCTTACGACCCCAAATGTAGCGGTCCGTTATTCCTTTTTCCAAGCTATCGGTATCGGTGAAACAAAACAAACAATTTCAAGATATGTAGCGTATTTTGCAATAAAAAAGTGAATGCTGATATCACGTTATCGTATGTTTTCGAAGAGGCTAGTCCGTTCAAAATGTATATTTTATATCGTTCAGAATACTGGGCTATATACCGATTAAGGTCGTCCATACATCTAGCTCCCAGCAGGTATGAAGTAATTACGTTTTGTCAGGTTGGCAAGGCTGATTTACAGTAAGTGAGCACAGCACGGCAGTTTGGGCGTCATACTATGACCGGTGTCACGAAAATAAGGTCTCCCGCTTGTGGAAAATTTATAAACAAAGATAAAACCAAAAACTTGCACAGAATAAAGATTTAGTTACAATGTTACATTTTGACTATTAGGTGTCATTTTCATTGGCGTCTAATGCACAAATTTGTTATAAGTAGTTTTTAATTGTTTTAAAATCTGTATGTATTAACCTTGAAATGAGACGCCATTCGTGCCATTTAGTTTTTTAAGAATTACTTTAAATTTTTAAAGAAAAATCTGTTTGTGTGTTTGTGTGAAACTTTACAAAAATCGGTTTCTATAATACTTGGTTGGACATGTTAATTACTCAGCAAAATCCGTTTAAAATTGTGGTTATTTAAAATCTTCAAAAATAACTTATCTGCCATTATTTAAAATTTTAAAATTCCGTTGAAAAGTCGAATATGAAGCAAACCATATTTTATTTATATTTATGTTTTATTTTTAGTATTTTCATTGTAATTTTAAACGAAAGTAATCATGGTATACAGTTGTTTTGCTGATGTGGTGCAAGCGAGTGTCCGAAAATATTTTCAATTTAAAATGTCAAATTACTTTGAAATACAAAAATGAATCCTGACCGCCGTCAAAACAATTTTTTAATTTCAAACGATTTGAAAATTCAGAATACTGATTTATGTAAATTTTAACGGTGTTTTACGGTGGTGAAATGAGATCCACAAAAATGTAAGAAAGTTATGATTGTAAGATTTGAAATGGCCGCCATTTTGGAAATGTTTGACGGTGTTTCGATGAGTAACGAACTTGTTCAATGTAGTATTGAAATCAATTTTCGTACCACGTTTGAATAAAATAGAACCGAAATTGTTCAAAAAGCGATCTCGTGGTCAGCGCTCATTTCACGGTCCCTTATCTGGTATTTACCATCATGACGGTTCCAAGAGCTGCAGGCTTCAGTGCTGAGTAAAATAATTCTAAAGCAGATTTTTAAAAAGAGTAAAGTTAGCGAAATGTAGTTAATGATATTATTTGACGGAGGATAATTCGACGGATAAACAATGAAAATTACAATAAACAATATAAAAATTAGTTTAAACAATGAAAATTACCATAAACAATATGAAAAGTAGTATAATCAATGAAAATTACAATAAACATTATAAAAAGTAGTATAAACAATGTAAAATTAGTATAACAATATAAACAAATTATATTTGTAGAATAGGATATATATAAAATATTTATGTGTATCACAGTTAAAAATTTCGCTAATTTTGAGTCTCTTTATGGTATAAAAAGTGAATGTGTACTAATTTTTTTTAGTTTCCTTGAATAATGTTTCAGGGTTCACGATCGCTCCGTTGAATCTTAACAAAAGCTAATTTTCCAATAGAAATTCGCTAAAAACTAATTTGGCCTAATCTCGATCCTCATCACTGCCTGCATTCTGTTCAACACCTCAACACCTACATCGAGTCCTTGCCCAACTGTTCAACTGTCAAACTCACGCCTCCACTCTGCACAGCTGTCTGTAACTGTGATAGCGATCTGCCGGCAGTTATTCTTCTCTTTTTTTAATAGCCTATTAAATCGATTTTAATAACAAACTTCGATTATATCGGATTTCTTAATAGCTGGACGACGCGCAGCTGTTTCGCTGGCGTGCGTGCGGTTATTTGTATCGTTATTTAGACGTACTGCCGGGAACGCCGGAGTTCAATAGTGGTTTTACGGTGACGCAAGTACTCAAGCGTCTAGGCGTACTGTGCAACTGGTATGTAAGGTAAGGTGGGTTAGTGATAGCCGAGGCGCTGTGCAAACAATACTCAAATTTATATTCCACACAATGTCTTGCGGTTATGGTTAAAGGCTGTATAACCCAGAGACGCAGCAGACTGTTCGGTGGCTAAAACGCTGCTTTTTTTCAACTGCACACGTCAAGGTCATGGGAGTTCTAGACAAAGTTACTGCTGCAGTTTAACAAATTCCGTTCTTTAACACCGGTCCATCGTCTTCATTAGTTTAACTAACATATTGTGGACGTTAAGCGCAAATAATCGCGACACGCAGATGTCTCGCTGACGTGATAGAAGCGAATTTCCAGAAATATTTTTCTTTACCTTATTTTTTGAAATTCTTTTTCATCATCATTAAAATCTACATTTATTAGAAATTTAAATACATTGAAAATGAACCATGACCGCCGTCAAATTAGTTATCTTAATTTCGACGGAATTTGAAAATTCAAACGCTAATTTATGCCGTTTTAACGCTGATTACGACAGTGATACCAGATTTCCGAAAAAAACGTGTTAGACGAAGTTACGAATTTTTAAAGATTTTTAATAGCCACCATTTTGAAACTGTTGAACGAATTTCGCTGAATAACAAACTTTTTCAAGATATACCAAAACCGATTTCTGCGCTGAGCTTGGATTAAATTGGACTGAAATTGCGAACGTGAGTGTGAATGTTTATACATGGTATAAACATGTGCTTCTGCGTCACGCTTGATTCCGTTACGCATACATCGCATCATATATAATTCTTGTATTGTTATTGTGTATGTGTAGATTTGAAGTGACTACTTCTAAGCAGCTGATTTCGCTCAAATGTTGCTTCAATATCATTTCAGTTGAGGTTATGTTTACTGTTCTTGTTAATTCTAAAAATGTGTATTTTTTAAATGTGTGGTTAAATTATTTAATGAATATGACCTACACCAATTTTCACTTCTGTCGGCACAACCTCAAGTATCACAAGTAATGCTTTTGATTTTGCCTAGGGCGCTAAGTTCACTAAAGCGGTGTCTGACGAAAGTGTACGTTTCAGGGAGTTTTTGCGTAGCGTTAATGACTATAGACAATCGGCTACCTGAGCGTAGATGGATAGAGGCAGCAAGACACTCCCGAGCCGCAAGATTTATTTCTCTTCGGACCACTGAAAGATTTCGTGAAGAGATACGGCGGCCGAGATGTCTGAATCAGTTCTTACAGAATAATATTCTCGGCTTTAAGTGTGCCAACAAGTCTGGAATATAACTTCGTCTCGTTGACGGGGTGGAGCCGATTTCAAAAAAAACTATTTTTTAACGCCATTTTCTATGACATTCTGATTAAACCTTCGTGATCGGTATTCAAATCTGCGTACGTTAGCATCTGAAATTTTAAAATCACTGTGAAAGTAGGAAAACAAACCCTGACCGCTTTGAAAGTAGGCTAAATCTGTTTAACGCCAACGGATTTTGTAAACTCAGAACGCTAATTGTGCAGTTTTTAACGTTGATAATGTAGTGAAATCAGATTTTCAAAAAAATCACGACTAAAAGTTAACGAGTTTTTAGAAAATTTGAAATGGTCGCCATTTTGAAACCGTTCAGCAAATTTTGCTGGTTAACGAAATTGCCCAAGCTATTATTAAAATCGATTTTTACGCCACGTTAGTGTGTCAAATCGGATTAAAATTGCAAACATGAGTGCTAAAACACACATACGTGCGCGCGCGCACACACACACACACACACACACACACACACATTGATAGAGTGACAGTTCGTTAGTGTGTTGCGACCCCTTCCTAAAAAATGCTGTACTAGGAGCCCCAATCAACCCTCGGCACGGCGCTATCTGGAGGCAATCAGATACGTCTTGTAAAGCTTCCTGGGAGGCCGTACACGAACCATGTCCGTCTCCAGTGACTTCCTGTATTTCTGATCACCGATTAACCCCTTGTTTTGTGTACGTTTGAAATGGCGTTGTTTTCTTGGGAGGGGGTTTTGCTCGGGTACATTTGCACGAAATGAAATCAAAGCTCGTTATATCCGATTTATTAGCGAATTTCTATCGGATAATGAGTTATTTGAACACCATCGTGGTAACGTCCAGACCCATAATCTTATAATAATTGTCGATCTTTTTTTTGAGATTACTTTTTAAAATTCTTTGTGTGTGTGCGTGTGTTTGTCAAACACTAGCGATCGAAATTTTGGTCCGATTTTATTCAAATTGGGCACAAAAGTCGATTTTTGTGATTACTTCAACGAGAATTTATCCCATCAAACCTTTTTTAAAATGGCGGCTATTCCAATTTTTAAAAACATTATTTTGTATAGGATAATTTTTGAAAAATCTGATTTTACCTTAATTGGTATTAAAGTCTGCATAAATTAGCAATTTTTTTTATTGAATTCTCTGTAGAAAATGAACTATTGAGATGACCATCATGGTGAGACCCAGACCTGGGACCGTGATATATGCATCGATCTTGAACTTACAGATTATTTTTTAAATGGGGTCGTTACAAATTACGTGTGTGTGTGTGTGCGCTCGCATGCATGCATACATGATAATGATACCGAAATTCAAATGTAAACCTGAGATTCAACAAATTATAAATTCAAATCGATATTTGTAATATAAACGTTGTTTGTCTGTGAGTGAAGCTATATCTAAGCAACCCACCCTGTGGGGGTTATTTGTATGGTACCCCTTCAGCCCTCATCCATTAAGAAGGTTTTGGTTTGGAACTGCAGGGGTTGAGTTCGGAGATATGGGTGTCAAAAAGGGCATCGCACCAATGGAATTCTTATGGAAAGTCGGTGAAACAGCTGGAAATCGAGTGATAAAGTGGCCTAGACAGGCCAGAATGTTCTAGAATGTCCTTAGAAGGTTCGAAAATACCGTAAAAAGTTCTATAATTTTCCAGAATGTTCGACAGTGTTCGAGTCTGTTCCTTTAGTCTGGTCTTTTAGGATGTTCGAAAATGTCTCAGAAGGTCTTTCGACCTTCGAAGGACCTTCGAAGGGTCTTTCTGATCTGGAACGTTCTCGAATGTTCAATCATCCTGTTGTGGGGATACGTTCCTGCTCAAAAGGGTATATTCGTATATAGGCGATAGCGAGATGTATGCATTTGAATACTTTTGGCAATCTACTAGGAATGTTCTAGGAAGATCGAAACCCCCGAAGGTAAGTGGTTGGAGTAGCAGGGAATCGAGTGCTGAAGTGGCCGAGACTGGCCAAAATGTTCTAGAATATTCCAGAATGTCCTAGAAGGTTCGAGAATGATCTATACTTTTCCAAAATGTTCGAGAATGTTTCAGAAGGTTGTAGACCTGCGAAGGGTATTTCTAATCCGGGACGTTCTAAAATATTCTTGAAATAGGAAGCAGAAGTCCAGAACCTTCTGGAACATTCGTGAATTCTACTAGGAATGTTTTACGATGTTTAGCCGGTGGATCAGCAGTGAATCGAGTGCCGAAGTGGCCAAGACAAGCCAGAATGTTCCTGAATGTTCTAGAAGGTTAGAATGTTGTAAAAAGGTCCAGAATGTTCGACAATGTTCTAGAATATTCAAGAATGTTACTTAGAAATCAAATTTTTTTAAAGAAAATTTTTAATTACAATCCGAGCGAAGCAATGTCGTACAGCTAGTTGTACAATAAACGAGAAATTCCTAGGCCTGATATCGTTCAAGTTTTGTACGGAACAGCTGTTTCATTTACTACGCATTTATCCTCGCCATCTTGAAAGGATACAATATATTACAATTACGCCGTTTCCGGGCTACTCAGTTGATTTCAAATTAAAAATGCAAATTTTGCAGGGGAGTTCTTCAGCTGTTTTTATGCCCTATTGGATGAGGCAGGTCAAGGTCAACCACATAAAGTGCTTTAATATACGACTAAAACCGAAACTTTACGAAATCAGACAAAGTTAGCAAAATTAATTGCCACTAATTTCATATTTATTAAACCGGTTTCGTTCATAAACATTAGTTCTTGTAGAAACATTGCACAAACTTTCTCATATCCAGTTACAGTATTTCATCAAAAAAATCGGTTCACCAGCTTCAGACGAACAATTTTTAAATGATTCTAACTCCTCAAAGCTGTTTAATCCTAATTTGCTTATTTGGTCATTTGAGAAGATTCATAACAGAAGTAATAACGTCGGATTGCCACCAGATGCGGAACGGAATGAAGATGAACAGCAACCGGAAACGGAATTCAGTCAGTTTAAAAAAACGCGTTTGTATCGTTTAAATCTATATATTTAGGCCTACTGAAACCGATTCTAGGAAACTACTGTGTTTAAAAAATCGTATCCTAGGTAACGGGAAATAATAATACTTTTGAGGCGTGGTCAGCGTGTTGGGGGAAGCGGAGTCAGCTTCAAAACCGAACTAGTCAGAGTCAAACTACGCGGAGCGGAGGCTAGCGACACCCGCTTCACTCCGCTCAACTCCGTTATAGTTTCAGTGGCCGCACTTACATTAAAAACAACTGGTTTAGTTTTGAATGCATATTCAGCTACGCTCAACGCAACTCCGCTCTGCGTTTGGTGGCCACCCAGCCTACGGGAAGTGAATTATAAGTAAAAGAAATTTACGAGTTGACTGTAGATTTATGTATTTTCAGTGAATCTGATTGAACGATTTTGAAAAATAAGTCTGAATTTTAGCGGATTTCCATTGGAAGATGAGCTAATGGAACGGCCACCGTGAATAACTATCCAGACCTTGAAATAAGAGCCAAACTTAACATCTAGATCATTTATGACTAGTTAAATTTTATGTATGTATATCAAACTTGGCTGGAAGGTTTGGTCATTATGACTTATGACTTTTATCACGTAAATTGAATGACATGAAAGAGAAGTTAGAGGAATTGGGTATAAAGGGTCGTAAAGTCGAAATAAAAATAAATGTCAATAAGACCAAGGAAATGCGAATAAACAATAAAAGTGAAGAATAGCTCTGTGTTGGTAACTAGAGCATTGAACGTGTTGTGCATTTCCAATATTTGGAGAGTGTTGTCTCACGAACTGAAGGAACGGAAGAAGATGTATCTCAAAGGATAAAGACCAAGGGATATCTGCTCGGCTTCAACCGATCTGGCGTACATAACAATCAAGGAGAAAGACAAAACTAAATGTATTTGAAACTGCCAAAATAAATAAATTTCAAGTGTTCATTAACGGATGTCTGAGAACGATTTTCAGAATCCATTGGTCAAACACTAAAACAAATGCGGAATTGTGGCGAATGTGTAACAAGGTGCACGTTGGGGAAACGATAAAAGAAGGAAGTATGGGTGGACTGGTCACACATTGAGGAGGAATGGAATCTGCAGGGAAGAAGAACAGGAAGGCCTCGAGAGCTTGGAGGACGGTTGAGAGGGAAATTAACGAACAGGGCTAGACCTGGGAAGAGCTGAAATGTGTGGCGCAGAACCTAGTGCGGTGGAGGTCCTTGTTGCTGTGTTCAAGGTGCGATTAATAAGTCATATCAAACTTGGCACATAAATCTATTGGACAGGTTCATTAACCAGGAAAATTCGGTCACTAGTTCCAAAATAGCGGTCTTATCGAATCTTTTAAACCCGCAGGGGGTGCACACTAGCTGCACCTATTGAGAGAATTTGGACGTCCCTCGCGGTACCCGAGTCTTAACACACAAGCACACCCACACACTTACAACACTTTACTTACGACTTTAATACTATACACTCACATTTAGGGAGGCGATAATAGCCCCATGTGCTTTTCACTTTAAAATAACCAACAAAAAAGAATTAAAAAAAAATAACTTTTTTTCATAATATCTCATTTCATACAAGTTTATACTCAGCTTTAAAAACTGTATAAATCAGCGTTTTGAATTTACAGATTAGGTTGAAATTAAGAAATTTAATTTAATTTCCTTATTTTGAACAGCTTCGTGCCGCAATTATAGTTTTTATTTCTTTTGACCGAAAGATGCGAGCTTTTTTTTAACTCGACCGTCCGGCATTTAGTTACGTGTTTTGTTTGGTTATTCTTGTGTTTGTTACGCAGTTTTAACCTAATGCATTGATCGATTGTTTTGAAATTTGATACGAAAGTACCTTCTATAAAACCCGAAGACGTATTTTTAAGATTTTTTCACATTCTCTTCCGTTTCAAAATGGCGGTATGATTTAGCGATAACGACTGTACGCAGTTTTAGACAAATGAATTGACCACAATTGTTCCGAAATTTGGTACGATTGTTTTTGTTGTAAAACCTGAATCAAGGTACGTGTAAGATTTTTTCCCATTCAATTCTGTTTCAAGATGGCATCCTCTGACGAGTGTAGTTGCTAGCTATTTCGTGTAATACCGACCGAACGGCAAGACCAATCACAATTTTGACAACTTCTTAGAGATAGCATTATATTTCCAATTACGTTGGTCCAGTAATGCTTTTAGTAAATATTACCGTTACCGGTTAAATTGGCGGTAAATGTTACGCCGCGTCAGAGCGCTGCGTGGTAAGAAGCCTTATAAGGAATATTGCGGTTGCCATTTAAGATTTTACCAGGCCAACAGTTTTATGGATAACAAAATTTCTCTTGCTGCGAACCCTTACCGCCGTCGATTTCATCTATATTTGTATAGTCTCCATTAATTTGTACAGATCCTTCGGAATTACCTTAGCGCTGATTGTTTTCAGTAAACCGCTTTCAATTTGTTTTCTGTCTCGAAGAACGTCTTTATCCAAAGTGTGAGTACTAAATCCTTCATGTTTCAACTGGCACTAAGAAGCTGTTGGATGTTTTACGAACCAGTTTTTTCAGTTTAGGAACTCAATTTGCATCAAGTATCGCGGCCTTCTGGAATAAGGTATTTTATGACTGTTACTTTCAGGTATTTTTTTGCGATATTTACATTTTACGACTATAAATGCAGACATTTAATATTGCATGAGGCGTGTGTGCGCGCGCGTGCGTGTGTTAGCACGCTCACGTTTACAGTTTTGGTTCCATAAAATATCACTTATTTTCACAATAGCTTGGACAAGTTCGTTAACCAGCAGAATTCGTTCAACAAATGTTTTGTCTTTTTTTTGCATAAAAAGTTTTCAAAAAAGTTAAAAAAAAACTGCATAAATTGTCATTTTGAATTTTCAAAATTCCGTTAAAATTTAGATGGTTTGACGACGGACTGGGTTCATTTTCGTATTTTCAATGTAATTTGAAAATATAAAGCGCTAATATGTGCAGATTTTAATGCCGATTGTGATGGTGAAATCAGAATTTCAAAAGTAGGTAATATATGAAAACAAATACGTACGGAAATTCGCTTCAGTCACGTCAGCGAGGCAGCTGCGTTCCGCGATTATTCATCGTTCAACCGATAGGTTGTATTTGAATATCCTTGTTAATATTAACAAGTACCAGAATCGTAATGGTTTGTTACCAAAAACATTGACAACAGTGGTAGTTAAATCATTACTTAACCTAACTGATTTTCGAAACTGGGAGCGGTTACATTTGGGACAGGCAGTTCGACTCTTTCCCAGCTGACGTCGGGGTAATTCAACCGTCCCGTTTACGGGCATCCCTAAATTTTACCAACTATGGGGACAATTTAACATCACCCAAGTTAATGACTATTCTTGTGTGTCTCGTATTCCTTTTAAAATCGATTTGGGTTTGTTGAGTAATGGGGCCTCCATGTAACCACCTTGGCACGTTTTTCACAGTCTTCTGTGATTAGGCCTGAACTCCCGGGCCCGCTAGCCGCTTGTTTTATATGTTATAACTGTGTGCAGTGGTTACGTGTGTACGTGCTGCACTCTAGGTGGGAATGTGAAACACTTAGAGGTGTAGACTACGTGAGCTTTGACTAAACATACCTGCTACGGCGGTCCGGGTTCAGATACGTTTTGTTCTTGTAAATCGTAACTCATATATAAAATCCTGTCTTCGTGATCCTGCATTTGCGATTTGAGAGTCGATTTTGAGTTATCTTATACCTTTATATTATGAACTGGTAGTCATGTGGGCTTTATATTATCGTCTAGTGGGCCCGTGCGTTTTGTTATCCACTAGTGGGCTTGTGTGGTTTATATTATCGACTAGTGTGCCTGTGAGCTTTGATTTATCAACTAGTAGGCCCTTACGCTTTGTATTATATCAACTAGTGTATCTTTGCTCTTTATATTAAGTAGTGGGCCCGTGAGCTATGACTTACCAACTAGTGGGCCCGTGCGCTTTGTATTATCAACTAGTGGGCCCGTGCACTTTGTAATATCAACTAGTGGGCCCGTGCGCTTTATATTATCAACTAGTGGGCCCGTGCACTGTATATTATCAACTAGTAGGACCATGCGACCTTTCGCAGTTAGTGGGAAAAGAAGCGAATAACACACAACAATGACAGCAAGAAGTTGAACAATGTTGTAGCACCACTTTATAAACTATGAAATATAGTTAAAGTAAATTATGACCCATGAAATATGTGGCAATCATAACTTCCCTTATTGGTACATGAACGAAAAGGAAAGTAGATGAGGACTTGTTTTATGAAATCGCAGTTGAACGTAAAAAATTACGAATTCTGTAAATAATATAATTCAAATAATACTGTTGGCTGGTATTTAATTACTATAGTACACTAATCTTCAATTCAATACTTGTATTTTGCATATCTTCCTACTTTGTACTGTGCATATCTTCCTAAGTAAAATCGTTACAAAACCATGTAGGCCTATTTCTTGTTAATATCAATTTATGTTAAAATAGACGTTATTTAATACTTGTATAACCTGTTAATAAAGCATGTCATTCATTATATTTAGATTATTTAATACAATAGGCCTTACTTTGTTCTACTTTCGTATTTAAAACTATAACCTATAAAATTAATGACAGAATTCTAATATTGTAACTTATTGAAATATTTACAAAGGAAACACTACAATCGAATTTACATTACATACTTAAATTACGCTGCAGTATTTACTGTTTATTAAAAGCAGAGTCTTTTATTTAATAACATTTACATATTAGAACTGGCCAAGAACTCTGTATACGTACAGGTCGTAGGGAAGAAATTGTGATTACCTGTCTCCACATGGTCATTCCTTGTGTGTGTGTCAGTTTGGCGGTGATATCAGAATCTAAAAAACTTTCTTCTGCAATGTGGTGGTTTCACAAAAGCATGCGTCATATGTGTGGATTGGGTGCCTCAAGCAGCCAGTTTTAATGGACGATTTATCGGACGTATACAGTTTTAATTTTTTTTTTACGTCGTGTAAATATATTTGTTTTACTTTAGCTGTGGTATCTTTGTGCAGCATTAAATAATTGTATTTTATATATCCCATAATTTTTAAAATTATATTAATGTTGTTAACTCGTTTTAGATAAACGTTTGTTTTTGAAGTGACTACTCCTTATCGCGGGGTATGGGTATACGTTTTGCAAGGGGAAAATTCAGTTTACCGTCACAGAACGCTCCAACACATCCATACGCGCACTCTAATGAACATAATTTTTCTAACATTATTATTCCAACATTCTTATTACAACATTATTATTACACGTAATTTTTTTTAGTGATAATAAAATGTATTTTTGAAGTGAAAACTTGTATGGTCGCGGTTGACAAAACATGGGTATAATCATTTGCTTTCGCGTCACGCTTGAATCCGTAATGCATACCACACAGCATATATTGTTCTTGTATACATCTAGAGTGGCAGTGACTACTTCTAAACAGCTGATTTCGCACAATAGCTTCAATATCATTTCAATTGAGGTTATGTTTATTGTTCGTGTTAATTTTAAAAACATGTATTTTCTAAATTTGTGTAGTTAAATTATTTTTAATGCATATGACGTATACCAATTTTTGAATGCCAGAATCACAAATATTATATTTATTATTATACTTACACGGTATAACAATCAAAAGTAGGGTTATAAACTGATTAATTATTAAAGTTCTTTATGTAGCCCAAGATACTCAACTGTCGTAGTCTGTGACAGTTTCAGTTAATTTTTATGTTGTGTACCTACACACACGCGAAATTTAATACGAAAATAATTTTTAACTGTTGCCCTTTCCTGTATGCATCTAAATTTTTTATAAAAATAATTATATCATAATAGTGAAAAAGTATACAGTCCGGCATGCCCAAAACGTAGTCACTTCTTTCGGCAGTCCCGCACTGCCCAAGTTTTTCCCCCTTTTATTCACTTTATTGTTATATTTTGTGTTGTTTTTCACATATTTCTACTTGTTAATGTTTTTGTTTGGTTAAGTTTATATATTTTAAGATTGTTATCAAGCTTTAATGTTTATTAGTTTTGCCTTTATGTAACAGGTACTTTCTAGACGGGCGATGGTAGCCAAAAACCTAAAAAAAAATATTTGAAAATCGACTATTATTTTGTAATGTTGACAGCTCTAGTATTTTTTTACCCTTTGAAACGACTACTACAAAATAGCCGATTCATTTCCGACCTACTGCACGCTGCATGGAGCTACCGACAGACAAGAACATACTGATCTATACGGAACCTTAATTAATAATTGTAATTAAATATAAAACTGAATATATCATTGGAACGGGTCCAGTTGGGTCCGGCCATATATGGAAGTGGTCCTTCATTCCTGACCGGTGACGTAGGTCCCCGTCCCGTCTCCCATCTGCGCATGCGCGCTCCCAGACAACTTAATAACTTGGAATTGATTAAACAGGTGCAAAAAAAAATGTCCTGCTACCGGTCTGGAAGGAACAAGAGGGTGACAAGCGAAAAAAGGAACAAATAGGGACATTGGTTGCGTTGTGAATTTCTTTGTTCGTGGTTGTACAGTGCGGCTGAGAAGTTTGTCGTTTTGGTTACCCTGCGCTGATCGAACACCAAATCGCCTTTAATTTATACTTGACGTACGCAACTGTCTCGCTGATTCTATGAAGGAGTAACTAAATTTAGTAATATAACGTAACACAGTGCATCTGTTTGGTGAGGTATTACATTCGTTTATATGTATCTATAGAAGTCCTTACTGCTTCATAATCAACATATAGGCGCACTAAGAAAGTATTTTTTGAAAAAAACCATTGAGGGGGACCAATTCACCCTTCCAAGTTCCTTTTCTCTCTCGTAAAATGTATTTATTTTTATAACAACTGTTGAATGAAAACAAAAACAAAATTTATATTGTTGTAATAATGGTTTCTATGGTAACAGTTTCAATAAAAATATTATCAGATATTTCATGGGCAAGGTGTACCTTAAGACCGGGCGGCCACGGAAGCGGAATGAAGATGAATAGTAGCTGGAAGGGTTCAGTCAGTTTAAAGAACGCGTTTGTGTCTTTTAAATCTAAATATTTAGGCGTACTAATATTTACCGGATTCTCGGAAACTGCTGTTTAAAAACCATAACCTAGGCAACGGTAACCTAGGTAACGAGAAATAATAAGTTTTGAGGCGTGGCCAGCGTGGAGGGGGAAGCGACGGAACCTAGACAGAGTGGAGGTTACGCGGAGCGGAGCTCAACGATGTCGCTTGATTGCGCTTAGTTCCGTTCCGCTCTGCGCATCCCGCACCGCATTTGAAGGCCATTCGGCCCAATACAGTAATTAGTCTTGTATTATCTATTACTTCAGTATTAATGCTACTACTAGCGACTTTCCGTGGAAAATGAGTTATTGGATGAGCCATCTTGGTAAAATTTGAACCCGAGACCTTAAAAATAACGCCGATTTCAGTATCTCTAGACACTTTTTAACTGGTTATTGAAATTTTATGCGCGAGCACTTTAGCGTTCGATATTTTGTTACGAAAATCGATTTGGATGAGAGTTTGGACGATTTCGTTATCCAGCAAGATCCGTTCAACCGACGCAGTCTATAAGTGGCGATTATTTAAAATATTACTTCCAAATATAGTTGGAGCAGCTTCGCTCCGAATTCAGTGGCCTCCCGGCCTTAAGGTAACCCCTGTTCACGGAATAGCTGTTCACTAAATTTATTTAAACTGTTACCATAGAAACCAATATCTTGATATTTATCCTATTTTTGTTTTCATTCTGCAGTTAGTAAGGAAATATATCGTATGAGAGGACAAGAAACGTGAAAGGGTGAATTGCTCCCTTTAGGGATGGTTTTTCAAAAAGTGCTTTCTTAGTACGTTGAATATGAATCAGTCAATAACACAACATTTATTCATATACCACGTGCAGGCTACCGAGTTGAAATAAAGTAGGAATAGATTTTCTTAAGAACAGCTGTCGTTAGGCCTGTATGAAAAATGTAATAACCGAAGAACCAATCAGAGAAAAATGTAGTAAAATTTGTCAGATTTAGCCAATAAAAACGCAGAACGTAGAAAAGAATAAACCAGTGATAAAGAACTAAATTTACAATTAAGAATAAGTCATGAGTTGTTACTAAACGTTGGAACCATAGGAGAGACTAGACGTGTTGAGAAGAATCAAGTGAAATCTAAATTGAATTATAACCAACTGAAAAAAACTTAAAAAGTACACGTGTGCTACTCGGAGAGTTACCGACAGAAGCAAAGCTTATGTTAATGATATCTTTGCTGGATATGTATTTAGTTTGAAGATATGCTAACAAAGATCTTGTTTTGTTTAAATAAATAAATACGTAAACCTAGCTACTATTGTTTACTGTAGCTATAGTAAAAGATCAACTGTTTTATATTAATGCGTAACGATCAACTGATTTCATTGAACTGATTAGATTGATAGGCTATAATAAGTTTCAGATTATGTTGTTAAAAAGGAACAATATTATAAACTTTTATGTTAATTTAGAATGTATTTATGAACGGTTACAACGTGTTTTTCAATTAAGAAAAAATATAGAAAATCAAAGCAACGCAACTTCTTCATATAATACCCGTGTACTGTTATCGAAAAGCAGGAAGAAAAAGAAAGACGGAAATAGACGAATTCGTTTGTTCGTTTCCGTTTCATTAAAAAGTTCGGGACACTTTTTTTCTATTCACTCTTCTCGCCAAAGCTAACATTAGTAGCTTCGCGTCAATAAATAAGGAGAGAACAGAAATATGAATATTAGTGAACCAATTTATGAAAAAGAATACAGTCAAGCATAACTTCGATAGGTTATGAGGTAACGTTTTTATAGACATTTTGGAACATTGCGAAAAATTTTATATTTTATTTCAATAACAAAAATATATTACAAAATTAACCTACAAACGAAATATAACGTTATACATAGGCATATATCAGTATTTATTAGGCTATATGAAATCTGAATTACTCTGCTTGCACAATCAACCCGCTTGATATCAGTAAATGTTATGAATAAAGTGAATCTAAACCTTTTATTTGCTCTTAATTGAAGTACGATTGAAAAAATGAAACAATTTATATATTTGTGTTAAAAATTATTATTATTATTATTATTATTTATTGTATTCAGAACTTTTAAGTTTTCGTCCACTTTGAAGTAGATGTGCTCGATTACGAGATGTTTTATTCGATTGTTTCGATTGTAAAAACATCTCGATGCTTCTCGATTGTATTGGATTCGTCAGTCGTCACTTGACGATTATTGGAGTCGTCCGAATCGCTTAGTTATCTAGTTTTGTGTTGCTTGCACTACTGTAGGCCGAAATCATCGACAAAACATTCAAATGAATCGTCAACTTACAATCGGAACTGATGCTGCCGGAAATGTTTAATAAATATTCAATTAAATTGCTAAGTTCTATTCCGTTTTTTTAATGAGTAACTAAAATGAGGAATCCTTCAGTTAAGTTTGACAATTGTGTTGTAAAAGTATGTATTTTTCAGGTATTTACGTACATTTATGTAAATTTAACATGTGTGTGTGTGTGTGTGTGTGTGTGTGTGTGTGTGTGTGTGTGTGTGTGTGTGTGTGTGTGTGTGTGTGTGTGTGTGTGTTTTTAACTTGGCACAAAAATCGATTATGATAATAACTGTTCATTAAACAGTAAAATTAGTTAATAGTTTAAAAATTGCGGACATAGGAGATAAAATTGATTGAGATAAAATGTTTACAAATTCATAATTTTTGTCTTAATTTTTTTTTTGAAAATCTTATTCACCATCGTAATCAGCGTTAAAAATTGCATAAGTTGCCATTTTGAATTTTCAAAATCAGTTGAAATTAAAAAATTTAATCTGACGGCGGTCATGGTTTATTTTGTTTTCAATGTAATTTTTTTTAATGTTAGTATATGCAGATGCAGATTCTAATGGTAATTGTGATGGTAAGATCAGAATTTCAGGGTTAGATAAAGAAAAATACGTTTGAAAATTCGCTTCTATCATGTCAGCGAGACTCTGTACCATAATTATGATGGTCTGGAACCATCGCTGTAAAAATTGTCATCAATCGTCAAACATCTCTATTGTTCAATCCGACTGGGATTCGATGGTTGACACGATTGTTTTGTTACACGATGGTCGATTGTCTCGATTATAAAAACATTTCACAATTCGAAAGCGCATTTCACAAAAGCGCAACACTACTTCGAAGTAAAATGGGACGGACTGAAGTGCGTTGGCTGCGGCCAGATAACGTAGGCCTACAATATAAACGTCATCGACCGGGGGCCGTATCTTAAGATTATACCGTAATTGTAATACAAGTAACTGTAATCGTAATAAATTCAAACTATTTATAGCGTACGAGACAAGGTCGCGGCCGCTTTCAATCAAGTGCGGTATTTATGCATACCACTCTAGTTGCACACTTTATGCGGTACTTAAGTGTACTAGGTGACGGGTACTCTGTGGTATTTCTTCGTTATTAGATTAGCCGGATTTGTTTAGTGCTTGTTATGGCTTTTTTTAAATCGATCGAAAGACCAAGTGGAAAAGGTTTAAATACACTGCCCACCGGCTGTATTATAAAATTGCCTGTCTGGAATAGGATGGATTATGTGAAAAAATATGGAATGCAATATAGTGGGAGACAAAATGGCGTCTGCTTTAATGTCTCTTCTCTCTCTCTCTCTCTCTCTCTCTCTCTCTCTCTCTCTCTCTCTCTCTCTCTCTCTCTCTCTCTCTCTCTCTCTCTCTCTGTGTGTGTGTGTGTGTGTGTGTCTATATATATATTTGTTATCGTCTGTAATGTATGCCAGTTTGACTAATGGAAATGAAGGATCAACGTAACAAATTGAAAAAACAACTACTGACACTAGAATCGAACCTGCGTACAGGTCCGAGCTTTAGCAACCTGATCTAGAGCGTCTATGTTTATTTAACGACCCGTTTCAGAACGTGTCTACAGTTCAGGAACCGACCACATATCACAGTACCAAAGACCTATATATTATCGCGATAGCTTATTTCCAAATGGAAATTCGCTTATGTATTATTTAGCAAGCATTATCTCAGGTCGTCCCTGTGACCCCGGTAATCGTGCTTTTAACGATATCGTTAACCCACGACTGGGATCGTTACTACGATAGCTATCGATAACTGCACGAGGCACTATGTAACGTTTAAATTGTTATATTAACGACTTAATGCTATACTAGCCTACGTATTTGCATGTAATGACGCCTGGCGCCAAGTAATTTGGAGGCGTTGCGGAATCGAGGTGTGATGCCAGCGTTGCCAGTTTAATTATCAACCAGGATTGCCAACATTCAGATTTTACTGGATCTGTACAGCGGCCATTAACATTGCAGGAATACCAGTTTGGATGCTTACTGTCACCAGTTGCGTTCTTCGCCAATGAAAGAGGGCAGTTTATTTTAAACATGTATTACATTGTAGGGCTGGTTGTGACGTTGGATTTGGCGGGACGCGTGATGCGAGGAACACGTTTATATTGGTATATAACAGTATATTTTGCGCTTCGCAAGTCTCAAATTAAATTTATTATAATTAAAAATTTCTGTTTCCATCGAACCGGGTACCTTGAGCGCAAATAACCACTGCGAAGACGTTTATTCGGTTTAAGTATATGAAATGAATCGTTAATTTAATTTTGGTAGTTATAGTAAAAGATCAGTTGTTTTATATTAACTCAACGATCAACTGATTTCATTGAACCGTTGATAGGCTATAATACGTTTTTGGTTATGTTATTATAAACTATGTTAATTTGTCGTTTGTGTTGATTCGTAACGATCAGCTAATTTCATTGAACAGCTGATAGGCTATAAACGTTTTTGGTTGTGTTGTTAAAAACTAGCTATGTTAATTTTTGTCTTATCTTCGAACAAATTATCGTAATTAAAATAAAAAGGAAGCGAAAACATAATACATGATTTTTATTTTTGATTTAATGACAGATTTTTTCCTCTACTACGTATATATAAATATTCAAATTACAGTAGAATGACTAAATTCGATGCTGAACGAGACCATTTAAAAATTCGAAAGTCACTGTTATTGTGATGCCAGGTACTATTTTGGCGAGACGTCAGAAAAATCGTTTTCTAGGAACAATTTTGTCGAACGGATGTACGTCGGTTTCAGTGTGATATATATATATATATATATATATATATATATATATATATATATATATATTATCATATAAACTCATATACATACATACATACAAAAAAAATGGCGTCAACGTTTATTAGATATTTAGTAAGTATTAAGTTTTATTGAAATCTTAATGGAATCACTTTCGAGTATTTTTTTAATAAAGTATCCAGTTTCCTATAAACAGAGTCTTTAATTATTAGTATTAATCTCAAGTTAGTAAGCACATTATTACAAGTTAATAATTATCAATACAGGAAAGAACAGTAAATCACAGGGTATTCTTTGATAATTCAAATGGGAACTGAGAATATTGCTTGATACTGTTGAAATTAGTAACAACCTTTACTCAAATATGATACAATGATGATTACCAATATAAAATCGAGAATCTTTAATGATGATTAGGGTCGGATTATAGGGATGATGGCACAGAGTTCAGTAGCTTCCAGCTTCTGGAGTCAAGATTCGTAGGAGATGTGGGCCGACAACATTTGGAAGATGATTGTTACATTTATTCAGCTTTACTTATTCTATTAATTACCTCAATTAATAAAAAATATATATTCTAACAAATTTGTACCTTAGTACCACTTAGTCGACAAATGTTTTGTGAGCATTTTCACTAACACTTTTATATAATTCTAGGTTATCCTTCATTATTAAATAACGGGGGACTCGGTGGTCGATGTGGCTAAAGCACCGATCAGTCTGCTGCGCACTTTAAAGTTCTTACTTCTAACCGCGGTTACTGCCGTTGCTTTTCTCCTACTGTTAACGCTGATCCCTCGTCCAACTGGTATAAATAAAGTATGAATGTTAAGGGGAAAAACGACGATAAAAACAAATCCTTAACAATTTACTACAATACAAAAATGCTTCTCAATTATGCTGGGTGTAGCTACTGATTCAACTATTCGTACATAAAAACAACTTGTGAAGTGACGTTGTAGTGTGGCAAATAAACTGTAAAGAACCCCCCTCCCAACAGCCCTAAGTTTACTGTTTTACACTCCATCCCTTCAACTGTCTCAAATTCACTTAACCAATTACTAGAAGCGTGTACTAATCTCTAGACACTGAATATATACGTACTAGAAGTACAGTCACCATTATAAAAAATGTGATTGATGTCAAAGGCTAAAGTCCAAGTATTGGACCGTTTGCCGCTACAAACAGACGAGAGCTGCAAACAGCAAAAACAGGAGGAAGACGTTTGAGAAAATAGGCAGTACTATTATCTATTTAACTGTAGTTGAACACTGCCGTTAGATGCCGCCAACAGCAAGTGCTCACATATCTCTCATAAGCGTTACCATTCTAATATGTTTATATTCAATGTCCAGTAAGATTTGAACGTATCTAAACATTTTTAATTGTTTTCCGCTAAGTTGAACTAACAGAAGGTTATTTAATGATATACATTCGAGATCTAAATAATTTTTTTTAAATCCCCTAACCTAGATACAATTTATGGTAAACCTTGTATCGTTTTTCATTAAATATGATCTTGCAGTTAAGTGCTATTATAATGGGCCGCCTTTGTTTATTTTTAATCTTAATTCTGTCGGATTTCAAACTAACTGCAATACTATTTTGCTACCTGCTGAAAATCCAGAATATGGCAAAAAAAAATGGAACCACTTTCATTTGTAAACAGAGTAGACAAATTTAATGACAGTGCATTTTATTTAGGAAACGCTGTGGAACCGAACAGAACAATAAGGATGAAGGAGAAACTAGGGCTGTAGGCAGTCCGCAGGGTTGGTCTCTGGACATGTGTTTTCCCAGGTCAACGCACTTACTTTCACGACGGAATATCCCACTCAGGCTGACCGTTTTGAAGGAGCTTTTTCTATTTGTATCGGCCTAAGCATAAAATTAACCTATTTATCCGTAAAATATTGAATTCGTATTTTCAAAAACCTCAAGGAACCAAATAAAAGGTACCGAATTAGACTCGTAGGTTGAAGTTACTAAAACGTACCCTGACCGCTGCCAGGTTGATTTTTGTAACGCTAATTTACGGAGTTTTAACGCTGATTATGTCGGTTGGATCAGGTTTTCAAGTAAGTGTAAGTTGTAAACATTTAAAATTTTGGATTTGCCGCCATTTTGAAACGGCTTGACCAACTTGTTAAAGCTGTAGCCGAAATCGATTTTTCTGCCAAATTTGAATCATATTGGGACAAGTTAGCATCGAAAACGTCTTTTTTAAAAATAAGAAAATTATGATCACCGTCACCGTTGATTTTTGTGATTTCGTTTACTATGGCGGGTCAGATTTTCAAAATTGTTCAAAAATATTATTTTTTAAAGATTTGAAATTTGTCACCATTTTGAAATTGTTGAAGGGATTTTTCGCTTGGTAATCAGCTTCAAAATTTACTGTTTTTTCATAATTATTGCTTAAAATATTTAAATGGCTGCCATTTTGAAACCGGTTAGTGGAACAGATTTATACTTTGACGTGTACGGTGTAATATTTCGCCTAAATCGGTTTAATGGCGATTTACGTCTGCGCACTGCATAACTAGCTGAATACCCGTGCTTCACTATGGTATTTTAATATGTATCGTAAATGTGCATGAAAATGGTTGAAGTTACGTTAAAAATTGATGAAATAATGTGCAGTCGAATGATCTGTGAATACCATACATCGATCGATAACATAGTTGACCGAACAAAGGGATCATTGGCTTTTGGTTTTGTGTGTGTCTTACGCAATTTTGGGTAAACGCATTCACCGATTGTTTTGAATTTTGTACGGAGATAGCTTGTATAAAGACTATAAAGGCTACTACGTAGCCTTATGTGTATAATTTTTTCCATTTCAAAATGGCGCCTTATGATTAACAATAACGAGTGTATGCAGTTTTGGCTTAGAAGTATTCTTACCTTTTTTTGACTCGGTGTCGATGTGGAAAAAGTACCGGTAAATCCTGCGCAAGGTTCTTTTCCCTTACCGCTGACGCTGATCCGTCCTCCTCGTTAGTCTAACTGACCTAAAATATAAACGTTAAGAAAAAACGCATTCACCGATTTTTTTAATTTGATACGAAGGTTTTTTTTTGTTATTTTAAGGCGAGAAGCACATTGGGCTATTATCGCCTCCCGAAATGTAAGTGTGAGAGTAAAGTGTTAAAGTCGTAAGTGTAGTGTTGTAAGTGTAAGTGAGTGTTAGACTCGGGTATCGCGAGGGACGTCTAAATCCTCTCAATAGGTGAAGCTAGTCTGCACCCCCGGCGGGGCCGATACGAAGGTACCTTGTATAAAACCCAAATGCCGTTTATTTAAAATTTTCCACATTCACTTCCGTTTCAATATGGCGGCTCTGGTTTAAGTATGACTAACGTGTAACGTACGCCGTATTAGCCAAACGCTTTGACTGATTGTTTCGAAATTCGGTACGAAGGTGCCTTGTATAAAGCCCCAGAAGGTGTACGTGTACGATTGTTTCCCATTTACTTCCGTTTCAAGATGGCAGGTTTTGAGTTAACGTTGCAAGTATAGTTGTTTGTTATATCCTGTAATACTGGCTGAACGGCAAGACCCGTCGTAATTTTGACAACTTCACGGAGAAAGAGCTTTAAATTTCCATTAAAGGTGGTCCAGTAACACTTTTCGTAAATATTACGGTTAGGTTAGGTTAAATTGGCGGGAAAATTTACGAGCGCTCTGTTTATTAGGAATATGCTGCGAGGTCTACTGTTCTTTGAACTATTGGTTATTAAGCAATTATTACTTCGACTTGCGGCTGAAATTTTTAAAAGAACCCCCCCCCCCAAACAACCCTGATCTTTGATATCGATCCAAAACATTTATGACGATCTACTCAGTAGTTTAGATTTCTGTTCGAGACAAACGCACATAATTTTAATTTTACAGATATAGGTTTATAAAAATTGTTGTCTTCTCTAAAAAAATAACAATAAAATTGTTATGTCTCCTTTAAGAAGGCACGACCGATCCTCATTCGAAGTCTCAAGTCTTGCCGGAATGGTCTTTTCAGGATCTGTGGTGACCGCGATCAAAAACCTAGTGCAACTAAGCCTCTTGATACTGAACTAGAATCCACCAAACCTTATAACCTCAATAACTAGCCTTATCAACCAAGATGGCCGATCCAGTAGATTATTTTCCAACATAAACGAAGTGAAAATACACGTTGCATTCTAAACGACTGGCCGATTTCAAATTGTACTTGTGTGCCTTAAGTTTACATAAAATTAGATGACGCAAAAATAAGACGTAAAACAAGCGGAATTAAACAGACAATGGCCTAACAAGAGTATAAATAAGTAAAGCAGAGTATTGGCCTCGTGCAATACAATACAATAGACTGTAATTCAGTACGTTTTATTCATGAAGATGTTTGGCTTGACAAGGGCAGTAAGGAACAACTTGATGCGAATATATTACGTTACCCGCAGTATCGGCGAAGTATATACGAGCGTGTAATAGAAAGCGGTGCATATTTTATAAAATTTTCCTGACAAGAAATATCGAAGGGTGGAAAATGTGATCCTGAACTCTAGATCACATTTTTAAGGGATCGTTAAAATTTTATGGATATTTATGTATTTTAATTTATATATATATATATATATATATATAAATTTTCAATTTTTACGTGTATAAAGTACATCAATTGATATGTATCAATGAGCGTGGTACGCACGCACGAACGCGCGCGCACGCACACGCACACGCACACGCACGCACGCACACACACACACACACACACACACACACACACACACACACACACACACACACACACACACACACACACACACACACACACACACACACACACACACACACAAATCAATTTTGGTGTCATCTTATTGCGCCGGGTTTAAAGTAATATACACGATATAACTTTATAAAATGAATTTTTCAAATATTAAACGAATGAATGGAGTTGATTTTTTGACTATTGATATATCAGAAATATAATTTTTGTAGTACAAAGGCGGCCATAATGAAATCAACGAAATTAAATCATGAAAAATTTTATTGTTTTGTATTCGATATAGATTAAATGTTCTGATCTCCCCATGAAATTGCTCGCGGCGCAAAGAACACAATCGTGCGAGGAAGACACAAGACCCTTATAATTCAAACAGTCTTTTGGAATTGTGTGAAAATAGATTCTGTATGCACTGTTTTATATGTCGTAGTGAATTAACATATTTTTCGTTTTACCACGACCAATAGCAGGCCTTCTGTTCACCATAATGGTTACGCATATCGCAAGTTTTACGTACATGCAGCTGTAGGAATCTGTCAGACCCTTGTCAGGTAGCAATAATCTTTAGTGTCCGCAAATTCCCGGCATCGAAGTATTTGTAGGGATCTGTCAAACTCGTGTCAGGTAGCAATAACCTTTAGTGTCCGCAAATTCCCGGCATCGAAATATTTGTAGGGATCTGTCAAACTCTTGTCAGGTAGCAATAATCTTTAGTGTCAGCAAATTCGCGGTATCGAAGTATTTGTAGGGATCTGTCAAACTCTTGTCAGGTAGCAATAATCTTTAGTGTCCGCAAATTCCCGGCATCGAAATATTTGTAGGGATCTGTCAGACCCTTGTCAGGTAGCAATAATCTTTAGTGTCCGCAAATTCCCGGCATCGACATATTTGTAGGGATCTGTCAAACCCTTGTCAGGTAGCAATAATCCTTAGTGTCCGTAAATTCCCGGCATCAAAATATTTATAGGGAACTGTCAGACCCTTGTCAGGTAGCAATAATCTTTAGTGTCCGCAAATTCCCGGCATCGAAGTATTTGTAAGGATCTGTCAAACCCTTGTCGGGTAGCAATAATCCCTAGTATCGAAATACTTGTAGGGATGTGCAAACGCTTATCAGGTGGCAATAACCCTTAATGTTCGCAATTTTCCGGCATCGAAGTATTTGTAGGGATCTGTCAGACCTTTGTCAGTTAGCAATAATCCCTATTGTCCGCAAATTCCCGGCATCGAAATATTTGTATGGATGTGCAAACGCTTGTCAGGTAGCAATAATCCCTAGTGTCCGCAAATTCCCGGCATCGAAGTATTTGTAGGGATCTGTCAAACCTTTGTCAGGTAGCAATAATCCCTATTGTCCGCAAATTCCCGCTTTAATTATGTGCCTTAATTATTATCTTTCTGTTGTTGCTTTCTCGACCCGAGGAGCTGTTCCAGAAAGTTTTGTAACATCCTGTATACGTGAGCCCATGCTAGAGTAGTCTTCAGCATTGGTCATCTGTGAGGAAGGCCTTCACGTGTTACTAACGCCAATAAAACGCCGAACGTATCAATTTTTATGATTCCCTGTTCCCGGGATGCCGTCACGTTATCTACGGAACTGAGTAGGGCCTGTAAAACTATTAAACCGGTTCCATTAACATCGGACGGCGCTAATAAGTGCGTTATCGATATCGGCAATTCAATTAGGTCCCCGAAATGGACAGTGATAAATAGATCGCAGCGCAGAATTTATCACGTTCTAAAAGTGTTCTGATAGTAGTGTTACAGTTCCAAACGCACTCTATGGGTATCCTCACAAATTCCGGTTCTGCTCAAATACGAATAATCCCTGTACGCAGATGTCTCACTGATTCGACTGAAACTAGTTTTAAAAATAATTGTTTTTCTTATTCTTTTTTTGAAGCGAAGTTTTTAAAGTTAGCTTTTGCGAGTGGATTAAATAGAAAAATGTCTGTCGAACGGAAGAATATAACGGAAATATGGAACGAACGAGCAAACTGATTTCATCTCTATGTATGTCTCTTTCTTTTTCTTCCTCTTTTTCGATAACAGTACACGCGTAGCCTATTGTATGAAAAGGATGTGTTGCTTCGGTTTCGGTATTTTTCGTTAGTTGAAGATCACGTACACGTTGTAACCGTTTACTCGACTTTAATATAAACGTTTATAATAATTGTTTTTTAAAATTGATAGTTTTTAACAACTTAACCTAAAACTTATGATAGCCAATCAGCTGATCGTTACAAATTAATATAAAACAGCTGATCGTTACGAATTAATATAAAACAGCTGATCTTTTACTATGACTGCAGTAGGCCTATATAATATCTAAGCTAGGTTTACGTATTTGTTTAAACAAAACAAGATATTTTAAATATATCTTCAATGTAATTATATATTCAGCAAATATATCGTTAACAAAAGCTTCGCTGCTGGTAACTCCTCGATTTTTTTTTACGTCCGACTATTGTGCACACTTAGGCTAATGCAGACGGTGGGATGATTTATAGCGTATGAAAATGCCAAGCCCTGGCCGGGAATCGAACCCGGGTCCTCGGGGTGAAAGGACCCTGGACGCTATCAACCACCGAGGCGGCGAGTTCCACACGTGTACTTTTTTTTTAAAGTCTGTTTTCATTATCGCAATTTATCGTTAAAATCAGGATATATTAACATTTATTTTTTTAAAATTCAACGGATTTTGAAAATTCAAAAGAATTTAAGAAAAACAAGTTATGAGTTTTTAAAGATTTTCGTTGGTTAACGAACTTCCAAAGCTATTTTCAAAATCGATTTTTGTGCCAAATGTGAATTGAATCAGCCTAAAATAATGTGCGAACATATATACCTGTATATGTACATGTACAAATTTTAACGCTCAAAAAGTGATCGAGGTCAGGATCGATGCTCGTTTCAAGGCCCCGGGTCTGAGTCTTATCATGGTGACCGTTCCAATAGCTCGTTTTGTAATTGTGTAGTAGTAATAATTGAAAGTTAGACAATTCAACAGATTCAGTATACTTATATGTAGACAAATTTATTACAATAGTTGAAATGTGCATTGATCGATAATGAATTTATTTATTTAACATTTTATATATTTAATTGTTTATTGTAGCCTATATAAAGTTGTGTGCGAAGAGTGCCCTTGTGAATACATAGAACAGATTGGAAGAGCTGTAAAAACTCATGTTAAAGAACATTTCAGTTGTTGGAAGTGCGAAGAAATGACACAAATTTTTCGAAACATTAAAGGAAGAATTCGGTCATTCCTTTAATTTTAATAATATCGCTGTAATCCAAAAAGCCAAAAAAGGTATAAAACTAAATAATTTAGGAATTCTGGTAATGTATCTAATAGTAAAGCACCTAATTTTAATTTAATTGAACATACTGATTTCAAATCTTACTCAAACCTGTTATTTAGGGGTTTTCCCAACTTGCTGCTCAGTGATTTTCTTAATTTGTCAATAGTTCTTTCTTTTCCTTCTTCATTCCAGTTTTAACATCAGCTGTATTAGTATATAAGCACACATTATAATGTTGTTTAGCTTCACTGGCTGAAGATGCGTCACCGCGAAACATATGTCACTGAATAAAAAGGAATTTTTGTGAAACAATATAAGTGTTATAATTTTCCTGGATAATTGATTTGTATAATAAAAAATCACTAATAAAGATATTCAGAAGTTGCCGAATAAAGCAAATAAATCCAGGAGGCAGTGGCCAAGGCCACACTCTATCACCTTTACTGGGCAATATGTTAGCAAAGGATTATTCTTTATTGGGTTATGAAGGCGCACCGACACACATATATCTCGGCCGGCTTTAGAACCTGTCCCCTTTAATGGGCGGATCTTGGAATGCAAAAATCCTCGTCGCTTATTTATCCCGCCAATTTATAATATTTACCGTGGCAATAAGTTATTTTAAGAGGGTTTTTTTGTGAAATTTTGACGACAAAATATACGACCGTACTTACTGATACTGAACCGGTCGAGTGGTTGCGATTAAAATTGAAATTATCACCTAATATGGTGAACCCGGTTGCTGATTATTATTTCTAATCGTGTCGTAAAGGTAATCGCGGCACGCAGCTGTCTCGCTGACGTGATGTAATCGAATTCCAAAAGTTTGTTTTTCTTGCCTCTTTTTGCATCGATGATTTCGCTATAATAATCAGCATTTAAATCTGGGTATATTAGCATTTTTAAACTTTCAAATTACAATGAAAATACTAAAATGTACCCTGACAGTCGTAGAATTTTAATTTCTCAATTTCAAAATGCTGATATATACTGTTTTCAACGCTGATTACGACGGTGAGAACAGATTTTCAAAAATGTTTAAAAAATTATAAATTTTTAAGGATTTGAAATGAACACTATTTTGAAAATCTTATTCGTCTATCGTAATCAGCGTTATATTCTACATAATTTGGTAATCTGATTTTTTAAAATCGACTGAAATTTACAGAAAATATTTCACGGCGGTCAGGGTTTATTTTTTTGTATTTGCGTTGTAATGTCTGATATTTTAAAATTGATAGTATATTAACGCTGATTATATTTACAAAATAAGATTTTTTTTAAGAAAAGTGAGTGAAAAAATATTTCAGCAAATCCGTTTCCATCGCGTCAGCGATAATGTTCTTCTTTATAATCTGTTTATCTGAAAAAGTGTATTCTTCTCCAGCCATCTTTGATTTACACATATTATTAATGAGGGGGAATGGTGTATGGAAATCACCTGTTCAACTTGAACACACAACCTTGGCTAATACGGCGCATCCTTTGTCAAGTTAGGGTTAAAACAATACAGTATTGTGGAGGGGTTAAAACAATAGCATGGTATAAAATTACAGGGGATGCATTGGACTTGGACCACCAGCTTGGCTAAAGAAGGTATATAGCTGATGTGGTCTCCAAGTGGTACGCAGTATGCCATTATACAGTAAATACACGCTAGTTCATTGAGGACAGAATATTTTCTCGATGTTAACTGTTTTTATAATTTTATCAAGTTAGGTTATAGTACTTATTTCTTACAAGTAAATAGATTTAAAAGTGACAGTGTGGTTCAGTGATAAAAAAATATTGGATTTATTTTTTATCGGCGTGCAATATTTAGTTGTACTGCATTTATCCAAGTGAAGTATAATATAATCGCGGCACGCAACTGTCTCGCTGACATGGTGTAAGCGCATTTTCAAAAATTATTTATTTAACTTGTTTTTTTTAAATTCTGATTTCACCATCGTAATCTACGTTAAAATCTCAAAGCATCTGCAGTTTGAACGACCAAATTACATTAAAAAAAAACACGAAAACGAACCCTGACCGCCGTCAAATTCAATGAATTTTTGATTTTGAAAAGTCAAATTCTAATTTATGCGTTTTTTAAAACGCTGATTACGATTGTGAAATCAGATTTTCAAAGAAAAACATGTTTACGAAAAGTAAATACTGTATTTCGATTGGCCGCCATTTTGAAACTGTTGACGGATTTTTGCTGGGTAACAGAACTTTTCCAAGTTGTTAAGAAAATCGATTTGCCAGTGGAAATTCGTTTTTTTTATGAGAAAAATGTTTGAATTTTGAATGAACAATGTGATTATAGTCATGCAGTGGTTCGGCTTGTTAACCGTATGCTCAGCGAATTTTGTAACAAGAAAATATTGCTATTTATCGTGATATAGGGAGTTGCTAGGTGACATGTTGACGTAAACAACTGTTCCTTCGATATTTAATTTATGTTAATCGCCGTTAATTAAATGTCTAATTAAAAGCGATTATTGTAATTAATTTTGTTTTAATTAAATACATTTTGGATGATTGTATTGTAAAGGCTTAGACAGCGTTACGATTTGTTTAGGACCAAACATTTCTAAGCTAATTAAAATTATTGTAGGACATTGTTTATTTAAAGGGTGTGAAACGAGCGGAGATCGGAGTCAACGGCCGCATAGGGCAGAACCTCCTAGTTTATACAGTATATACGAATTTTAAAATGTTGCTTATTAAGCATTGCATTCCATTATATTAAAAAAGTAAATGTTTGTGTGTGTGCTAAATATAGGCAAATCTATGGGCACGCAGAGATCTGAAATTGTTAACGTAGATGGACAGAAAAAGATTGGCCAGCACCTCGAAGACTGATTTAAAAATTTCTAATTATTTTTTAATAGATACTGTATTTAGCTGGAAATTATACGTGACGTTATCTGACGGATTTTTGTAAAACTATATTCTTTTATAAACAAAAGAGAACTATTGTAATGTATTGTTTCATGAACACTGAATGTTTATTACATTCACACTGCTAGTAAAATATATTTACTGTTTGTAAGATGGATTGCGTTAATTTACCATTAATTTAGTTTTTTTTTAAATTGTACTGCATAACTCTAACGTTTGTTTGTTTGTTACAGGAATGCTTTCTAGTAAAGAAGAACCATGCCTGGTGGAGAGTGTTACGCAGTTGTGCCTGGTCTCTTCTTATACATCAGTCTGTTCGTAGCCCCAAACTGTGCAGGTGATGTTTTACATTAAGTCTGATCTTTTTTCAGGATCTTCTCAACGTAAAAAAGTAGTTCCATAGCTGTATACAGTGTGTTGTTGAAATATATTTCTGTACTGTTTGGGATGCTATTTATAAACGTATAGTGGAGAAATAATTTTAACATATTAAGTAAGGCTTGTTGTTATTACTTGTTACCTTACAATGTGAAAATTATTATAGAAAAATTACTTCAAAAATATTCAAAGTAGGTATTTTATATATCAAGCAGTTTTTAAGAGTATTTTTATAATAACTGTAGTTTTTTTAAGTATGAAGTACACGACAGAAACATGAAAACTAGGAATAATTTTTAGATGATTTCCAACCATTAAACATAAAAATGTTTATTACGTAGTGCACGTATATATATGCATGCACACATACACAAATATATTGAAGAAATATGAGGTGTGTTCAGAAATAATGAGAATTTCTGCTTGGAATAATCAGAATAATAATTTCTGCTGGAGAATTTCAGAATAATGAGAATCGGCTTGGAGAGTCCGATTGTCAACCATTTTTTTATAATGTTGGTATACATACCCTTGAAGTATGATAAAACTTTCAGCTGTTTCCATTGTTGACTTTGTCTGTGACAGCCACTAAGGTTAGATGTGTTTTTATGAGCTCGGCGATTTTCGTTTGTTAAAAGAAATGGATCAAAGAATTTGTAACAAATGTTGCGTAAAAAATGAAATAAAGTGTACAAAATGTGTGAAATGTTAACAAAGGCCTATGGTGAGCCCAGTTATGAGTAAAGCAAGAGTTTACGTGTGGTATAAGCGTTTCCAAGAAGGACGTAAAGACGTTGAAGATGACGAACGCCCTGGACGCCCTAGCACATCAACAACCGATGAAAACGTGGAAAAAGTGAAAGAAATGGTTATGAACAATCGCCGAATCACAATTAGAGAGGTCGCTGATGATGTTGGCATATCGATTGGATCATGACATGACATTGTTTCGAATGTTTTGTGTATGAAACGCGTGGCAGCAAAATTCGTTCCAAAATTATTGAATTTTGAATAGAAACAGTTGCGAATGGAAGTTGCTCAAGAGTCACTAAATGAAGTCAGCGACGATGCAGAATTACTAAAACGTATTATAACAGGTGACGAAACGGGTTTACGGATATGACGTCGAACTAAGGCTCAATCATTCCAGTGGAGGCATTCTGGCTCGCCAAGACCGAAAAAGGCTCGACAAATGCGATCGAACGTAAAGGTTATGCTCATTGTGTTCTTCGATTTAATGGCATAATGCAAGCCTGCCACCAGGTGAAATGGTCAATAAGGAGTACTACCTACAAGTTCAACGCCGTTTGCATGAAGCAGTCCGAAAAAACGCCCGGATCTGTGGAAAAACAATTCATGACTTTTGCACCACGATAATGCACCAGCTAACACTTCATTGCTTGTTCGTGAATTTTTGGCCAAAAACAGTACTGTAACAATGCCTCAGCCTCCATATTCGCCAGACATGGCTCCGTGTGACTTTGTTCTATTTCCAAAAATGAAGAGAACCTTAAAGGGCTGTCGTTTTACAGCCGTAGATGACATTAAAAACGCATCGCTGAAAGAACTAAAGGCTATCTCAAAGATCGAGTTTAAGAAATGTTTCGAGGATTGGAAACGTTGGCACAAGTGCATAATCTCGAATGGGGACTATTTTGAAGGCGACAACATCAATATAGAAGAATAAATAAATATTTTGTTCAAAAAATTAAAATTCTCGTTACTTTCTGAATACACCTCGTATACAAGTATATTGAAAGACCGGGTTGACTGCGTGCTAGCTAGGTACTCTTCCGGTTCAGAATGGTGAAAAGTGAGAAGTCTATTCTTTAAATTTGGCTGGATACAAATTTTGCTGGATACTATTTCCACCCGAGCAAGTTGTGTCTTGTAAAGTCGTTACATGTATTGGCAAGTAGTTTTATAGTCATTCTGTAATGAGTGGTCCTCTTTGATGTTCTGCCAGACAATGATTTTCCACATATATTTACACTCGAAATTATGGTGGAAACCATAATTTTTCAGAAATCCATTGTTAAAACCAGAGAAAGAATGCACCAATCACGATGAAGCTACTGTGTATGGCAGATGCGATGTGGTGCGCCGGCAGTATTATCTAGGCAGAAATATGATTATTTGGTGTATATTAGATCCGAATTAAATTTGCAGGCTTATTCTGTTTAAAAGCCGGGAAAGAAGTTTGGAAATTAAGTGTGAATGTTTTTTGTTGTTAGTAAGCAAAATTAAGTTTTATAACTCAGTTCCTATGTTGTTAGGCGATGACAAAACATAAAGTTAATAAATGCCTAGGTCTTTGTTAGAATACTTCCAACTGGCTGGAGTGGTTTAAAGTTAGCCACTTGAGAACATAAGATGATCCATTCTATTATGTACATTGTGTATTGCTTCTATAAATTAATATGATGGTAACATTCAAATAATAATAAATAACAAGGCTAATGTTTGTATCATATTATTGTTAATAAATAATAATATCACTTTCAATTTAACTTCACAAATTTTGAATACAATTACTTGTTATTTCAGATATTGGACTGAATTTTGTAAAATCCCCTGAGCCTATCGTCGCTCCACCCGGTGATGAAGTGATTTTCGAATGTTCTCTCAATGTTCCGTCGGAATCAGTTAGATGGAAACATGGAAATGAGTTCTTGCCTCGAGAACATACTTCCAGTGTTTCTAGTCGTCCTTTGCCGACTTCACATCGGATGGTGAAAGTTGTGGATGAACATCAAGCCGGCGATTATCAGGTTTGTCTTTACAATTGTCGCACAGATTTTAAGAATAAAATTGTATTATTTGGGGCTTATTGCTTTTAAATACTGTATGACTATTAATTATCACTTGTTAAAGATTGAAATAAAATTTTGGTTAATTGTTTAATTGCAGTGTATTGCATGGTTCGGAGCATCCGCCTTAGCATCGACCCCTGCTAAACTGACTTTAGCCGAGCTGAAAGAGTTCCCTCCAAGCCCTCCTCGCCAATATAGAGTAACACCTGGCAACACAGTTGCCATAGAATGTCCGTCTCCTATCAGTTACCCATCAGCTGTGATACAGTATTTTAAGAATGACGAAAGGTTACCAGGTATGCATTAATTTTTAAAGTATCGTATTGCAATACTAAGTATTTTTCTTGTATTCATTTAATTACTTTAAGTTAAGGTAATTGTTTACTATAAGAGCATCACCTGTAAATTTCTACTAGCTAAATATGTGACTTCGGTTTGGCCTATTTTTGTTAATATTGATTCAAATAAAGTCTGAAAAAGCAAGATTAGTCAGGTGTACAGTTTTATCACTGGAGATAATTGCAGTAATTTTTTCCTACTTAGCTAATAGGAGACATTTTTTCAATATTGAGATATGTTGTTTATTTTCACGATAATATCAGTTTGACATATTTTAAAAGTAAGAAAAGGTAATAAACTTACTTTATTTTCATACATACTATGTTAGGTTTGAAACTATTCCTAACCAAATTAACATGGTATTATTCAGGTGGTAATAAACAGGTGATAAACTTCAATTATTTCCATGCATACCTTGTTAGTTACATCAGGAACTTTTCCTAACCTAACTTTGTAGATTCTAATCCTGGCGCAAACAAAAAATATAGAACAACTGTGGAGTGAAGTAAGATAAAAAGTACCACGATTTGGAAATGACAAACACTATTTTGTAAACCATCTCGCTGAACTTCTCTTTAGATACAGATACCCTAATAACTGCACACACTTAGAATACTACATTTTCAGAACTTTACGATGGGTTTTGAAACTACTATAATTTCCGTGCAACCACCAAACAACTACTCAAGCGTTAAAGAATATAAATCATTAAAATGTACTTTCCAGTCTATATAAATGTTTGTTCTGTGATAATAAAACAAATACAAAGTTAAATGTAAACATTTTTAGGTGATACCCGAATAGCACCTAAACTAATATAATGTAAAACATAATTAACAAAATTGTATGTTTCAGCTTCTGTTTATACATTGGTAACAACGGGAACGTTAATTCTGATTAACGTTACAAGTAAAGACAACGGGGTGTATTCATGTTCTGCATCCAACGATATTACTGGGCAAACAGTTTACTCTCGTTTAAAGACAACACTTAGTGTTATACCTTCGAGCGAAAGATCACCTCCACGATTTCTCTCTCCACCACAATCTGACTATGTTGGACAAACAGGTATGTCAGTAATTCATTTTGACCTTCAAACTTACAGTTTGTTAATAATTCATTCTTAAAATTACTTTGTTGATTAGTATTAATTTTTGGTTATTTATAATAAAAAAATCTCATATGTTTTTTACAAAGAACATCTTTAAACTGTGGACTATAAATTATCTGGAGTTATGAACTATGTCACAGTCATTTTAGAGGTTCGACTGTGACAGCCAATCATCATCGACTGCAGCGACTACTACCTTATTAAAATACATCTGCTTCTTGAACTTGAACAGTAGCTGGTAGTCTGACAAAATTATTTTGTCTTTTTTATTTCATCACTCTTTAAGCTTTCTTTGTAAGAAAGGAGGGAGAAGTAACAAATAATGAGGCCAATAATTGTATTCATGTATTAAAATCAAAAGCTCAGACAATTTGTTGTTGTCTGAAGCTACTTCAAGTTTGTTGGTAACGTTTAATTATAGAAATACTATACTTTTTTTAAAAAATTGTTCTGTTTAAAAATTTAAAACTTTAAAAAAACAGAAGTTAAAATGTACAACACAATAAAAAGAAAGCAGTATGTAACTAATACGGGTACTGTAAAATAATTTAACTAAAAGATAAGTCTTTCTTTATCTGGTTAAGTGGTTAAAATATTAACAAAATTTTAAATTCTTCAAGTAAATTATAAAATTAATTACAAATTAGTTAGGGCCTACTCAATAAAAGGACTGAACTGATAAAAAAAAAGTACCATGACATATCATGACACTTTAACAGTGATTTTAATGACTGAATAGAGCCATTAGCCGAATTTTTACAAGCAACACTATAGCTAGTGACGCATGCCTCCTGCATCGCTATAAGATTCAAACCGTAATGACATTCATATCTCCAGATATACTGGCCTCTTTATGCTATATTGGTATATGAAGAAACTCTTGGTAAGTGAGTAAGGGGATGAATTGTGAGGGGATTGTACACTTGTAAGATGAAATATCCCTATCGCTGACTAGCTTGTTAGTAAGCAACCAACTGTTGCCCTATAAAAATACACTTTTGTAAGCATATTAATTACAAATGAATTGAAAGGAATTGTTATGATTATCTTTTAAAGTTGATGTTCGTATATACAATTGCTACAACAAATATCAGCTGTTTCCAGACAGAGAAAATGATACATAAACTCCTGCTATCATCTGCCACACATCCTAACAATAGTTTCAATACACAACAAAAATTTAATGAAAATGTTGCTGTAATTTTATAGGTAATATTTAAAAACATTGGTTCAGAACTTTTAAGTGGTTATATTATGGAAAACTTCCCAACAATGGATACTGTTCGGACCATTGTTGGGTCCTTGCAACAACGGTTGTATTCCTGTCCGTTGTTCGAAGGAACACAGATAAAGCCTATATAGGCTAGCTTGTTAGTAAGCAACCAACTGTTGCCCTATAAAAATACACTTTTGTAAGCATATTAATTACAAATGAATTGAAAGGAATTGTTATGATTATCTTTTAAAGTTGATGTTCGTATATACAATTGCTACAACAAATATCAGCTGTTTCCAGACAGAGAAAATGATACATAAACTCCTGCTATCATCTGCCACACATCCTAACAATAGTTTCAATACACAACAAAAATTTAATGAAAATGTTGCTGTAATTTTATAGGTAATATTTAAAAACATTGGTTCAGAACTTTTAAGTGGTTATATTATGGAAAACTTCCCAACAATGGATACTGTTCGGACCATTGTTGGGTCCTTGCAACAACGGTTGTATTCCTGTCCGTTGTTCGAAGAAACACAGATAAAGCCTATATAGGCTAACTGATTACTACGGCAGACTGGTAAATCGATATTTTGTGATAATATTGCACATTTTTTTAAAAAGACAATAAGCCTAAAAAAATGGAATTGGTTTCATCTTCGTTACACTAATTTTAGATGGAAACAGTTTTTTGAAATCAGCATAATGGATAGTGTGCCCGTCTGTTCAGTGCCATACACCTGCCGATGACTACATGTCGACATAATGAGCAATTTTGTTTACATTGTATGACAGTTTAAATTTAAACACAGTGTAAAGTACTTTAGAGTAGCTTAAGTGGAAAAAAACATTTAATCACCCCATCCATAAATAACTGCTAATAATCTGATCTACACTATGTGCCCCTTATTGACTTGTCCATCTATAATGAGTCAACATAGTGTACTAATCTGTTTCTCTCACTGGAGCCCTGAAGTAAATTACGATGAAAATACGCAGAAAACAAATATCATATAGTCTTTCAAGCTTTAAGCCTGGGGTGAAGCAAGACAATCGTAGTTTGTTGGAGGATAATTATTAACTAAAGTTGCATCTCCAGATTTGTATATAGGTACAATATCCGCTTGTTTTAGGGCTGAGGGCCATAGACTTAAAGTAATACACTTATTAAAAATTAGTTCAAAAATTGGACTTATTCTATTGCTCAGAGCCTTCAAAATACCTGAGTGAATATTGTCAGAGCCTCCATTTCTGTCTTTCAGATTAGATATTACTTTCAGATTAGATATTACTCTAAACTACTCACGGGCATTAGAAACACTGACTTGGTATTTCGTTTGATATGCATTTGGGATGACCTATTTGATTGTATTTTACTAGCCAGATTATGGACAATATTTGAGAAGAAATCATTGAACTGCTCAGTTATAGAGTTACTGTCCTCAACGATAATATTTCCAATATTTCAACATTTGTATGGGGTGAGAGATTTAATCTCTATGGACTCTTTGAGAATGCCTGCTGTGTAGAAGTTCGTTTAATCCTAGAATAGCTTCATCTCTGTCAAGGTATAGTTTCATTGTAATTGAAATTTTGTTTAGGCACAAACGTAAGCCTGGAGTGTAGTGGTGTTGGGAACCCACCGCCTCAGGTAGTGTGGAGAAGAGTTGTAGGATCCCTGCCTAAGGACAGAGTGGACTTGGTGCATGGAGCGCTTAAACTGATTGATGTGAGGTCTTCAGACGATGGCGAGTACATATGTGAACTCAGTAATGGGGTAGTGCCCTCAGCCACACACACAGTTACTCTACAAGTACAAGGTTAGTTGTTTTTGAAGTGAATATTTCTTTATGTTCGGTATTTCAATTTTTGTTGTGCAGTGAAATCGAATTAAGAGTAATATATTGAAAAAGTGAAGAATTCATGAATGGTAAAAGAGTATGAGAGGGAGTTGCGTGAATGGAGTGTGTGTGTGTGTGTGTGTGTGTGTGTATGTGTATGCACACGTAAACACTCATGTGCAAGTGTGTGTGCATGCACACATACATACATACACACACACACACACACACACACACACACACAAGCTTGTGAATATGTGATTTAAATATATATTTAGAAGTGAACAATTTTTTACACCGGTTATAGCAAATTTTGTGATGCTATGAAATTGAATTGGGAGTAACAACCAAAAATTGATAAACACATTGACATAACAAAATTATCAAGTTTACAAGTCATCAACCTTATTTAAAGTCGATCCTGCATACCGGTGTAAACAAGGTCATTAACAAGTAATCACTTTGAAGGCGCAGAATCTCTGCAACCATTTATTGTTTATTTTAATTTTTTTTATTAATTAGTAAATAAAGTACATTAAGAAAATTTGACAGATATATTGATTTTCAGGTCAATACTATAACATGTAAAACATTAATTCAGTATGATTTTCAAGAAATCTTTATTAAAAATATTATTAAAACATTACACTTGAATACTGGACGGTTTAAACTTGTGAAATGACACTGTATTTCTAAGCTATATTCATGTATAGGCTAATTTTTTTATGTTTAGGTATATATTTAACTTTGATTTACTGTATTTTATTTTTTAGTGCCTCCAAAAATAACTAGAGGACCTTCCAGCTTAGTGGTGGAAGAAGGAGGGATGGTTGTGCTAGAGTGTGATGTCGAAGGGTCTCCATATCCATCTGTGATTTGGTTACTTAATGGTGAATCTATGGCAAATGATTCACATGCTCATATTGGAGGTTAGTTTCAGAAAATCTCTTCTTAGGTGTTACCTTTGGAATAGCTATAAACGGGAGGAGTTATATGAATGTCGTGTGAAAGTAAAGAATGTTTTGATCTGACAAGTCTCTCAGTTCATCCGCAGCCTTCACCATGTCATTGACTTACCCACTCCTACATGCCAGAGCCTTACTCGTAACAGCAATCCACTACAACTGTTAACGTTTTATTTGTGCGACTTTTAAATATGTAACAAACTTAGTGACCCAGCCAAGTTTAAGGCTTGTAGTGTAATATGTTTTTTAAATGTGAAAAAAGTCCGCCCTGTTGAAATTTACAGATAACTGAAATTTATGATAACATGATGAATGAAGCTTCAGCTCAAAAATGTTATAACATATGGTGTGATTGTTGTCGAGTGGCATTGTGCTTCTTCACGATAATGTATGCTGCTGTGTTGATGACAAACTTGCTTCAGCAGTTTAAGTGGGAAGTTTTTGAACATCTGCCTTTATAGTCTGGATTCGGCATAGAGTGATTACCATCTCTTTCCCATATTGAAAGATTTTTGGGCAGAAACCACTGTGGAAGTGACAACGAACTGAAAGAGGGCGTTAGTGAGCCATTCAGTAACTTAGCATCAACTGAATATTTGGAAGGCAGCCTTAAAAAGTGTTAACAAAAAAATCGTTCTTTACTTTCGGTAAAACCTTTGTACCTCTACTGAGCCGCCTCAGTGGCCTAGTTGATAGCGTACTGGGCTTTCACCCCGAGGACCCGGGGCTTGGCATTTTCATACGCTATAAATCATCCTATCATCTGCATTAGCCAAAGTGTGCACAATAGTCGGACGTTAAACACACAAAAAAAATGTACCTCTACTGCAATAAAGCAACTCCCCTTCCAAAAAAAGGTTGAATTTGTCAAAGTACACTGAAGAATTTGGTAAGGCCTACAGTTTTTAATCATCTAAATTAAATATTTAGAACAAAATAACAAATAACTAACATCATTAAAGCTGGTTGAACGGATGATCATTGCTGATTTTGTTTAGTCAGAATCAGTAATAAATGTTGTTGTTGTTTTCCAATGGCTTCCGCTGGCTCACGCCATCTTTGATCTTGCTTCCCAGTAGAGGCCAGGGAGGTCTCCTCTTCTCTGCTTCTCTTCATCTAATTTTCTGCAGACCAGGAGGTGGTCCTTGTTCATGATGGTGTCTGGGCATTCACACAATGTGCAGTTGTCATAGTTTAATATCTTAATTTTCTTCAGGTGTTCATTCAGACAGTTGTGTCCAGTTGTCAGCCGAAAGACCGCGACAGATGTCCTCCTCTGGAGATCTTTGACCTTCCCATACAAGTCGAATACATTCTCATAAGGCTTGTTCTTTATGTCTTCCTTGACTTTGTTTGTAAATTCAAGATAAGGTGTTCGCTTCAGTGAGATAATCCTAGCCTCCAGTGTGAGCATTCTTTTTGGTTTCTGCACTATTAGGGTTCCTTGTTTGGCCTGCTTGTCTGCCCGCTCATTGCCTTGTATGCCTACATGTGACGGGATCCACTGCAGAACCAATTCCTTGGTAATGTGTTTAACTATTTTGTATTTCTTCTGGATTGATTCTATCATAGAGCCTGCAGATGTGTTGTCAGCAATTGCTTGTAATGTCGATTTAGAGTCAACTAATATTACTATGTTATTATTCAACCATGGCCTTGTTATTACTTGCCTCAATGCCTCATCGATTGCAAATAACTCCGCCTCAAAAACAGTGGCATCCGAGCTTAATGCAAAATAGTGAGAAAAATGCTTACAGAATATTCCCGCCCCTGTTTCACCTCAGTAATAAATGTAAAAGATTGCTAGACAGAATTAGTAAGGAAAGTCATGACAGATTTAAATGTTCTGGTCTCTAGGTTCTGATAAGCTTTAGACATGACTACAATTTATTTGTGTCCCTCATTGTTGTAGGGCAAAGAATACAACAGGCATTTTTAAAACAAGTAAATTGTGCTCTAAAAATTTACACAAAGTGAATTTTCATTGGAAAGTATACTATTTGAGCTGTAATCATGGTAACCATTACCAATATAAAGATCCACACCATTTGATGTAACAATTCTGATTAATAGAATACGTACTGTGTGGTCATTACAATTATTATATTTATATGTATGCGTGTGTTAACATTTTATTCACATTCTGATACAATTTGATTCAAAATTGCTGAAAAATATATTTTGGTTACAAGTTTCTTACAAAAATATGCAGAAAAATATAAAGTACATAAAAATTTGTTCCTCCTATTCAAAATGACAGCCATGCAACATCTTAAAAAAATCAGCTTTGTTATTAATATTTACAAAAATAATTTCATTATCGGTTTATAAATATGTGTATAAATTAGCGTTCTGAAAATTTGAAATGGGACATTTAAATCATACTTGGTACTTTTGTTGAAAGTGTGCATTTAGGTGATGTTATTCAAAATGTAATGTTAGTTTTGGAAATAGGTTACCTCAATGACAGTTGTATGCTACTTCATGATTGATAAAGCATTTAATACGAATTTATTTGGACAAAAAATTGTTTATGAAAGTAAATGTTTATTTGTTTATAGGAAGTAAACTGACTATAAATCAAGTAGAAAAGCGTCATGCTGGTATAGTACAGTGCTTAGTAACGAATCCGGTGGGTTCAGTGTTCGGTGCTGCGATGTTGCAAGTTTCACCTAAACAAGTCACTGCCCAGACTGGTAATGGTGAAGTTCCGCCTGAACAAATTGATCCTGAATTTGAAGGTGAGTTTTAGCAGTTTCTTGCATAGAAACTAGAAAAGTGTTGTATCGATTCTTGTAGCAGTGGTTGTTTTTATTAAATTCTTTTAGAGTTTGCCTTATCAACTCGTACTAGGCAAACTCATTAATTCATTAAGGAAACTTATTGTATATGTGATAGATTAAGTTTCTTGTATATAAATTGGTTTATAGTTTTTTCAAACATAATAATAGAGCTTTTAAGAACTAATACAAAACATAATTAGCATAATATATTTTGTATGCATTAATTATAATTTTTTTAAATAAAAATAAAACCAAAGCCACATCCAAGAAGATGTAGCTGTGGAATTTGAATTGGTGATACTTTACTGTGTACAAAATTGTAGTTGGAAATAAATAGTTTGTAAAATTTATTTTTACACAATAAATTTATATTTTACTGTTCACAGAATCATCTGAAGGCGGCATAAGTTTTGTCCCTTCGTTGCCAGTTCCTGGTCGTGTTCATCCTAAGAAGGATCATACAAGAAAAGGAAAAGGAAGAAGAAAGGATAAAAAACATAAAGGCACTGGTAAGTTATTGTTTCACTTTATAACAGTTTAAACCAAATGTTTTTGTCATTGCCTTTTATATTGGATCTTCTTGACATAATTTTTTCAGTATATGCTTTCTGTGGCAGGTATTATACAAAATTTCAAACAGTAATTTTAGGTTTAAGTTAGTTGCAAATGAAATTTATAAATCAAAAATATGTAGGGCATATTTCAACTACTTCAGCGAGTAAATTTACAAAATGGAAATTATAATACACAGGTTGTTTGAAGTTAAGACTGGTGTAATTTACTCTTAAACGCAATAAAAAGCTAATTATTATTCTTTATGAAAATCAAATCAAAGATATGTATTTGATATATGAAAATAAAACAAGTGAAGTCAAAATTACTATTACTGTATTATAACAAAGACAAATATATTAATGTTGAGTACTTACAATTTAAAAAGACAATCATTGTTAATTTAGACCACTATCAATTAAAAACGCAAAATAATTAACATTTAAAAATATAATTTAATCATATTTATATTGGTTTGACTATTTCCTTGATCTATAGTCAGAATCTGATCGCACCCATGTTTCTTATGATTTGAAAGTGTATAATTTTTATTCGATGAATGTTTTTTACTCAAATGCATTGTACTCACTTATTTAGTTCGACAAAATTTATAATTTTATTGGTATATGGCGCTTAGAAAACTTAATTGTACACAATTCAACAACAAAATTTTGTTATTCCTTGTAATGACTGTCGTGCGCCGGTACATAGATCCTGTAGAAGACTGCGTTTTCCTCATTCTTTATCTTGATTCTCACGCTTTTTGATGGTCAAGTAATTATGGTCATTAAATCCTCTGTTATTTCTCTTAAAATATTACTTAACTTTGTACCAATACTTCAAAAACAAATTACTCTATGTTTCATTGTAGTGGTCACAGATGATACATTAATGTTATAGTAATACATACATTTGAAAACGTTATGTTAGTAAGTTCATCTATGTTATTTTAATTTTGTTTCTTTTAATATGTTACATTGGTAAGTAATGAAAGATTGTTGTAGCATTTACAAATAAAGGTTAAAAAAGTACTATTGAATTTTATTGTTGTTTAAAATAAAAGTAGTATAAAAAATATTTAGCTTGATATATTCAACTGCTAATCTAATAGTATGTACTAATATAAGGGAGTAGTCTTTAGCTTTTTTTTTTAATCGTCATTTCTATGCTATATCTATTTCTATAATTTATCATCTCTCCATTATTAGGCTGTACAGGTTGATTTGTTCAAAATGATCTTATATTAAATTTATTAACGGAATAAAACTCAGTACCCTTTATTTGCAGCAGTTATGATACCTCCTACTCGTCCTAACATCACTCGCCTGACGGACAAATCTGTGATGGTACGTTGGGGTGTGCCCGACAACGATGGGTTGCCAATACAGTTCTTCAAAGTACAGTACAGAGAGTTGGGAGGTCCAGGAGGCAGAGGACGGGGATCACGTTGGATGACAAGTAACGAAGACATTCCTCCACACATACGCAGCTATGAAGTGGACAACCTTGAGACTGATCATATTTATAGGTATTGTACCATTACATTCCTTAAAATTTCCTAAGAAGTAATTTTACTTTTCTTCTATCAAAACTCAGAACAAAAATACTGCAGTTTTGTTTTTCCTGCTAAGTGAAAGGAATCAGTAACTCCTGATGTAGTGTAACTGCATTTTTTGTACTCAATGATTGTTTCAACATATAAAATCATATTTGTCATCAAAGTTTACAATAAGTATATTATACTTATATTTGGTGCAGTATAGTTTGGTGTAGACAAATGACTGATTTTATTGAAAAAGTATTAATAACTATATTTGTACCTATATGTTTTTTTGTGAGACAGCTTAACAATACCAGCCTACCTCTAGCCTACACTGCTCTCACCCATCTAATCAAAACACACATTCACTACTTTACAGAGCTTGGCTAACTATAAAGAGTGAATAGTTGAATAGAGTGAATAGCTTGGCGACCCTGCTGATCAGTGAATAATACTAGCCCAATGGCGTATCAAACGGAGCCCTGGGTTACCCCAATATACCTTATCCCATATGCGGTGCTCTTTATAGACCTATTTAATTTCCTTAGCATGTGGAAACAACATGAGTAAGAATGTAAAATAGAATAAGAATAGGATCTCGCTGCACAAAAAAAGCTGGATAAATTGAGCACAACCTTCGCAATAAGGGTCAAGAGAAAGAAGAAATTGAAGGGGAATATGCAGAACAAGCATTTGCAAGCATCTCAGTAACAAACTGGGAAGTCATCAAGTAAAAATGGAAGACCTACACACTTTCACTCCTCTCCAAATCTGACTTTATGAAGAGACTATTGCTGGAGAAGGCACAGTAACTGAGCATCACAATAATATAGAAAGAGAGCACAATAGATGTACAAAGTTTGCAGTGCAGTAGTAACCCTACAAATTCATTCTCCTCTCTTTTTCATTTTTATGTTCTCGAACTAATACTGTAATTATTTATTTACTTTAACTTGTTTTATAAGTTATGCATTTTGATTTTTTCCAGATTTCGTATAGCAGCTGTATATTCAAATAACGACAACAAATTAGGTCCTAACTCAGCGAGGTTTCACTTGCACCGTGGTTCACCTCCAAACCGTTCTCCTTTGTATACTCCTTCTCTAACGTTGGCTGAAGCTATAAGTCCGACAGCTATTGAGATTCAGTGGGAGGTAAATTTACTGATTAGTAAAACAATGACTGCCTAATTCAAAGCTGAGAAGGAACCATTCAAAAAATGTGAATTACACACAATTTTTAATAAAAAAATATATGAGAATTTGGAAATTTTGAAAATCCAGAATAAGGCAAAATTTTGAAACCATTTTTCTATTGAAGATTAAGAATAACTGAAAAATTCTTTTCAAAAGCACAGCAGTAGACTTCTAAACAAAGTAGACAAAAAACTGAAAGTTAGGAAATAGATTTAAAATGTTAGGGAGGAAAGAGAAAGAAGACAGGCTACTTAACTTAGTGCTTTCAACACAAAGGTGAGGGTTGGTCTCTGGACATGGGGTTTCTCAAGTCGAATGTGTGGATGTAGTTATGATTTTGAATCCAAATTTACACCTCCCTGGTTTTAGTAAATTTGAAGTAACCTTTTATATTTGGGTAAGCTAGATTTATTAGTATTATCTGAAAAGTATTTGAAGTAAGTGGAATTTTTTTAACATTGCTTTAATGGATTTAAAAGGACCATATAAAAAATCGAGTTAACCATAATTTTGAATTAAATCAGCTTGAATTAGTCAAGAGTTTATTGTAATTGTGTTTTTAATCTTTACACTGCTATTAGCGCATATGGTCCCTTCCCAGTGCTGAAATATTTTTACTTATTGAATTATTAAAGTTTTGTATAAATAATAACTGCTGTTATTTTATTAATTTATGGATTGTCATTGACACATATATACTTGTCTGACCTAATGCTAATTTTAAATACAGCAAAGTCTCCATTAACCATCAGTTTCTATTAACAGTCAGGTTAATTCTGTTACCTGACATTTTTAAACAGTTATCCATAGTAAATAATTTGTAATAAAGACTAAAAGTAACCAAAACAAAACAGTGTAACTGGACACGACTTAAATATAGCAGCTGACACTAACTGCTATATTTAGCAGTTTCAGGGTAATGATTGCTACCCTAAGCAATCATTGATAATCGAAATGATCCTATCATCTCGTGGAATAAGATAGAAACACTTCAGGTAGTATCAACAAATTCCTAGAGTGCATGAATGTTTCTATTGAAACATAAACACTCTCACACTATTTATGATAATACCATTCAGTATAAAGTAGATCACATAATAGTCACATGAGTACTTTAAGTGGTGCCCATGAACTCTTGCTTATGTTACGTGAATACTTGTCAAAATGTTAAGAATGGATAATTTACTGTATAAAGACCTATGTATGTAAAATTTGTACAATACACAATTAGAGTTAAATAGAAAATTTAAGAGTTTTACTTACATTTTCCAAAATAATAATAATAAAACATTTTTTTTTATAAAAAAGAAAAAGCTACCCTTTGGATCTTAAAATATACTGGATCCATCAAAAGATAAATTTTTGTTATGATCGGGTTAATTCTTCAGTCCTTGATGAATTTTTTAAGAATGTTAGTAACATCAGTTTTATTTTCCAGTATTTGAACTCTGTGATGGTGCCAGTAGATGGATTTTATGTTTACTATCGAGCCACAAGTAGTGCGGGTGATTACATCAAAGCTACAGTGGAAGGTGAAACCAGACGCGCTTTTATAATTACTCACCTCTTGCCGGACACATCGTATGATATTAAACTTCAAGCATTTACTGTAGGCGCAGCTTCAGATTTCAGTACAATTCTTTCAGAGAAAACACAGAGTAAGTGCTGATATCATACTTCCTGTATAAATCCAGCTGCAATCCCAACTGACTTCATAATAAAGTACTTTTATCTAGTTTTATAACTAATGAAACAAACAGGTTTGTCACTATTCATTTAAATTAATTTGATGTTTGATTATGAATAGGCACAGTAGAACCTGGCATACCCAACCTCTGAATATCCATCCCCTGAGCATAAGCGATGGTTGAGCCATCACTCAGCTAGGAAATGCATATCTGGTTTACATGACATACTACTGTACATCTCATGATAAAGCAGTATTCTGATATCGTTTATCGAATGTGTTGAGGTATCTTTTTTTTTATTTTAAGGCAAAAAGCACATTGAGGTTATTATCACCTCCTTAAATGTAAGTGTTAGACTCCTGTAAGTATTATCACCGCCTTAAGTCATAAGTGTAAGTGCGTGTTAGACTCGGGTACCGCAAGGGACGTCTAAATCCTCTTAATAGGTACAGATTGTCTGCACCCCCAACTGAAGCTGATGAAGTACACATCATAAAAACAAACGCTGGAAACCTCAATTTATTTATTTATCTATATTTACAATCTTGGTTTGACTAACAAGTAATATAGAGACATCTTTATGTCTAACAAAATAAATTCAGCTAACAAGCCTCTACTCCTATTCTTTCCAGAAAGCTTACACTATTAGTCTTAACCTTAACTGGCAAAACACTGTAAATGTCTGACAAATAAAACTTAAGTACTATATATAATTAAATATTTAAATTCTGTAAGTTTGGCCTACATAAACAAATTGCCCTAAATTACATGAAAAGCAAAAATGTTATTTTGTATTTCTGTTATACAATAGTTACAAATTTTGGCTGTGCTCATCTAGATGGTTAAACCTGTTCATTTTGTTTAGCTATTACAACACAGTGTTGCCAGTTGCCAATAGTATACAGGGAAATTTCTGTAAATCTTTTACTAATAATTTTGTTATTCTTCTGTTAATGAAACTTTGTACAAAATATGCATTGCTAATTTAATTATGAAGTGAGATTGCAAAATGTTTTAATTTCCTTTGAAAAGCTGCAAATATTGTAATTCAAAATTGTATAGGTAAAATCATCAAATATTAATGACCAGTTAACATTTCCGGCATTTGGACTTGAGGTAATTCATTGATTGATATACCTAGTGAAAGAGAAAAATTCTGTTTTGCAGTGTTATCATATATGGTAATGGTACCATGGTTTTGTTTGGGGGAAGAAGTAAGAAGTAGTCCGGGCGATCACTATGTCGGCCACAGGATGGCGAGGAATTCTTTCACCAAAGAATATCTTCTTATAGAGAGTTAGCCAGATCCCTTTTATTTCAGCCCAAGTTAATTTTGGTATCTTGAGTAGTTGGTCTGGATGTTGCTGTGCTGAACGATTTGTTACCTTTATTTATTCTCGAAATTATGGTAGGTACCGTAATTTCTCAGAAGTCTGTTGTTAAAACTAGAGAGAGAACACACCCAAAAAAGACTAAGCGGGGGGAAAAAACCCGATCTGAACTCTAAAAATTTGGACTGCAGACCCCCACCAAAAAAACCAGTGTACATTTTGTGTTTTCTGTTAAAGCTTTTATTATAGTTCATGTAGTTTCCTTAATGAATATCATTAGTTAGGACACTATTAATTTGGATTTTGTCTATTCAGGACAGTCCCATTATTCAAGATATAATACAGTAGAACACCATTTCACTACTATGTCATGGAATCGAATATGTATCGTAGTTGAACCATGGTCTCCCCTTCATCACTCATTTTAAATAGGAATACACCATCTAACAATTGTTAACAATCAAGTCATGTAACAAATTATTACCACTGTTGCCACTCAATATTCGTACTTAAAGAGACCAGGAAAATTTCACATTATTGAGGGAGTCAAAATGTGGAGGTTGATAACGTACAATAGGTTTTTTTTATAGTGAGAAAGAGACTTGTATTTTAATGCACTCAATGTCACCACAAGTATCATGCAGCTCTACATAAACGATACTGCATTTGTTCAGTTTCTATAAGAACTGACACCTGACACTGTCCAATAAATAGGCCTCTATTATTGTTAATTAATAAACATGTACTGTCTCACTCCATTTATTCTATACAGCCAAGAACAGTGTTGTTTTTGTTTAACAGTAAAGTTCATTTGTGCACCAGTTCTGTTTCACTGATGTTCTTAACAAATTGTTTTTCCTTTTCACAGTGACAGATGAGCAATATTTTATCAGTAGTATATGTGTTTGAAATGAGTGGGTTAGTCATTGATTACAGTACCGATTTATGATCCAACAAATAAACAGTGTTGCCTACACAATACAAACAAGAAATCTACCTAGTTATTGTAATTTATGGAAGCTTCATTTGTGGAAGGCTGGGAATGGGAATGGACATCGAGCTCCTCAGTATGAAATAAGGAAGGAAAATACATTTTCACACGATTTATCAGATAGTTTTCAGGGTTGTAGCATCTCATTATGAATTAGATTTTTACAAATTATGAAATGACAACTGTTCTGTAATAATTAATTATATTAACATTGGTTAAAATGTTTTTACAGAAGAAGTAAACGTCACACCTTCAGTGACAAAGGAGGTAACTAAAGAACGTGACGACAAACAGTTGTATATAGTTGTGGGCGCAGTGGCTGGAGCAGTTGCTTTAATTCTTTTGTTAATCGGAACACTTTGCTTCTTAAAACACAGATCAACTGCCGAAAATGATTCAGGTATGTGTAGTTACACTATTTTAACTTTTAACTGATAAAAAAATGTGTCATTAAACTTCTCTTTAATGGGGTCTATAAAAAAAAACTTAAATTCCATACAGTATCATAAAACAGTCTTAATTTTATATTTAAATCCATAACAGAATACAGTCTTGAAGTAAAAATAATATGACCCTCGTGACTGACCAACAGAAATGAAAACTTAATTTTCTGCTGGATGAACTGATAACATTATTTATTAATTTTTTTCTTTATTCTCCCCAAACAGCATTTACAGTATATAAAATATAATGTCAGATGGTTATCATAATAGACTTAATAATTACAAACATATACAAATAGAAACATTTATCAACAGTACAAAATAAAAGCTTTCACAATTTACAGACCAACAATTTACCAACATTTTAAAAATCTTTTAAAACCTGGCCTCCAGCATTAATTCACCTATACTGTAATAACAATGATTTATTAAATACTACAAAAGATCTGGCTTGAATATTACTAAGTTGTTTACTCCATTCTTGCCTTTTTAGATTGAAAATAATTATAATAATCTTTTCTGAGTAGTAAAATTCTTTTGCAACTCACAGAAACTCCAAAAAAATAACACTATAGGAAAGTAGAGAACATGAATAAGCAGAGTATATCATTGCAGTATTTAGGTCAGTAACTCAATTTTATGAGTCAAAATCATATACGAGGGCAGTCCAGAAAGTCGGTTACATTTTGGTAAAAAAAAAAAACTACAAGAAAAATTTGTTATTATATGCATTTGAGAGTGGCATTAAAATACTATTTTCTACATAGTCGCCATATAAATTTAGACACGTATCATAGCGGTGAACCAGTTTTAAAGTTCTGTGTCATCAAAACGCTGCGTCGCAAGCCAGGTCTTCATTGCAGGAAACAGGTGATAAACACTGCGAGCAAGATCCAGACTGTAAGGTGGATGTGGAAACACCTCCCATTTGAAAACATCCAGGACTTCTTGAGTTCGATTGACTGTGTGTGGTCTGGTGTTGTCGTGCAGAAACAGAATTTTTGAACTCTGTGCTTGTTTTGAATTGATCCTAAATTTTCCAAGGTTTCACAATACCTTCAAGAGTTTATTGTCGTGCCACGTTCTATGAAATCAACAAGAAGGACTCCTTTCCTGTCCCAAAAAACAGTCACCATTATCTTCCTTAGACAACGTTTGCATGCATTTCCTTGATTTTTGGGGGAATTTGTGTGCCCCCATTCCATAGACTGCAATTTGGTTTGACAGTTGAGACATGTTTCACAAAAGTCTCGTCTCCTGTAACGATTTGATCGAGTAGTGAGTCACAATCCTTTTCGTAACTCCAAAAATGTCAATGAAGCAGCCATACGCTGATTTTTATGGGTTTCAATCAAGATTTTCAGTACCAATCTTGCATAAAATTTGTGGTAACCGAACTTTTGTATAACAATTTCATGCAACAAACTTCTTGAAATTTGTGGAAAACTAAGCGATATCTCTTATTGTGAACCGACAGTCTTCTTTAATTTTCTCATCTACTTTAGAGACAATTTCATCGGTCGCAATGCTTGGCCGTCCACTTTGTTATTCGTCGTGCACATTAGTTTGGCCATTTTTAAACCTAATGCACCATTGACACACTCCGCCTTCAGTGATCACATCGTTCCCATAAACTTCACAGAGTTGGCGATAAATCTCAATTGGTTTATTGTTGTTAGCCAACAAAAACCATATCACTGACCGCACTTCACAAGTCGCAGGATTTTCAATCGTGGTGCACTTTCAAACTAGTATTGTACAGGAACCAGTAGCAACGGTAACCTCTCATTAGCATGGCTGGATAGCCATTGAACAGACAAATGCTCTGACACCAAGATGGCCACGATATCCCCGCCCCTAATGTCTACAGAGCAAAACGTAACTGACTTTCTGGATAGCCCTCATAATATGCTTTATTTAATACAAATATATATTGCCTCTTTGTAAAGTTACACCAAAAACTTTTACTCGGTCTGAAGGTTTCTTACAAACATGTAAAGATAAAAACATTTAATAACAGTAACAAATAATAAAAGTTATTATTGTTCATACACAACTACTAAGTATTATTAAGTATTATTGAACTTATTTGAATAAACAGTATTAAAAAACAATCTTGTACAAAGTACATGCAAAATATATTTAACTATAAATACTCTAACATTTTGTGCTAACTGTACTGAGTATGCAGTGCAGTGGTAATAATTATAATTACATACTTATTATTGAACATATTTACATACCTACATAATTTTAAATAAAAAAATTAAGGGCAGCAGTGGCATTTGAACTTGTGTTTTTCAGTTTAATAAGCAGAGAGCATATCACAGAGTCAAAAATGCACTTGGAACAATAAATTAACTCACTGGTAGACTCAAATTCACTTCAAGAATATTAGTAACGTGTATACAGCTTTTTTAGTTATTATTCATGCGTTCACAAATTCCTGTTTGTTTTTGTAATAAATAGTACTTGGCCTGCTGAAAGAAGTTTTAACTTAAAAAAAAATTAATAGTCTAATATTGTTATTTTCAGATGAAGCTCCAGATTGTGATAAAGGCGTAGGAAGAGGGGAGCCCTGCCTCACTATACAGCAGTTGGATTCTGTTGCAGGCAATGGGTTTGTCCATAACGGCAAAGTCAACGGTTTCATCCCTCATGCAATCAATATTACCAACAATCCTCTGGCTGAATCGCAGCAGGATAAAGTAAGTTCTCAAAATCAGTTGTGGATTTTTAAATTGCTTGAGTAAATGTCAGATTTTAGGGATGGCAAACTTTGGGAGTAAAAAATAATGTTCAAAGGACACTGTGGTAAGAAGGGAGGACGTACGTAAGCGAAGAGAGATATAGATAATACTTAGCACTGTGTTTATTCTTAACAAAAATTGCATATTTTTATTAAACTGAATGGGTCTGAATGAACACATGGGTTTTATGAAACATGTTAATCAATTTTGTCACTTTGTTTAATCTTATTATGTATAATTTAAGCTTGTAAATTAAAAAAAATAAAATTAAAATAAATTCATATAGGAATGTAGTTCTGCCTCTTTAATATATTTCATATAGGAAAAGTGTTGGTTTATTATAGATTACTTGATATTCGACACTGGGCAGAAGACCTGGGAGTGCCAATTTGGGGAAAGGGAGAAACGTGAAAGTGCTTCAGGGTGCTTTTGACCACTAAATCATAAAAAGAAAATTAGAGAATGTCTATGCAACAGCCTGATAATATAAACTAAATTATGTTTATTCTTGCCTAACAAACTTTACATATTTGTGGCCAGCTGATAAACTCTAAGAAACTGTACTGAATATTTTACAGCTGACAAACATCACAACATACAAGGGTCGTTCAGAAAGTGAAGATTTTTTTCTAGACACTTTTTATATTAAGATAAAGAAATAAAAGTTATTTTTCAACATTTGATAATTTAGGTACTATTCCTTTCTCCATAATCACCATTCAAATTCAAACATTGTCATAGTGTTTCACCAGCTTTTCTATGCCTTCTATATTCCCAGTTGCTGCCAAGTTGTTAAACCACTCACTAATGCTCTCTTTCTGTTTGTTGTCATTCTCGCAGTGTTGTCCTCCCAAAAAATCCTTCACTTTGGGGAAAAAATGGTAATAGTTCGGGACTAAGTCCAGACAATAACTTCCCACTTAAAACTCCTGAAGCAAGTTTGTCGTAAACACAGTAGCGTATGGACATGTGTTATTGTGAAGAAGCACAATGCTACTCAACAACAATCAGTCACTAACAATTTCACTAAGAGCTGTTCTTGAAGTTTCAGGAAAGAATGAACTCAGACTGTCTATAGTAAAATATCTATCATGTTAGATTTTTTCTCAATCCTTGAAGAATTTAGTTTGCTAGTAACAACTGAAGGTCAGACTGAATCTTCTTCATCATGAATATTCGTGTGGCTACATTATGCACCATTTTGAAAATGAAGCTTCATTCATCGTTTTATCATCAAATTTGGTTAGCTGTGTAAATTTCAATAGAATGAACTTTTTTTCACATTGAAAAGGGTTTACTACACTATGAACATTACACTTGTCTGGATTGTTAATTTTGTCACATATTTTAAAGTTATACAAGTAAATAATGAATGGGTGGTTGTGGCTCACTGTAAGTGTCTCAGGCTAGCAGAAAGGAGTGGGGGAACTACGTTGCTTTTCAGATCAAAACAGTCTTTACTTTCCAAACAACCCTCGTATATTAGAAAATAAATGAATCCATCATTAAAAATATTGGTTTTAAGTTTTGCTAGTTTTAAAAGTAAGTTAAGTTTTATTCATTAAACTTAATTTCTGTATTTTCAGAATGTAATGGAAATGACGTACATGTCTAGCCAGAACAACAACTGCTCAGCGGAGGGTAGCAGTGGAGGGGAAGAAGGAGGGACAAGTTGGAGGGGCAGGGCGGGTGAAAATTACGTTTAGTTCTAAGTATAGGCACACTGATAATTTTGAAATTTTGACTTAACTTAAATCTGTACATAAAACTTGTATAAAAGAGTGTATGGTGTTTTTTTTTTAAAAAATAATCTGTTGAATGAAGAATGAATGATTTAATTTTCTTGTATAGTTATTAATAATAGTTGTTGGTAAATTTTTATAACACTGTGATATAGAGGTTAATAACAATGAATTTTAGATAGTTGACTAAACTGAATTTAATTCGGTACTAAGATGTATTTAAAATATAAAAGTTGTCAAAGTTTCAAAATTTTCAAAAATCAAATTTCGAGCTCAGACTCGCTTTTAATTAACTAAACTGGATTACTTATGAAATAATACTTCTCAGTATTATAACATTTTGTATTTTTGAGGGAGTGTTTCTATAATTTGATTGGTTTCGGGCATTTTGTTTACCTTGAGTGATATTAGATTGTTTGAATTTGAATTCAGTTAATAATGTGAAGCTGAAACCAATTTGATTTGTTTATTGAACAATTTTTGTTTTATATAAGAAAGAAAAGACTGTTTAAACAGGTAAATAGGTTGTGCAAATATTAGATAAATGTTATATAAAAAACTTTTTTTAATCGAAATTGGCAGCGATTGGCCAAACGGCCAGTTTTCCCTAAGTAAAATCAAATGAAAGTTAACCTACCCTCAATAATTGTTGAACTTTTTAAAGTTCGTACACACTTCTGCTGATGGCAGCTACGAAACATGAGTTGTGATGAAAAACAGACTGAAACCTGCGCTGTTTTATTGTACACGCAACGAATTTAGATATAATTAATTTTCCGATTAATTTGCGGAAATTCTGGTACATTATAATGAAGGTAATTTAATTATTGTACATAGTTTTTATGTATATTTAAATGTTCTTATTTAAAAAAACTAATTTGAAGTAATCATGTTTTCTTTATGTATATTTTGTGTTAATATTTTTTTTTAATGCAAAATGTATATCTGCCATTTTGTAGTCTTGCCATATTCCATCCGATCAAACTTGGTTGTGCTGGATGACTGCGGATTTCTTATTCAGTATTGAATTTTGTATGTATTTATTGTGATTTGTTTTCATTGAATCGAAAGTTTAAATTTGATTTTTATTAACGCTATTAACAACAGAAAAATGTTAAATTTGTAATAGTTTGAAAATTTCAAATAGACTTGGTATGGATGATTTGTATATGATTTTTAATTAAAATTTTTAAATCTGGCTTCAAGGTGTTGCCTGATCTTGTAATAGGCACCTTTATTAAAAATTTCAGATTTGTACTGTAAATTTGGTGGCTGCACACGCACATGCCCCTGACTGCCATCTGTCAATTCCTCAATCATTAAGAGATTCTTCGGACTTCATGATCCATTGGTTAAATCAGTTTTGTATCTTCTGAAATAAGTGGTTGCATATAAAATGACTGTACTGCACATTACCACTCAAACTAACACAAACATAATCGTGGAACATAGCTATTTTCCTAAAGATATAGAAGCGATTTTTGATTGTTTCCACCAAATAACATCACATAAGTGAAAATTTTAAGTGGTACAGTAAAAAGTTAGGGGAATATACCTCCCCGTGGGTTTTGGCCGCTAACTTTTGATCACCAGATATCAGTGGGCGGTGTGAATAAAAACTTTGCAATTGCTCATAGCATTTATCAAAAGCAATAGCAATTGCTTAAAGTAAAAGTTTTTTCTGTTAGCAATTACTAGAATTAGGATAATAATATTCTGTTAGTGCAAGAAGGTCAAGTTGAAAATAAGTAGCAGTTGCTTGTTGTTTTGTGTCATTTTATCATAAATCAAATGTATTTTTGTGTTTGACTGTGACCTGCAGATGTGTTTATTCCAGAGCTTTTGAAACATAAATTGACAAGTTTCACAAAACCTTGCTGTCATGGATAGAACCATGCCATTGTTGCTTGTAAAAAATTTCCTCTGCATTACATGTACCTTGAACATAAGCACTGCAGAAACCTTTCCTGTAACATAATCATCACTATACAAAGCTGGTTTGAAAATTGGTATATAAGTACAATCAATAATGGCAAATGCAGTTTGAAAGTTAAAACAACGACCATTCCACTTTTTCTTCTTCAGTTTTCCTCCCAATACAGAATTCCACCAACTCCTTAAATTTCTCTTCAACCTTTCTCAAAACGAAAAGTACAGTTTATATAACTATTAATCTACTTACGCCAGTGACCTTAGCAATGCCATTTTGGTAACACGGGATCTCGCAAAAGGCGCAAAAATATCACCTTTTGGTTAAGTGTCTAAATATTCACCCAAAAATAATCTGCCAACCATTCGACACTATTTTCTGTAAAGTGGTTTAACTCTTATACCCAACTTTCACACACCCAACATAGTGACGGTAGTGATTGTCTTTAGGAAATGTATAAATGCAGCCATTGTACACACGTCTGCCCATTTCAATAATATCCTAGCAAGTGTGTAGTCATGCTTGATAATTAAGTATCAAATACTAAAATGTTTAAGTAAAGAGTAAGTTTTATTTACATGATTTTGCAAAAAAAAAAAAAAATTAGCAAATACTAGTCTTTCTAGCAAATGTTTTTAGAAGTAGCTTTTGCTACATTTTTATTCACTGGGAATAAAACTTTTATTTAGAAATGTCTAGTAAAAACTTTTGCTAGGTTTTATTCACGTTACCCAATGTGCTATGCCTTTGAACTTGTGCACCTGAGGGTCATAGGTACAAGATTGCAGTTCTTGCCATAAGCTTTACTTTTTCAATTAATGACGTTCCATCTTCCTAGTTAGTCTAACTGGTATAAAGTATAGATGTTAATCAAAAAAATTAAATAACTTTTGTGTCCAGTAATTTCATTTACATTCAAAGTTTAACTAACAAGTTGTTAATTAAATCTTATTTAACAAGATTTAAAGAAACAAAAAAATTTCAAGAAAGTGTAAGAAGTTTTGGTATATTTAATGACTGCCATTTTGAAGTAGATTTTGGTGGGTAATAAACTTGTTCTAGACGAAAATCAATTTTTGTCATATTTTAATCAGAACTAACCAATATTATGAATGCTATACAGTTCTATTGCATAATATATGTAAAACATTAAACCATCTCACAAAATGTGTTATAGGGGTTAAAATACATTATCAATGCACATTGTGTTACCTCGGAACTGGATCTTATTGTGATAATAACTGCTCCAAAATATTATTTTTTATTGAAAAAAAATTGAATTCATTATTATAATCACTTTCTTTTGCATGCAAAGTTAAGAAGATAGAAACTTGAATTATGAATGGGTTACCAGATATAGAGAACCTTCTAAACTTAATTTTAGATAAATCTCTAGTCTTTTCTCAACTGTCTTAAATTAACCCAACCCACTCTATAACTAATATTTTTTCTGACTGGGGAAGTAAACATTGCTCACACAATCTCAAAGCAGTTTGTGTCTTAATTCAGGCCAAATCTTAAACTATATCTAGTGTGCATGCATATACACACGTGTGTGTGTGTGCGCACACACAAACAATTTTTGTTTGTTTAAAAATACTCCCATAAAATAAATTAAATTACGTCCTACTACTTACAATAATTTATTAAAAAAATTAAGAATAATAAATATATAATTTGTGTTTTGTTAAACTTTTAACATAATTCAGTGTTCCCTCGCTAAGCACTCAATCGGTTCCCAAATACACGAGTTCAAATTGAAACCTTGCAATACTGGTAAAGAATAGCTTGACCACTGTATCTGAGAATTTTTTTACTTATTTTGAAAATTTACATTATTTTGAATATTAAGGTGAACAAATTTTTGGGAACTCAAAAAATGTCGCCATAATGATTTTTTTTAAATTGCTAGTTGTATGCAATAAGATGGTGATTTCAGAAATTGCTTTCTTTGCATGAAATATTAGATTTATATCAGATAAAACAAGATTTTTTACTGAATAGTACAAATATTATATTTATAAATTTATTACTAAAGACAGTTAATTTTTTTATATTAATAATTTAAAACTTGTTTTACCAAGGTATTATTTCTTTTTACCTTTTCAGTTTCAAGTTCATTCAGGGTTTCACTGTTGAAAAAAAAATAGTTCCAGGGTAATAAATCGTACAAAATACTGAACATTTGGTCATCAGAAAGGTAACTAGTATTATTTGTATAGCTTTAACTGTTCTTAATGTTTTAGGGTTTACGAAAATCTATTTTAAGATGTTAACAAAAATTAATATATACAATGGTTCATACTTTTTTAAACCTAAACAATAATGGAAGAATTATTATAAGTTAGCGAGTTTCCTTTAGAAATCATTTTCACCCAAAACATGGAAAATGTATATTTTGAGATTATTTATAAAACCATTTACAGACTGTTTGTTTCACTTTAAAAATATTGTGCACATGTATTTATTTATTTAATATAATATTTTTTTGTTACATTATGTATTTCTATTTATGAATCATCACAACTATGCACTTCACATCTTAATGTAGAATTAGTTTTATTGATTACAAATAATAATTAACTGTCAATTGTTAGTCATATCTATTGTTCATTTATATCACAATAGACGCAGTAAGAATGATTTGCCATTTTGTTTTGCATGTGTCTGTAATTAAAAATGTATTTTAGAAGAGAAAGTATAAAAATACCTTGGTATGTGTTTAATTTGATGTATTAAAGAATATATTTTTATTTTTTGAAATACTATGGTTCACGTCACTGTTACATAAATCAAAATATTTTTTTTAACCCACAAGATTCTTTGATTAAAAAATTTGTTTTTAATTTATTTAAGTAACATTTTAATGAACAAATTATAAAGTTAACACAGTGAAAAAAGCCATCATTAATGACTGAATCTATACAGTAAACTGTTTGTTAAATAAGCTGCAACAATGTTGTTGTGTACAGTAAGTGGTTTAAAATGTAATACTACTTATATACCTGGCTAAAGTTTTGAAATAATTCTTTGTGTAGTACTAATCGTGGCCTTATCTTCATATAATTTTTTGTTTTAAAGGACATAAAATTTGCATTAAAAAAGGGAAAGATACTATAAAACATAAATTTTTGAACTGTTAATATCTATTGTTAACAATAGATCATATTAATCTATTCACAAGATTATCATATTAGTCATCGATTTACAGCTGACATGTTTGCATTCCAACACTTGTTATATCTAAACTTTCAGGCTTTTTGAAAAGATATCCTTCTCAAAAAGATTTTGTAGATGCAGGGTTGCTGTTTCTATGATTTAATTCCCTCCCCCCATTTGTATGGCCACATATGGAGACCCGGTTTTAAAACAGTGTTCTTCTCTTAGCTTTTGGAGACCCAATATCTAACCATACAATTTCAGTTCAGGGTAGTGCTTACTGAGTAAAAACATTAACCAGTTTGGAACATTGACATAACTGCCATTATACCTCACTTATACTATACAAGTTGCTGCCTTGTAGAACTTCTTATTTGGCAAATTATTATTAGGTGTCCTCCATATCCAGTAAAAGATACACTTCAATCAGTTTGTTTTATTTGTTATTTTGTTAGCCTAAATGTCGCTGAAGTTGGGAATTTTATTAATTATCTTTACATTAAAAAAATTAATAAACAAATGGTACCTAAGAATTAAATGAACAATAGAGATTGCAGTAATTAAAATTTCTATACAGTAATGAAAACTATTATGCCTATAGGAAAACAGTATTAAGGTAATAACGCATAGTATTATATTAGTCATATATTAATGTTAATGTCATTTATATATTGGCACAATTAGTCTAAGCTCATGACCTTGAACAGCTGTAACTAGGTCAAAAAAGAACTATGACCTTTTCTGATAACATTTGTTAAGCTGGTGTTTATAAAGCCAATCATTGACCACACCATCATTGCGAGTGCATTAATAAGGTATAACTTCCATGAAAAGTCGTAGGCTTGGACTAATCGCACCAACAGTATCTCTTAAATCAGAATTGAGTTAACCGAAATGTTCTGTGGGATGAAAAAGCTTATTTAGAATTAAAGCATTTATAAAACTTTTTTTTAAATGCACCACTCTTATTTTAAAAAATTAAAATGCTTAGTATTTACAAATAATATAGTGTGCCGGTATCTTACTCTACAAGAAATTTTGTAATGTAACCTGCCTGGTTGTCATGTATGTAGGTAATTTATGTTACCAATAGCATCACTGCCTCCATTATATCTATATTTACAGAATAAAGGTGTTTTATTCATTATAATATATGAGTAACTCGAAAAACGTGAGATTTCATTACAGAATCCATATATATTTCATATAAAAATCTAGAAATAATTAGCTGTATTGTTTCTTTATTTTTGATATAACTAAACACTTAATTATAATTAATTTTCAGTCCCATTTTGTGTATCATGCGTACAGTAGAGGTAATTATTTACGTACAGATGTTACATTGTTATAAAATACACATAAAAACCATTATTTGAACTATTTAATTCGTTAAAACCTGTATTTAACACACTTTAATAACTATACATAATACTAGGTTTTTTGAATTGACTTGTAAAACTATGTAATAGGTATACTGTACACTATTTTTTATTTTTAAAATTATTCATATAGTTGTAAACAAACGTAATTCCTTTAACATATGTGTAATGGCACAACTACAAATTGTTAAACATGTATAAAAACTGTATAATTAATTGTTTAAATGAAACCATAACCTTTAGATTCAACTAAAATATTCAGTTTGCCAATTAAAGGATAACAGATTTCAAAAGTTAAGATAATCTTAACCATAGACCTCATGTGATATTAATTTTTGTATATGATTTTTTAAAAAAATCTGTTGCCATACATTTTTGCTTTATAAAATGTAGTTTTGCCATAAAACAGTGCCTTATTTTAATTACATGTACAAATAACTTGCCTTTGAAATAAGAGTAAAATACAATTTGTACAAAATGTTCTTCAAATATTAGCACAGTATTGTTATGTAACGATAAAATCAAAATATCTTGCTATTTATATAATTAAGTTGTATATTTCTATTGATTTTATTAGTTCCATAGAGTAGCCTGCATTTTTAAAAGCTAACTATTTACGAGAAAAAGTAACGATATTTTGGAAAATTATTTATATAGGGTGTAAATTTTAACGAATTAACAAAGTGTGCAATTGCGAGTGCATTGATAAGATATGGTGCTCTCTAAAATGCCTTGCCATTAGGCTAGTTTTGTAAGTACTGTTGTAGGTACTTTGCGATTATAAATATACGTTTTATATAAGTTTTTTTTATTTCATTATTATCCTTAGACCTTTTTAACACTCTACACTTTTGATTGATCGGCGAAAATCTGAACAAGAAGCAAATTAGTTGTTTGTGCGAGTTTTTTCCGTCACAAGCTCAGTTTACTGAAAATAAATGGTAGGCTATGTTGTTGTAATGACTTGTGAGCAAATAGTGTTGCCAAAAGACGTGACAACAGAATTTCCTTGTTTTAAGTGCATCCTATAAAATATAACCATTGTACAAGGGTAGCCAAATCAAAAATTCTTCAACAGATGTTGTTACTTAAATAAGTAATAAATAAAATAACTAATGAAAATTACCAAACTACTGGAAGAAATTGTTATTACTGTGTTAATAGTAATTAGTACTTTTATAATACTGCAAATTATAATTAAAAATAACACAGTGTTTCAAGGACAACTCCGCTAATACTACCATATAAGTAAAACTGTACAATGTGAAAATGTGCAGAAGTTAATCAACTATCTTATCCAGTATCATATTTACCATAATATGATATTTTAATGAAAATGGTTAATTTCATAGTAGAACCTAGGTACATAATAGTCGCATTATCAGCTACAAAGTGAATTTGAGGCATATACTGTTTTGTGGTGCAAATAACACTTCAGCACAAAAAATCTTGGGTCAAAATACGTGTGTATCAATCTGGTTGGCAGAAAAGTACACCCATCCTACTGCCATCTAGTGACACTTACTCAAAATTGCCGTGCACAGAATGTTTTGACAAAAATTCTCATGTCCAAAATTTGTTTGAGCACCACCATTATGGCATGCAGTAATGTGACCAGAACTACTATTGTATCTGATTGGTAAATCACAGAAGCCTAGGGCCTTCTAAAACATTAAAGAGGCTTCAACAGGGATTAGTAGTACTAAGTTTAATGCAGAGTGTCGATAAACTCAAACTCTGCATTAAATGTTTTTCAGAAAATGTTTTATCTACTTTCTCTAGTTTGCTCTATCAGCAGAAACATTTTTGAAAACAATTTGTTGAAAAAAGTGATATGAGTAACTGACAATGAGCCTATATCCATCTGCATATGAACAGAGGAAAGCTGAAAATTTTTGCCATCCTGTGTTACATCTGTGTCAAGGGGTGTTTGAGTTAACCAAGCAGCACATATATTGTTAACTACTAAATATATTGCTGACATAGATGCAACTAAAAGTGTAACTGAAATCTTGAAGAATGTGGACATACTATACATTGTGTGAATCTCAATGGAATCAATTTCAACCAATCACTTTGTTAAAGTCTTGGAAAAAACTACTGGATCACAAAGCTAGTGAGAGATAGTTTAGAGAAGTGCCAGAAGAACAAAACGAAAACGTTTTACTGAAACTAATTGAGAATGCTGAGATCATTAATATTCTAAAAAACATTCCTAGGTGTAAGAACAGATTAAAAATGATGTGCTCAATGAAGAGAGATGAAAAAATTTAATTTACCCATAGTGTCCTTATTGATATAGATAACTTCAGATCCTTTAAACTGTGAACCTAACAGTGAAAAAGAGAAGAAGCATTTGATTACACATTGTGGGGTATTCAAAGCATTTGAAAATCTTGTAGACATATTAAATACCAGCAAGAAGGAACAAAGTCCGACCTGATGCTTCTGAGATGATGGAGGGTCACTGCTTCAAAAATAATGTGCAGCGAGTTAAAACAATCTATGATCACTAACTTTTTGAGAAAACATACATGAGATTCAATACAATATTTACAGTATAAACAACAGTTGTTTTATTAAACTGTAATGCTTGTATAACATCTTAAATCATAACCATACTAAATAAAACAACAATATTTTTTGCTTTATTGTTTCTACACACCAACACCATATTTCGTTTTAACAATCAAGCAACTTCAACTTCGATCTTGTGCTGCAATATATTCAGCACTATTGTATGCCATGTTGCGTTTCCAATTTGATTTGTGTTACGGAAACATAAGTACTAATGCGCCTTATAATTGACTCAATTGTATCATTAGGATGTTTCTGTTTGATAGCTGGATTTTTCCATATCCTGATCATCAGGTATGGTTATTGGTGGTATAAACATTTAAATGATCATAATTTCTTTAATAGAAAATACCGCAAAAAATATTTCAAAGGCATAGATTAAATAATTATTGCCAAAATTTCGTTATATAAATCTCCAATACGATTTTTTAAAATAGTTTATATATTATTTAAAGTATTTATAAAATTATATGTAATTCTTTAAATTGAGAAAAAAGTAATGCTGAAGGCAATGAATTACTTTGCAGTGTTATTTACAGCTGTTGCTAAGCCGCAGTTCAAACAGCTGATTTAAGTAGTCTGTAGGGATGAGCAATTCTGCTATTTTTACAAAATATCAACGAACTGTTTGTTGAGAAAAAAACTGTTTGGAAAAACAGTTAGAAAAAAACAGGTTTAGAAAACTGAAACTCGATGTTGTATTAGCAGCTAAAACATAAGCACAAACGTTCAGTTTTCTAAGACTACTTTTTCATTCCCATTACCAACATGTCCTTAACTGTTTTTGGGTGTAAACATTTAGAACAAAATAATCCTTATAAGTATAGTAATAATTAAATTACATTCTCAAAACGTAATATATATGTATGCCATTTTATATTTACAAAATGCAATGAATTTCTAATAGAAGCATTTTTTTTTTTTACTTAAAAATTAAATAGCCTTTGCATATTTACTGAAATGCAAACAATTTAAAATATTTTTAGTTGATTGAAAAATATTGATGATTGATAATAAATATAAAAAATATGTATAAATAAAATTAGGTTATGTATTTACAAAATGTGAGATGTTACTGTCATATTTTTATTTCGGAGAAAGTAGGTTTTAATTTTTCAGCACTGAAAAAAGTAACCTTAATAAGTAAAATATAGTAATAAGAACATAGGCCAAATATGTTTAAATAAAATTAGCTCTATATAGTTACAAAATTATAGGTTATTAACATTAGGTTATTATATGTTAATGATAGGTTATTAACATTAGGTTATTATATGTTAATGATAGGTTATTAACATTAGCATTAGCAAAAAAATAAGTTTTCCATTTTACAACACAGAAAAAATATATAAAGTTTATTGTAATAACATATTTAACAAAACAAATGTTTTTAAAGAAAATTAGGCTCGATATAAAAATAAAATGTAAGATGTTTGTAATATTTTCCATCACAAAAAAACAGGTTTTTCACTTTTAAACAGATAACAATGATAAAAAGTTATCTGTTTTAGGTTATCTAAAATAACCTAAAATTATTCAAGATATATACAAGAGTAGATATTGTGAATTTTAAAAAGTCCACACATCCAATAAATAATTAAAAACTATGCACTTAATTCTAAAAACATAAGAAAAGTAAAAGAAAACTTTCAAAATTGTCCACTAAATATTTTTAAATTTCTAAACACGAAGTAAACTGGACAAAAACTAATATAAAACACAATTATGGCTGTTTTTACAGTTTAAAAAAATGTTTGAACAACAAATTTTACATTTAAAACTTTCAAACAACTCGCAACAAAATAGAGATAAACTTTGACAAAGCCCAAACAGTTCTTACTTCACTACGTTACAACAAGAAACTTTTAAATAGAGGGAAAAATTGTAGCAGGTTAAAGAAAAGGTGTTTGCAGGAAAACAGTTTAGCAGGAAAAAAGTTTTAGCGCTTGCGGCAACGTTCGAATAGAACGTAGGTGGTGGGGAAGTCCAAACTGCTGTTCCTTGTTTAACAAATCACGAACCAGTCCAATTCAAACTGCTTGTTTCCGTTTGGAAAAGCAGTTTGTTTTTCGTATATAGAAAAACAGTTTTTTTAACAGTTTGGTGTTTTCTTACCCACCTCTAAGTAGTAGTCATATGTTGCAATTGTTTAGTTTAATATTTGGTTCACGTTCACGTCCTCTAGTAATATAAATTTATCTTATAAGTCGGAAGTAACTTTACTTGTGACGGTTTATTGAATTGAAAAGACAATAAATATTTAACTGAAATATAAAGATATAATTATATTGGTAAACTATTTGTTCGCTTAATAGCCTACAAAACCAATGGCATTGAACTTCGCAAGAAGAGGTTATCTTAACATTTTTAGGTTTACATCACAATCTTCAAGATATTTAAGTACTGAAACAAGTACTGAACCAGATTTTAATAAATTAGTTAAAAATAATAAAGTAGTCGTTTTTATGAAAGGTGTGCCAGATGAACCACGTTGTGGTTTCAGCAATGCTGTTGTTCAAATACTAAGAATGCATGGTGTAAGTTATGATTCCCATGATGTTTTGAAAGATGATGCTATAAGAAATGGTAAGTAAACTAGTTCGTATTTGTTTGGTAATTGTAGAAAATTGTGTGGTGACCATTAATATTTGAGATATTTTTTTAAAATTTGGAACTTTTTCCTGAATATAATGGTAAACAAGGTACTTCTGCACATTTGGGCTCTTGCTAAAATAGTGATTTCAACAGTTTTTTTTTGCAATATGAACTTTATTACAGTAACACATATTCACCTGCAAAAGAATCATATTTTAACTTATGATTTTAAGCAATTTTTAATGGAACTTTATTGTCATTGCTGTTTATATTGAATGTAGCATGCTAGATTTTATATACAAGATTACTACGTTGCGTAATTATGCAGTGTAAGGTTGTCCTCGATTTTTGGGTAATTTTTTTACTAAAACGCTTTATTATTTGTCCAAAATCAGTAATCCAAAATTTGTAAGCATGGGAATCACAGGAAGTACAATAAAAATTGAAAATAAAAGTGACCCACATAACCTCAAACTTACTACAATGCAAAAGTAGTTAACTTGATTTTGATTGTTAAAATGATAAAAAACCTTTTTACTTTTTTTTTAATAAGTACTCAATACCTAACTGACACTGTCGTTGTATGGTGAACCTAATACGGTTGATGGGTGATAAAAAACACCTTTATTTTTTTTTTTAAAGAATACCTAAACCTAACTGACATGGTTGTTGGGTGGTAAACCTAACTAACACGGTTATTCTGTGATAAAAACACTTTTATTTAAATGCAATAATAATCGATAATCTAACTGACGTGTTGGGTGAAAAAGCTATTTAATTGAACTAATGGTTATCCAGTAGGTATTGTATTTTTGATTGCTAAAGTGATAAAAAAAGCATTTTTTAAATAAATACTTAATAAACGTAATTGACATGGTTGTTAGATGGTAAACTTAAGAAAAAAAGAGGCGTAATGCGAAATTTACAAATAAAAGACACCTTTTAACAATGTTTTAATTACAAGAACAGACCAACGAAAAAAGGATTAACCATAACATTTAACATTGGCTGTCAGAATTTGTAATGTGCATGAGCAGTAAGTACAGTAGTTAACCATAATGTGCATGACCGCAGTGCAATGTAAACAACAATTATGCTACAATATAGTTCTGTGAAAAACAGCCCAAAATCATAGGTAATCTTTAAAATAATTGTTTTCAATGGGTGAATATATGTTAATTTGATAATAATGTATAAAATAAAACAAAATCATTCAAAAATCATTATTTGAAAAGAACAATCTATGCTTCATAAATACCCTATGTTACGTTACCCAGTGAAGTATTGCTCATGCTTGTTAGCACTCTAAAATAAGTCACGTATAATCTTGGCAGTTGATGTAGTGGTAACATGGCAGCCATTATTTTAGCCAACAACTAAGTCGAGGTAGTTTTTGAAAGTTTTTTTAAAATTTTAATGTTATATAACAATCAAGTAGACTTACATTCTGAAGTAATTTTTTTTTAAGTTATTCTTTTCAGTATTAATAAAACACATTAATTAATTGTTGTCAAAATGAAACACTTGTTACCTACTTCTGCGCTCTACTGATTTGGAGGTTATGTTGTTACTTTTATTTTTTCCTCTAACTTTTCGTTTTTCTGTACTTTTATATTTTGGATTATTACTATTGGAGAGATAATAGTGTTTAAGAGCAAAATTGACCAAATATGTCATGAGACTTGAAAGTGCAGTTTTACTTTAAACAAATTTGGGTAAATTTGTTCATTCAATTGGGTAAATTAATTTATGTTAACGACTGGTGTCATTTTCAATTTTAAAAAAATCTTGATCTAAAGACATTCCTGATCAATATCATTTTTGTTTTCATGCAAATTATTATAAAAATTATATTTATTATATTTATTAAATATTATTATTCTGTGTGTTTGTTCCATTTCATATCACAACACCTAAATATTTACAGCTCTCAACTCCTTTCAAAACATTGCCCAATAATTTTTATTTCAATAAGTTCTGGAACACCATCCATGTAGGAACCAAAAGTCATGTAAACAGTCTTATCTATATTTAACATAGCTTATTTACAGTCAACCATCTGTCAATCCAAGTATCTATCCATTTTATTTTGTACAGCCTGCCATGTTTTAGCAATAGGAATAACTGATGTGTCATCATCAAGTGAAAGTATAGTGTCATCAGGCATAGATCGTTAACATAAATAATGAAAAGCATTGGTGCCTCTTCATCATGTGTGTGTGTGTGTGTGTGTGTGTGTGTGTGTGTGTGTGTGTGTGTGTGTGTGTGTGTGTGTGTGTGTGTGTGTGTGTGTGTGTGTGTGTGTGTGTGTGTGTGTGTGTGTGTGTGTGTGTGTGTGTGTGTGTGTGTGTGTGTGTGTGTGTGTGTGTGTGTGTGTGTGTGTGTGTGTGTGTGTGTGTGTGTGTGTGTGTGTGTGTGTGTGTGTGTGTGTGTGTGTGTGTGTGTGTGTGTGTGTGTGTGTGTGTGTGTGTGTGTGTGTGTGTGTGTGTGTGTGTGTGTGTGTGTGTGTGTGTGTGTGTGTGTGTGTGTGTGTGTGTGTGTGTGTGTGTGTGTGTGTGTGTGTGTGTGTGTGTGTGTGTGTGTGTGTGTGTGTGTGTGTGTGTGTGTGTGTGTGTGTGTGTGTGTGTGTGTGTGTGTGTGTGTGTGTGTGTGTGTGTGTGTGTGTGTGTGTGTGTGTGTGTGTGTGTGTGTGTGTGTGTGTGTGTGTGTGTGTGTGTGTGTGTGTGTGTGTGTGTGTGTGTGTGTGTGTGTGTGTGTGTGTGTGTGTGTGTGTGTGTGTGTGTGTGTGTGTGTGTGTGTGTGTGTGTGTGTGTGTGTGTGTGTGTGTGTGTGTGTGTGTGTGTGTGTGTGTGTGTGTGTGTGTGTGTGTGTGTGTGTGTGTGTGTGTGTGTGTGTGTGTGTGTGTGTGTGTGTGTGTGTGTGTGTGTGTGCGCGCATGCGTGCGTGCGTGTGTGTGTGCGTGTGCGCGTGCGTGCGTGCGTGCGTGCGTGCGTGTGTGTGTGTGTGTATTATTCTTGTTCCACAATTCATTGTAAATTCCTCTTGTACTTGGATCGGAACTACTGTATTTGTTAACAAATGAAAAGATTAAAATAGCCTATGTTTCGACTAAAAAAGATAAAAAAAACTTTTGCAACATATCTGAAACCAACCTTACATAGGTTTGTATGGAATGTTAATTTGTGTATTACAATGGTCGCCTGTGATAGCAGACTCGTATTGTAGAGCTTTAAGCGGTATATCAGGTAAAGAAAAAGATTCGAAACTCTATAAGCAATAGACACAACATGGCATGTTTGTTTACGTGCCATGTTATATAACAGAGACTAATAAGATTCTGTCTATATTTTAAGATTGGAATAGAGATAGGCATTGTTTGTTATCAGCAGTAATAATACTTTGGAAGCAGTATTTTCCAAAGAACTGGTTGTTGCTTTCATAGGCAAAACGTGTTTTTTGTATCTGAGTGAGTCATCACATGTTAAGAAGGAAGGACTTGCCAGAGCCACATTACACTAGGTACCCTGGCAATCACTGTATTTGTACAGAACAATTACAAAAATAACATTTTATTTAAAATAACCTAGTGTAAAACAATTCATGTAAACAGCAACTTTCTTAGTGCTTATTTTCTACCATACAATTGCCGATCTTAAATCGCTATGCATCCTACAAGTTTCAGGAAAACATATTTTCAATTAAAAAAATGTTTCAGATATTGGTGGTCACTTAGTGGCTATTACTGGTCACAAATATATTACTGCCCAAGCTTAATTAAATTTATTTAAAAGTTAAGAGTTAAATTCAGTTTAAATTGAATTTCTAAATAAAATTTACTACAAATTATTTACTTTCCAGGTGTGAAGAAATTTTCTAATTGGCCAACAATCCCGCAAGTATTTATAAATGGTGAATTTGTTGGCGGTTGTGATATTTTACTCCAGCTGCACCAGAGTGGAGAATTAATTCAAGAATTAGAGAAAGTTGGAATTAAATCTGCTCTTTTAACTGATCCCTCGAAAGATTCCAGTGGAAAATCAAAAGACAATTAGATATTAAAAATAAATTAATGGTGTGTAATATGGCAGTTTTGTTCTGTTTGTATAATAAATTCTTTAACGTAAAAGCGTTTTTAATCGAAGGCAATATTGTTTAGCAGCAGGCTTTCTAGTCATTGCAGAAATATAAAAAACACATTGTTCCTGTAAATATGCATAGAGATTCATACTTGTTATTTATTTTTCAGATTAAAATCTTTTTTTTTAATATGTGTATAATGTATTAATAGACTAAAATACTACTTTATCGACTCTCAAAAAAATTTTAATTGCAATTCATACACAATATTTATAATATATGTATATTATTTTTTCGCTATCTTTGTAAAACACATTGAAAAGAATTTGAGAGAATGTAAGTAGTATTTTAAACAGCCATGTTGCATGACATTACTGTAGTTAAGAACATAAATTATGTTGATATAGTTTATACTATTCTTTAAATTAAGATGTCATTATAAATAAATTATTTATATATTTAAATGTGTCTTGTTTTTAATTTGTGTACTGACCATTACAAAGGTTGCTTCATGTAAAACATCATTAATGAAAATTTAAATATATGTATATACATACATTTTGTGTGCATAGAAGCAGGGACACTCCTATGTTTATATCTACTGTTTATACTTAAAAGCTTTTTATTGGCAGTAGAGTATGAATTTGGCACCTTTTTGCATATTAATGACTATATCTAATTCAAACGCAAAACGTTTGCCTTAAGAAGAGTTTATTTATTGTATCAATACTTGTTTGTGGTTTTACAAATATAACCTTTTACCATTGCCTACCTATCTTTAATAAAAATAATGCTTATTAACTGTAGTTTTTTGATTAATGATGAGTTTGGACTTCCTCCAATAACCTATATTGATTGTCATCCAGAACTCCTTTGCACTACATGTGTTCCTTTTAGATATATGGAGGACTAGTAGGAGTACATGAAAATAATATTAGTAGTGACAGAAAAAGAGTATGAAAATATTTTATAAAACCTTAGTACATCACAGTAAGATGGTAGTAAATTATTACACGTAATGAATAAGAATGAAAACACCCCAGAATAAATTAACAAAATAAGAGTAAGAGTAGAAGTAAAACAAAAAGCAAACTAAAGAAGGTAACAAAGGGACTTCTTATTAAACTAGAAGCAGAAGACCTTCCAGGGATCAAAACTTGGGGTTATGATACAGGTGAAATAGGGCTTTGGTGACAGGGTTGATGGGAAATGTACTTCAAAACTGGAGGACTGCCAGTCAGGAACATTAAGATCCTAGAGCAAAGGGAAATTCAGGAAAACCATGGGATTCATTATGAGGCAATGTGGTCTGAGGGTACACGTGAACAGGATAGGAATGTCCCATAGAGAAACCATATGTAAGTTGTCCAGGAAGGAAAAGAAAACTGCAGGCCAGATAATCTATGATTGTGCCAGCAGGAAGCTGAGGATGTTTACTTCCAGGATGAGTTAGCCATTGGATTACTAAAAGTCACTAAGGGCACCAATCCACTGAACTAGAATTCAAGAGCCTTGGTTGCACAGTAGGTCCTTTGATCATGGAACCTCTAAAAATATCATGTAATCTAATCTTCTATAAGTACCAAAATGATTTATTGGTCTGTAATAAAAGAACCTATAGGGTGAAAGTGAGTAAAATATTTTTCTAAATAAATAAAAATAAATCATTCAAATATCTGATATTTATTTCTTAACTTTTAATTAATTTTACCATAAGTCCAAATCTTCTAATTCCATTTCATCACTATTATAATCATTTAAATTGTTTTCTGTGGGTTTTTGATTCTAAAAAAAATAAAAACTTTAATTAGCCTAAATTTGTAACTTATGTAACCTTATACCTCCATTTTCATAGTTTTCCAAAGTACATTTACAGAGTGTTTAGCTAGAACAGTTGAAAGATATATTACAATTAGATACATGGAATTACGACATGAATGCAATAGTTTAGCATACAAGAGACCCGAGATATACAAGCACTGCAAACTAATCAGAAGCAAGGTGGTGTACGGGAAATTTGTGACCTTGGTTCACAAGTGTGTTTAAAAGCCGGGAGAGAAGTTCAGGAATTTCCTGTGGATGTTTTTCAGTGTTAGTAAGTGGAACTAATTGTGTAACTCAGTTCCTATGTTGTTGAAGCAGTGACAGACTCTCACTCTCGTATTTTATAAATATAAGTGAAATTCAAATGTCTAATTATAAAATATTAACAGAAATATTTTTGAATCTATACTCTCACCATATGAAGTAAAACCAAAGTTTGGTGATTTGTTTTGTTCAAATGTAGTCCACAAGTGCCCAAATTAAATGTATGCATCACTTTTTCACCAAAAAATAGGTTCAATAGTTACCAAAAAAACTTGAAGAATCAGCTTATTTTTTTAAAATCAATGTATATAATTTTGCTGAAATGTTCGCAAATTATAAATAAAATCTGGGTACTGAAATTGAAATAAAAGAGATTTACAGTTTGAAAGTAAAATTGAAAATTTATCTTAATAATAGCTTAAATATTTCCCAACAACCTGGGTCATTTCAAAAGTAGCAGCCATTCTAAATATTAAAAAAAATCTACTTTTTTAGAAAGGCTTTTGACAATCTGATTTCACTATTGTAATCACCATTAAAATCTGAATAAATTATCATTTTAAATTCTCAATATAATTTGAAATGGTGATGTTTTTATGTTTATATGCAAATTTTAATGCTGTTTATGACAGGGAAAAGTTGAAAAAAAGTTATGAATTTTATAACAGTCTTGGTTATTTTTTGTTTTTGAAAAGTGCAAATATATACTTTTTGGAAATTTACTCTGTACTTGTTTGTGAGATGGATGTATGCTACGATTATTAAATGCAGTTATTTTGGTTTTCTATACTAAATAATGATTGCAACGTAATTTTATAAAAGTATTATATTTGAAATTATATCGCTTAACTATACTTGCCTTATTTGTTGCAGACCAAATAATGTCGGCAGGTGATATTCGCTCAGAGTTTGGGTAAAATCCAAAATCATCATCTAATTGTATCAAAGTCGTAGATACACTCTGGTTGTTCTCAGTGAACTCATTCTGCAATCAAAATTTCTAATGTTTTTATGGTTATAAGATAATATTTTTCACTAAATTATTTTAAAATTTTACATAATACAGAACCATCCCACACTATATTTGTAGGTGGTTTCACAAATAATCAGGACTATATTTATAACATTAATAAATTCTTTCAAAAACATTGCACAAATTTTCTTGGGTTTTTAACTGCTGGCTCGAATTAAGCAGTTTGAAAATGTATGGGTGACAATCTCCTCAGAAATTGTCGTTCTGGAGTTACTAAAAAAAAATAAATCGAAATTAAATCAGTAATGAATGAATAAATTTCTTGGGTTACTATAGCAATGCAGTTTTTTTGATCTATTGTGCTCCTTGTCTGTAATCCTGAGATGTTCAGTTACAGCGCTTTCTCCAACCCTAGCTTCTTCATACAATCTGAGGTTTTAAGTGGATTCAAGATGGTTAACTTCTACAAATTTGTCGAGATACTGTCTTACACTTAAAATTTGATATTCACTTCATAGATGCTTGAGTGTGTTGATGTAGACATCCATTCTTGAACATACTGTACTGAGTTATATGAAGCTGTTTAATATAACTGTATATTTTTTGCATATAACTGAAGAAAAACAATATAAAAGAATTAGTGTTAATAATCCGGGCACTTACAAATTCTGCCTTCATTTAAGAGACCATCTCCTGCCTCATAATATAGTTATTAAACTGTGTGTTCATTGTCAGTAGTTCACAAACTGGACTTTTTTTTCGAGTAATAGTGGCTTATGTGATTCATTTAGGTGTTTCTTAATACATTTCCCTAAAGTTTGAAGTACAAAAAGTGTATAATGTACTGAGTGACTAAATTAGAAGTGTGGCCTATTGCAGACAGATGACAATAATTTTTTCAATAGTACTTTTTTAAATCAATTACCTCAAAATGAAATTTTTTTTAGTTTATGTAATTTTTAGTATTGTTTGCAGAGATGAAGTTGGCAGATAATTTTATTTGTTAACACATGCTTGGTGTATTCATTCATTCATAGCCCTTTCCATAATTTTTATTATGATATGCTAATTACCTGTGACAATTTTGAAGTTATGGATTTATTTGATTCCAAACCAAAGTCTAATCCATGTGATACTGCATTAAAAACCAAGTGATTAGGTTCTGATTGGGATTCATTATTAATTTGAGAGGAAAAATTAAACATTTATTAAAAGTTACAAGATAAATTGTGTACAAATTTATCCTGTATATTTACCTGTGATAATTTTGACGTGTATTTAGTTGATCCAAATCCAAATTCATCAGCTTCTACAACTAAGACTGAGGGGCTAGTTCCGGTTTGTGGTTTATCGTTAACCTGAAGAAGAAAAAGATTATAATGAAACTTTTATTAATAATTGCAAGAAAATCTATGTATAGAATAAATTTGTCTAAAAATTTACCCGTGATGATTTTGATATTATAGATTTATTTGATTCAAAACCAAATTCATCAGCTTCTACAGCTAAAACTGAGGGACTAGGTTCAGTTAGTGGTTGATTGTTAATCTGAAAAGAAAAAAATTATAATTAAAACTTTATCAATAACTGAAAGAAAATGTATTTATAGAATAAATTTGTCACATATTTACTTACCTGTGATGATTTTATCATAATGGATTTATTTGATTCAAAATCAAATTCATTAGCTTCTGCAATTAAAATTGAGGGACTAGGTCCTGCTTGTGGTTCTTCATTAATCTGAAGAGAAAAAATTATATTTTAAAATTTGTATTAATCAATACAAGAAAACTTATGTATCGAATAAATATTTTTACCTGTGATGATTTTGTCACAGTGGATTTATTTGATTCAAAACCGAAATGAAATTCATCAGCTTCTGCAATGAAAATTGAGGGACTAGGTTCTGCTTGTGGTTCTTCATTAATCTGAAGAGAAAGAAAATTAAAATTTAGAATTTTTATTAATCTTTACAAGATAACTTAAGTATATAATAAATATTTTTACTTGTGATGGTTTTGTCAAAATGGATGTATTTGATTCAAAACCGAAATCAAATTCATCAGCTTCTGCAATTAAAATTGTGGGAGTAGCTTCTGTTTGTTGTTCATCATTAATCTGAAGAGAAAAAAATTATAATTTAAAATTTTTATTAATAGTTGCAATAAAACTTATGTATAGATTAACCTACTAGATATAGACCTTGTGTATAGAATTGTATACATTTATCTTATATATTTGTACCTGTAAAGATTTTGACATTATGGATTTATTTGATTCAAAACCAAAATCAAATTCATCAGCTTGTATATCTAAATCTGAGGGACTAGCTTCTGATTGTGGTTCATCATTTAGCTAAAAAATTAATTATAAAGTTTTATTATAAGTTGATAGAAATTAATGGAAGTACGTTTTTTACATATATTTAGAAAATACACACAAAATACATTGATTGATTATGTCTATAGTTGTTTACTATATATTCTTAAAAAAGTCATTCATTAATTATTGTAAAATAAATATTTGTTTCTTTGTTAAATGAAGTGAGATTATGTTGACCATCATTTGTTTCAAAATATTGGTTGAATATTTTGAATCATGAATTAATCTTTGTTTGTTCTGCATTACATTAAAACAATTAATGTATAATAATAATATAGTTTGACTACAAGCGAAATAAGTAATATTTTTTTATATTTATATTTGTATGCTAGGTTTTAGAGAAAAAAATAATTTCTTGGTTCATTTAAAAGCTTTAATTGAACTGATACATACAATTAAAACACCAATTATTTTTTTAACATAATATTTGTTTTGGTCTAGAGACATTTGAGAATATCAATATTTTACATTTGGTAATAGTGGAAATTTACGGTTGTGAATATAAAAAGCAGCCATGAAAGATTAAAATCCAGAGCCAGCACAGTGAATCTCTTCAGGGGCTCACAGATTGTGAGTACAGGTGTATCAATCCTAAGATGGAATTGCTGGATCTAACCTTTCCCCCATTTGTGAATATGAGTGTGACAATCCTGAGATGCCTTAGCTGGATCTAACGTTTCCCTCAGGGGTTAGATCCCTGTACACATAGTGAGTGTGGCAATCCCGAGGTGCCCTAGCTGGATCTAATCATTTGTTCTTGGTTTGTCCTTAATCTCAAGCCAAGGTGTAACAGTGTACGCCGAAGGCTTCTTGGCTGAAAGAGTGTTAGCTGAAGTATGGACTCTGGATACCAGGCAACCTCCAGTTTTAATCTAGCCATACCAAAGCTTGTGGGGCTCTGTAAGGGTGGACATCCCTAGCTACTTGCAGGATTTTTGTAGCTTGAAATACATCGTTAAAACCCATAAAACAGGCCGAACTAGATCTGGAGGGTGAAATATCACAGAGGTGCAAGAAACTGGAGCTTTATCCTGACCCCATGGAACTCACAAGTAGTGAATTGCAGCAGAGTGCAAAGGGGAGACTAGGCAACCCATAATGCTACCTAATCAGCAGTGGAAAAAGTGAGAGATGGTATTGAATACAGTGAACTCTCGCTTATCGCAATGGATAGGTTCCAAGAACAGCCACGATAGCTGAAAATCTGCAAAGTAGGGACACCATATTTACAGTATTTATTTAACGTGTGTTCAGACTTTTAAACCCCTTCCTTTATGTACTGTTAACAAACCACCCTTTACAGTAATGTACAGATATCTACAGTATGTACATACTGGTACAAATGTTAAGCAGTGAAAGAGTAGATGTACATAAAAAAAAATTAAAGACAGTTACGGTACTGTATAATTGTACTGTATTTTATTTCAGTTCAAATTCAAATACAAGGTACATGTTTTATGATATTTTACACTTGTTTTGTTGTTCATAGACTAGGAAATAATAAATATTTTGGATCTTCATATATTGCGACTATCCTCTAAATACCTTGACAATCCATGGTATATTTTCTCATATAATGAAAAAAATCTGTGAAGTCGAAAATCCATGAAGTAGTGAGATTTCGTGGTATCTCAGATCAGTGAAACCATCTACAGATCTATAGGTAGCAAAGATTTACAAATTTACAAGAGAGAAGGCAGCAGAAAAGAGGATTCCAATTAAAACTAGAAGCAGAAGACCTCCTAAAGACCAAATCTTTAGGGTGTGAAACAATTTGTATAGGGCAGACAGGAACCATAGTCCAAGACTGGAGTGCTGTCAGACAGGAACATTATACCATGGATAAACAGTGCAGGCTATGCAGAACAGATAAGTAACTGCACATGCCAGTAAAAGGCACTATCATTTTTTGATACTGGCCATTTTGTAATTACAGGGGTAATTTTCTACTTTCAATATAATTTGAAAGTTTAAAATCTTAATGTTTGCAAAAGAATGCTGATTTTGATGGTGAAATCAGATTTCCTAAAAGGATAAGATAAAGAAAAATACATTTGGAAATTTGTTTCTATAGTGTCAGTGAAACAGCTGTGTGCTGCTAATCTTCTTTTTAATTTAGTTTTTTGTATAATTTGTATTTATGTACATAAATAAACTTACTTGAAGGTTATTTGGAAAAGTTGTGTGTCTATTGTTAAAACTGATCTGGTCTTCACTTCCTGTTTCTATAACTTCCATGTTGCTTGTAGAATTTGAAATACAGGCATCTCTCACTTTTTCTTGAATTTTTTTTGGTTCTGTGATTTCTCCTTCATTACAATTTAGTTCCTGAATGAATAAAGAGCTTGGTATTGAAATAGTTTATATAAAATAAATACTTTACACTAATAAAGTAGAGAATAGAAAGTATAGGATTGATTCTTGGAATTGGTTTTTTTAATGTTATTATTAGATTGTAGGAAAAGAACTCATTAGATTAGTTTTATTTAAAAAAGACATAAATATAATTTTATTTATAAATCTTCAGGATTTATTCTCAAGCCATATTTTTTTTTAAATTTCTAATTTTTTAAAACAAGTTTAAAGGATTATGAAACTTGACATAGACCAAAATCTGATGAATCAGTTTTTAAAAATTAAGCTGTTAAAAGTCCTCTTAAACCTCTGAAAAATTTGAGCAAGATTTTATCAAAATTGTTAGAGCTGATTTTGAGAAAATCCTCTTTTCAAACCATTTTTTCTGAAGTTAAAACAAAAATCATAAATGAAGGTTCATAGGTTGTATCCAATATTTGAGGAAAAAAATTTACTGATTTTACAAGCAGATTTTTTAAATGTTATATAAAATAGCTCCAACACCAGATTTTTTGAGCTATAATAACCTATACATTTTGGGGAGCATTTTTTTTTTTTTTTTACCAGAAAGTACTTTAAAAAGCTTTTTTAAAATAAATAGTTCTGAGTTATGGATACATGAGACCTATTTGTCAAAATTCATCATCAGTCAATTAGTTTTGACTCTAGTGATATGTACATATATATACTGACATCTAAAGAAAAATCATTTTTCTAGACATGTGACCATGATAACCTTGGTTGATTTTTTTCATGTTTGCTGTACTTCCTTCATTCTGTGTACAGATAAAAAGTAAAAACAAACTCTTCATTTATATCAGAATATGGTTAATGATTCTCCAAATACAGTTAATAATCATACAGTTCATTTTAATCAAGATATTATATATATATTTACACTGATTGTAGCAGAAGCTCGATCTTGATGAACAGTTGAAGTGGTTAATTTTGCCAAACTATTTTTACTTGATGTGCTTGACAAAGCGGAAGGTTTCAAGAATTGTTTCAACTTTTTTTTCAAATTATCTTCTGCATCATTTGTATTTGTTACCTGAAAAGTGAAACAAATATAACTACTTGTATAATATGCTTAAATTATAAAACACAAATTTTTTGGAAAAATTTCATTATATAAAATATTTTTTTTTACTTTTTTTGTATTTCTTCTGTTTTGTCAATTCATTGTTTTAAAACAGTTCTGAGGAATCAGTTTTTTCAGGTAGACTAGTGATAAAATGACCTTACAAATTTGATTTGTTAGACTGTCAGACTCCCCAGGTGAGCTGTTTAGAATGATAACAAATTTATAGAGCAATAATGTTTATGTATATCATGCAGAAGTGCTGAAGTGTAATGATTTTTTTTTTTAATAATGATACTACAATCTTTAAATTTTATTAAAAAATTTTTAAAGTCTTTAGATTTTATACAAATTTATGATACAAAAATCTTTAATTTTTTTTGGAATTTCCTTTCATTAGTATTATGTACTAAAATACCTGTTTTAATAAAAGGAAATGTTTATGTGAGCATTGTACAGTCAAATCTATGGCATGTAAGCCAATGGCACCTGAGTTTTAAGATAGGTAGGCAGAATAAGATCGGAGATCTTGAAGCTCGATTTTAAAAGTTCTAATAAGATTTTTTTAAATGAGTATTTAAATACAAATAAATTAAATTACATATACAAGTACACACTATTAATTGTTTGTATATACTTGTTGTCTTATTATTTAAGTGTTAAATAATAATCAGTGTACGTTTTTTCTTTAACAGTGTGTTTCTTATTTCTGTTGATCAATTTTATTGTTTCAGTATTTTTATATTATTGTTACTTTTGCTTTATAAAGTTAACTAAGAGCTATTTGATAAAGTTATTTCTATAATTCTTTTAAAGGCTATATGTACTGTAGAGCTTTTTTTTAGTTTTGTTAGATTCTTGTTAATCAAATATCATTATCAATCAAATATATTGAAAAATTTGCAGACTGTAGATTTATCAGTAATTCTTCTATATTTTAGACAAAAAATTGGTCACGTAAAATTAGTTTCAATTTCTTCTAAGTAACAAATGTCTACTTGTTTGTTTTTGTTTAGTTTGGTTCTTTTGAATATAACTTACAAGTATTTCATTTTCAATAAAATTTCCCTCTAGTAAATAAAGAAAGACAGTTCAAAGTGTTTGGTGATAACAAAATAACCACAATATGTAATCTTTAATTGTACTATTTCCTTAAAGATTTAAAATTAGGTACTTGTAGATACTTATGTACTTTCTTTAATCCAAAATCATGAATTATGACTAAAATTTTGAATGTTTGCTAATTCCTACTATTTATTAAAGTTACAGTGTTTTTAACTGTGAAATTAAATTAAAAATTAAGAGGTTTTTCAGTAAACACCCTAGATCAGAAGAAAGAATGGCCAGCTATGGGGATGTTAAAGGCTGAGTTGTCTTCTTTTTTTATAGTTATTTATAATTATAAAATAATAATAATTTATTATTTTTATAATTAATAATCATTAATTCCATAATAATTATGGAATTGACTTATTTAAATAAAATTAATGGTAGGTCTTATTTTATTTTTAAAATATTTTTATAAAGGCAAAATTATGATTAATAAAAAAACTGTCCTTAAGAATAAATATTGTACTGTAACTTGTAAAATATGTGTGTTACTTTCATATAACTTCAAAAAAATTAAGGCTGCCTACTGAAGGAGTTCTCCTAAAAATGTTCTGTGGACATCTATATATACTGGTCACTGTAAACTGTTGTAACTAGAAGATACACTTAACAATCATGGTTGACTAAAATAGGCTAAACAAGACATTAGGTAGGTGCGGAGATATAAGATGAGACAGGTAGGTATGAGATAGTTAGGAGATACGAGAGTGTCAATCATTGCTCTCCCCTTCTGAAAATTCTCCTCACAAGTTATTATTTACTTAAAGAAACTGGTTTAAAAGTATCACATGGACAATCAGTTTAGATATCAGAAGGCTGGGTTTGAATACGTTTTACTATACTAGTAAATACAACTCTAGAACTATATATTACATTCAGTAAGCTGTAGAATCGAGAGCGAAATTCATTATTTAGACTACTCCTGAGGATATCCGTAAATGCTTTTGATACTTCTTCATACGATTTTATTTGGTTTGTCTTCTCCATCTCTGTAAGATAAAACAAATATTTGTTCTGAAGTTATAACTGCTAACAATGTAGAACAGCATGACTAACATTATTAGAATTTTTTAAATTGAAAATAAATATTTTCCCTAATATAATGGTGAAAAAAATGTCTTGGCACTCAAAACCTGACACCATTACAATTACCTTTTTTTCAATTTGAACTTTCTGTATTATTAAATATGCACTAAAACTCTTTTGTATATCATTTTATTTTGAAAAAACTTAATATTAGTAACCAAATTGCACTGTTACATACACTATATTTTGTTATACATATCTTTTTTTTATTTACTAAACATTTTATAGTACAACCTTTTTACATTTCAAAGTACTACATGTTGACATTCCTTTACAACAACAAAAATTAATCATGAGTAATCTTCATCTCACTTGAACTTGATTACTGCATTTGTAAATAAATAAGACTAAAATGTTTTTTGATTTGAAAAAAAAGATCAGCTAACCAACCCTAATATAATATTGTGTGAAATTTAATTTGTAAATTATTTGTACATATCTGTGATAATTTCATAGTGTCTATTATAAATTAGGCATATACAATTGCTTATTTTCAAAAAATTACTAAAGATCATTAACATTTAGAAAAACTTATATTTTCAATTAAAAAGTTCTCAGATTGTTGGTCACCATTACCCATTACACTTGATGGCATTTAGCTATATGCATGACGTTGCATTGCTAAAGTTGTACCAGTCATACACAAAACATTAGTCTTAGTAATCATTATCATAAGAATGGCTTTCAAAAGACAAAATTGCAGGCTAATAAATAATGAAATGATTCTTTTAATACCGGTAGTAGTGCAAACCATTTTTTACACTAGACAAAATTCCATATAACAATAAAGAAGAGTAAATATTTATAGAGGTGCATGGATTTTTCCCAAATGAACTGCAAAAGAGGTGTGCTCTGACTTCATCCTCCCTAAGCTAGGTTTTATGCTCAGCATTGTAATACCATTTAGTAAAAAGTATTATGGTGTCTGTAGGCATATTAGAGTGAAGCTTGATAATTATTTTCAATGAAAACTATCATGCAGAACAGTTTTTATGTGCTTATCTATTATAACAGTAAACTACTACTCATGAATTAAATTTTTTATTTCAACATGCCGAAGTGGAAAGCATTCATTAGCATTTGTTTGAATATTTCAAATGGTAACTAAGTATTTAAGTGGTTTAACAATGGAGACATTTCTGTTATAAACTCTCGCTTCATTATAATATGTTAATATATGAACCTGCAATTACAAATAAAGAGTTGTTTTTAAAGACTCACTTTAATTTTTTTACACTGTATGGTATGTATTAGTATTTGTATAATAGATCAAAGTAGTATAACTGTTACAAAAACAATTACTGTAACAAGTAAATATTTTATTATTACAATTTTTTGAAATTTATATATTGTCAATTACAATATACAGAGTATGTATCCATACTTACCTTATGTATTACATATTACCTTACATAAGAGAGTATTCACCCTCTTTTTATAATAAAAAAACAACTGTTTTATACTTTTGTAAGAACCGCGCAGACAGATAACCTGAGGACCTGAGATATCAACATGAATGTGCACATAACGGTTGTTATTTGGTCTTGTATGTGTGACCACAAACGTACGTTGAAATGAGTAAAGTCAAATTTCTCGTCGGATTAATTTTTACAGATGCCTCTTCGTAGATTAATTGTGTAGGTGATTCTATTAAACGGTTAGATTTTTACAATGTAAGACGCGAAAAAAAATTATAGGTCTATAATAACGATCTTAATACTTACAAATAGTCCAAGTGTTAATCTATGGTCATTTTCGAGTCGATCTGTTAATTGCAAAAATAATAAAGTTAAGTAGCATAATATTATATAAAGTATACATTTTTATTTTCCTGTTAAAAAATTTAAGAAAAAGCTGAAAGATAATTAATGATGGTAAAATAATGTCAACTATTTTGTTTTGTGTATAAAGTTTTTGTGTAGTCATGGTAGTAAATTAAAAAAAAAATTGTATTAAAGTTGTAGTAAAGTCATTTAAAGTTATTCAATTTTACTTTTTTTATCAAAACAATATATTTCATAGTATTTTTTAAATTTTACAGTCTACTCACAAGTTTATACAACTAATACTTTCTATTAAAAAACTATTTCAGCATCTTTTTTAAAATAATTATTTATTAAATAATTACTTTAAATTTCACAATAGTATAACAGTTTTTAGTCCACATTTACTCGTACATTCAGCATTCGCAATGTCGTAATTGTCGTAATCGTCCGCCATTTTCGATCATTTACTCGAGTGTTGTTTTTAGTTGTGTGACAGGTCTTCATAAGTAGTTCGTGGTTTTTGTGAAAATTAGTGTAAAAGTTATTTTAAAAGTTTCAGAGATACTTTATTTTGGTTAAAATAGGTAATTTACGAGTAATTGTACAAGATTTGATTGTTTAATATGCCTAGATTGAATACAATGGTTAAACGTAATAAGTACGTTTTACGACATAGGCAAGTAAGTGAAACTTCAAATTCTGGTAACTCTGATTCAAGTATATTGCAAAATAATATGGCTGAAACTGATAGTGTAACAAGTACCAAATCAGAAAATAGTGCTTGTTCTTTGAATACTGATTATTCTAGTGACGAATATGACGAACATAACTATTCGTTTAGAAACCGCTCTCGAGCTCAGCAGTCGTGTAACACGAGGTCAGTTTTTAAAGACTCATCCAATGTAAAGACGCAGTCTAAAAATCTTGCAGCTGAAAATGTAAACCTTAATGAAGATAAAATTAACATGGGTCTAAATATAAGTTCTAGAATTATTGATACATCTTCAAAACATATTAGGTCTAGGTCCAACAAAAGTAGGCCTAGAAGTTCAACTACAAATGAGTACTTTGAAATAATGAACACTTCTAAACAATCTAATAAAAGTTTGTCAAAAAATGCAATAAATGCAAAGATGAATAGGATAAAGAAAAAGCAATACATATTGCAGTTAGAAAATGAAATTACTTTCTTAAAGGGAAAAAATACAAATCTTCAATCTTGTATTGATTGTAACATGGAAACAATTAGTTCTCTTAAAAATGAAGTAAAGTACTTCCGGAGTATTTTAGCAAATAGCAAAGAATTGGGAACAATATTACGAAATGTATGCCGAAATACTAACCTCGATATCATATCACCTTTAGATAGGACATCTTCAAATAAATTTATAAATTCACAGGAAATTAATGCTAATGTGGATATAGATATGGCAAATGGATTGGAAGCTGATAATTTTGTTTCAGGTACATATTTATATTCACCTCCATATTCACCAGACGTTCCTGAATCTCCTTTTAAACCTTTACATCCCCAACCCATCATTGATTCTTATGATGATGTTTTATTGAATATGAGTGAACCTAACAATTACCATGAAACACCATTAAATGATCCATTGTTTGATTGTTTTCAATTTGATTTACTAGAAATGGACGATGACGTGTTAAAATATGAATCTCTACATAACGAAGAGAGTGATGGATTCATGCTCTGGGAAAAATCCCCATTAGAAGTGAATGATGTTTCTAATTTTGACTTCAGTGAAGATGCAGGAGTGTGTCTTCATGTATCCAATAAAAAAGTATCTCTCGAGTTCTGTGCTTCATGTAACCAGGGTTCTACAAAATGTAATGCAGAGAATTTGGAATCCAGACTATTATCTGAATGAACACACTTTTTTTATAAGAAAATGGTATTTTGTTAAGTTAAAATGGTCTGTATTTATTCAATTATGCTTATGATATAATTATGGTTATGCTAAGACATAGGGCTAAGCTAGGAGTCTTAAGTTAGCAGAACAGAACATGTTATTAATAGGCTATATATTCCTGTAATGATCTGTATTTCAAAATAATTAATAAATTTGAATAGCCTTAGCTGTTATATACTGGAATAAGTTATAGTTCTAGACAGTAATTCTATAATTGATTACAGTTAAAAAAAGAAATTAGAGATTAGGCCCACTTTTTTTGTTAATAGGTGTATATTCATATTTGCCACTAAATAAGAACTTTTTTTCTCTTCAGACCTTTTTTACTACAAATACAGGAAATTATGAAAATAAAATATTTTTTGTTAAACGTATATACTTTTGCAAAGTGAATAACTTACTTTCAAATATATATTTATCTCTATTAAAAAAAGCACTATTTGTACAATCAGTTTTCAAATTAGTTATTGCCTAAGAAATGTAATAATTCCAAATAAAATCCTGTAGGCCTAGTTATATTAGTTTGTGTAATATAATTTTAGGATCAAAATATACAGTAGTTTTAGAACGTTGGTTGCATATTTTAAAGGAAAAACTTGTATGTATATATTTAACTATCACTAGTATGTTTATTTTTCAGCAGATGACTGATTCTGATTTGCAACATCACTGGAAGGCTTGCAGTACCGCCTTCCAATATGCAAAGGTGGGGTCATTTTATTTTTTAATTAGTTTAATAAATTTTTTAAATGGTCGTGATTTTCTTAAGAAAAGCTTTATTCTGCTAACAAATTTTGATTATAGCATATGTCATAAGTTCATTGTATAATATAGGCTAAACATTTTATAAACAAAATATTTTGTATCAGTTTAAACGTTTTAATTTGAAATAATTATTTTTGGAATTTTTAACAACATGGATGTTTAACTACGTTTTGGTGTAGTGAAAGTTATAAACTTTGTTTTTATCTGTCCCACCCCCAAAATAAAATTATCTTGACATGCATATTGCATAAGCCTAATGAAATAATACTTTTTTTTAGTGTTTGATAAGCTGTTAGTCTTGAATACAGTGCTGTCATATCAGTATTTAGCATATCAGATTAAAGGTTCAAAATATATTAATATAGATACAAAGTTTAATGTTTTTTAACAAAATTTCTGTTGCATTTTAAAAGTTCTTCCTAATTATTATTTTTTGTATAAAAATTTAATGTTCTGCCAAATAAATTTTGAAATAAAATCAGGTAAATAAGCTGTATAACTTGTTTCCAATTTTTTGTAATTTTTTCATCAGAACACTTACTACATGCTATAAAGCAAGGGTTCTCAACCCGCCAGGCTCTGAGCCCCCTTTATACACTGATGTGAGGTTATGCCTCCCCTCCACCACCACTGCTATGTGGTCAGTAAAAGTAGTACAGTGGTAATATGAAATTGAAGCTGGTTACATTAGGTTAACTGAAACTAATTATTAAATTTAACTAAGGTAATTTTATTCACAACATTTAGTATTACTACACATTACTTTATTTTGAACATTATTATTATTAGCAGATTACAATAGTATCTAGCGTTTTGATTGTGACACACATAAGCGCACTGGTTGCAGTGAGACGTTAACGTTTCCTTACTAATATCACTATTACTGCAACACCTAAAACATGATTTTTTTTTTGTTGGGGATTAACAGCAGCTCTGCGGCCCCCGATGCATCAGCTTAAAGCTTTTTGTGTACCCTATCACTTCATCTTAAACTGACTCCAGTGCCCTTGACATATTCCAGAATTTTGTACGTGTCCTGGTTGAACTCTTTGTGGGGTTGCCGAGGTCCAAAGAGTCCTTCTTTTGGCATTCAGGACCTTGGACTCAAGGAGTATGTTTGCTGCGGTTCAAGCACCCTGCCCACATAAATGACATAGGCGAGATTTGTAACAAACCCACCCTATGTAGATTATTCCAGATGTGGCAGTGTCCAGTAGTAATGGCAACGACCTGCCTCAGTGACCTTTTGTTAAACTGAACAAGTGTCCTTGTCAGTACTTGTCTGTTGGCCTTTGAGGAATTAGTTTTTTAACTGAATATCTCTGGAAAAAAATAATTGAACATTAAAAAATTTGTATACTGCTTGTGCATTATATACTTATAATGTAGATATAATGTACTAATGAGTAGATATTAATTGGAAAAAAATTAAACTTTGTATCTTGTAAGTTTACAGCCCTGTTTGAAATATTATCAAAGCACTGAACAAGTTTTGTTTGTTTTTACAGCATAACAATGCAGTACAGTCCTACTTGCGTACGTCAAGTTATTAAATGGTGTGTATAATTACATTAATTTGATTTTAGTTTAATTTTAACATTAGTTACTGGTATATCTACTGTAATAATTTTAGGATATATTTATTGAGCTTAAACTCCTAGTGAGCTTAAACTCCTTATTCCCAGTTAAATGTTTGTTACATTCAGTTGCATGCATACAGTCTTTTAACGATGTCTGATAAAAGTGAAATTTTGTAGCTTGTTTATAGTACAGTCCTGACTACTTAACGTTTTCCCAACGTTTTGTATTATCCAAAATTTTTTTTTTGTACTTAAATGTACGTTACATATTTTTGAACAGAGTATACATTTTTGAACAATTTTTTATGAAGTGTAAATTGAATATACACTAATTCTGAAATGGGGTCCAGGTTGTATCTCATTAAATCACCCCTCTTTAACTGATTTTTCCAATATTGGCCTTCAAATCTATCAAATTTGGAATCATTAAAAAGTTATCATTTTGTGTTAACATTTTAAATGGAAAACATATTTTGTTGGAGTGTTTGCTATAATTTTAGATCACAGAATTATTTTTTTATATTTTTTTTCTGGAACCGCATATTGTATGATTGATGAATCACACATGGTGAACAAGCCGTGGTCTGTTTAACAAAAAGTCCATTCCATACTATTTGAGTGAGGATGTAAACACAAGACAAGGGGCGGTCAGTTCGTATGTTTTTTTATAGCCTACCTGGCATTATTTGGGTATCTTCTTGGCTTACAGAAGAGCTGAGTTATTGGTATTGAATTAAGAAATTGAGTTATTCTTTCTCACCAGTTTTTGAAAAAAATCATATTATGTATTTAGCAATGAGTCATTAAAAATATAATTTAAAATATGCAATGTTACAATGTATTACCTTTAAAATATAGAATGAAAGACTATTTTATATATATCATGCTAAATTGTAATGCCCAAGAACAATTGATTTGTTAAAATGCTCTATAATATGGAATGAATTTTGTTATTTTATAGTGGGATATTTGGGTGTATTACATTAAAAAAAATTGATTAAATTATTTCATTTTAGTTTATAACTGTACATTCCATATGGTTTACAGTTAAATAAAGTGTATACTTTATCTGTATTAGTTTTTACATGCTTTTTATTTAGTAGTCGCTTTTCCAAATTCATTTTGTCCGCATCGAATTCCATATTATCTGAGCAATCATCAGTGCGTTAGATCAAATAATCAGGACTGTTCTGTGGTTTACTACTAATTTTTTAAAAGTAATAAAGTAAAAGTTATTGTATTTGCCATTTAATTTCAGTTTCAATCTGTGAAAAACACTTTGCATAAACTTGTTTGAAATAAAATTTAGTTTAGTTTCAGAAGCATTTACTTCAGTTTTTATATTATCTCCGTGTTATCTTTTACTGTGAATTAGCTGATAAGACAAAAGCTTTAGGTTTTCAAGTAAAGATTAAAATTATATTAATGTTGGGAAGATATTTTTAATTGTTCATTTTATTATCAGTTTGAAAAGTGTAACAATTGAATGTTGTACAGTGAACACAGGCATTCATTTAAAGTGGTTTTTGTAAATAGTTTGGTAGCATTATTTAAGTTTTTCATAGTTATTGTATAATTGGTATCTTTAATTTTCTTACATGTAAAAATAATATATAACAATAAATCAATCACATCAGTGCTCATGTTCACATTATTTATAGTAATAATACTTATTTAAATCAATAGGCAAAAAATAAACATTTTTTGGTCAAAACAAGTAAGTATACAGTCAACTTTAGGTAATTAATAGCAGTTTTTAATGGTCCCCATATGCAATATTAAAAAAAGTCAAGAATGGAATTTTAAAAAACGAAGAAATTGCAAACAGAAGGACTGGTTGATTTTTATTGCTGTTCTCTATTGGTCTAATCGTATTACTAATCTTATTGCTCATTTGAAATTATACACAAATGTTGTTGAAAGTGGGCACTTAACCTACATCACATACAAATATGAAACATCAGTCTTGTACAATATATCCAAATGTTCTTATAATTGTAATGGCTGGGCTGGCATGTAGTATAAAGGTGTTTATCAGTAATTTAAATATTTATTAATGAACTTATTTTTATACAACAATATGATTTTTATATGATTCAACTTTTATAAAATAAATATTGTAAAAATGTTAAGGCCAGTAGCGGGTTTTGAACTCGTGTATCTTGTTTTCATCAGTAGAAATCATAGTACTAAGCCAGAATGTTTTTTACTTAAAATTTTACTAAGTTCATGTATCGTCAATAATTAATTAAAATAAATATTAAGCACAATAACTTTGATGTCATTAACGAAGTGTTAAAAACTTGGTACATTTTGCAGGTAAAACTAAGGCAATTTAAAAACATGGGTAGAGTGCAAATAAACGGGAAATTGATATTTATCATTTTTTATGTCACAAATACTGGACTTGTTCCTTTTTAGGTTGTAGCAATAATTTCTCTTTCTTGTATTTCAATTAAAATTGTTGACTTTTTTTACGTAACGGCAACACATCTCTTTTTCTCTTGTTAACTCTTTATCACAGGACGACATTTTAAAATACGAATACATAACACTTACACAATGAAATACTGATGCAGACTATCATTAGGGCCTGTAAATGGAACGAAATAAGATATGCAATAAGAGAATTTTTTCCATGTAGTATATGAATTTAATCACAAAAATTTATAAAATATACTCGGATTTAGTTAGTACAGAAATTTTAAGTTTTTTTTAGTACCACTTAGATTCCGTGAAAAGAATAAGAAGCAAAGTGCTTGGCTTCTGAAAGGTAGCAGGGCAGAAGAAACAAATAGGTTTTCTTGGAAAAGAACTATACTTAGAAACCTTCATCAGTTTTAACACCCTTATCTGTTATAGTAACAGTTTGTAGGGAAATAATTTTGATCATTTGTTTTGTGTTAAGTTTTTAATATTTTTTATTACTGTACATAGTTTTAATGTTAAATTTATTAGGCTGTGTATGTGTATTTGTGCGTGTGTGCGTTACATTCTTAGGCATTTGTTTAATGCGTAGTTTCAGACAGTACCTAATACTTTTTTAATCTAGAAAAAAAATTAGTACCTTTTTGTGGGATCACTACACAGCATTACCAAAAAGGAAACAATTATGTTATAGGAGTAAATAGATAAGACAATCTGATTTAGTATTTTCACGGATAACATGAAGTTTTAGAATTTTTCATTTGAATTATCAAGAGTTGACTGTATAATTAATGTATAGTTTTGAAGATGGCGTTAATAAAATCTGTTTATAGTAAAAGCAATATACTGAGAATTTAAAAGTTACACTTTTAAAATGTTTTTGACTAATTTTAACAAATTTTGTGTTATAATTGTAATGTTTTTGACTATTGATTTGACTAAGATTACCTTATCTTGAAAAGATTTTATCACTTTTTTTTGTTCCTTTTCATGAGAAGACCCTAAAGACGTGAGAGTGCTTCCTGTTAAGAAAGGAAATTCCAGGTATGTATGCACCATATCAAATTGCTTTAATTTTTATTTTAGTTAATTGTTTAAGCTACAAATGGTTTAGTAATACTTAACAGTTTTGTTATTCTATTTGATAGTTTTGATAATTTGGCCTGGATAATCAAAACTCTGTTATCCGATTTGACTTTGAAAATAAAATATATATTGTGATAATATCTGTACTGTATGTAGTTATAGAGGACATTCCCTGCTGGCTTTGTGCGCCACCCGACTTGCTCTCAATCGGACTTGCTACGCTCACAGTTGTATATACGACTGAAATGATGGTAATATCCATAATCTCTAAATTAATGCAACAATGATTTATAATTCCTTTCCCTTGAAATGTTTGCACTGTTATTAGTTCCATTCACTGGGTTTTTTTTAAGCCCGAAAATGTTTACTGCTGAAATTTCAGTTTGTATATTTTAATTTATGTAATTTAGGCAAGTTTTTTTAATAAAATTAATAAAACAAGTTTGGATATATATATATATATATATATATATATATATATATATATATATATATATATATATATATATATATATAATGACATACAAATTTTGTATTTATATATTTTTATATTATAGTAATTTTTCAGTTTTCAAAATAAAAACATTGTGATAATTAAGTTTTATTTAATTGTTACATGTACAGTAGTCTTGATTAACTGTTATGTTTTAACCATCAGTTTCTGTTAACCATTAGGTTAATTTTGTTTTGTCATTTTTACAGTTTTTTACAAGATAAATAATTTGTAATAATAAAAGTAACCTTCTAGACAAATCAAAACATGGACTTAACATGACTTATAGCATTGGTCATGACAGCTGACACTACTTGCTACCCTAAGCAAATATTGATAATCAAAAAGAAAATGATCCCAAATGTCAACAGATTCGCTAAGATTTATATTTCATTCAATTGAAAGATAATCCCTCTCACACTATTTACAATATTACCATTCAGCGTAAAGTTAATCACATAAAGTAACATGATACTCTGATATGTGAAGACAAAAAGTTTAAGCGTGGATAATTACTGTATTAAATACATATGTACGTAAAATTTGTATAATACATAATTAGAGCTAAATAAAAAATTAAGTTTTATTACATTTTCCAAAATAATAGTAATCAAAAAACATTCTGTGCTATATAAAAAGTATAGTATATTAATTTTATCCATTGCCAAAAGTACAGGTGATCTATTCTGTGATCCGTCACCCTCTTAATGACGGTTAATCAAGAATGTACCGTATATTTAAATACTTCTTAACATTTTTCTTTATAGTGTACCTATTGTTTTGTTAGTTTTCTGAAATTAATTTTAATGTTAAATTTAAAATTTTTATGGGTTTTTAATTTTAACGGATTTTGAAGTAATAATCCTGTTTTTGGTAATTTTACTAACTGTAGCAATATATCATGATAAATTTGATGAAATACTTACAAGCCTATTTTAGGTAACTGAAAAGGCCTATTTACCTGATTTGATATATTTTGTTAAAAGAACATTTTTTTTTTTATTGTCAGGTTATATTGCTAATTGCCATGTAAGTTTAAAAGGTAAGTGACAATTGGTTCTGAAAGAAAACAAATAATATTATTTGTGGTTTCAAATGCATACATAAGCAAAGCAAGGCCTATTGATTTAAACTCAGCCTTTGGTTTGTGTTTCTTTGTTACACAGTTTTAGCCAAATGCATTGACTGATTGTTTTGAAATTCATCACAAAATTCCTTGTATAAAGCCTTATCAATGCGTGTAAAATTTTTTCATTAATTTCTGTTCTAAGATGGCGGCTTTGATTTAACGATGACGAATGTAATTGTTGGCAGTTTCCTGTATTACTGTCTGAACAGCTCTTCCTATCGCAGTTTTGACCACTTCATGGAGAAAGCATTAAGTTACTAATATAGTTGGTTCAGTAACATTTTTTTTGAAATATAATTTGTTGGTGTAAAGTTTTTCTGTGGCCAGTTCAGCCAAGTATCTCTCCCTTTCTGCAGCCGTCAGCTGGTTTCTCGGTACCTAGTGTAATACATTGGCTAGACCTTGTGATTACGCTACAAAAATTTAGTTGAGAATATACTGTGGGGGTCTACTGTTCTAATGTAATTTATTGTGTGTCACGTTACCGCTTTGTCTGCGAAAATGTATAGACTGGTAGGTTTTTACATTGATGAGGTCATTGCAAAATTGCAACTACAATCAGTTCAGCTGTTCGAGAAATATAAATAATTTATTAAAATAAAAAGCAATGACTTATAGCTGGTCAAGTAAGCGTTTCTGACCATATGTTTATAGGAATTTTTCTTCATTTTGACCTATAAAACAAGCTGAATTATTTCTGTACAATATAGAAACACTCAGTATACACATTAAACTGTCCTCGCAGTAGTAAACATTGAAGATATATTTTACAAATTTAGCCATATAAAAATCAACTAAATCATTTGTAGTTTAATACTCTAATGCTGTTAGTATTTAACTTAATAATTTTTAAAGCAATTTGGTATTTCAGACCTGCCTGTTAATGGAAATAAAGTGTTCTCACTTCAGGTTACTGGTAAAAATACTGTATTAAGATTATTTCGAATTTTTGTATAATGAAAATGGCTCTACGTTATTCTACATTGTATGTTAATAACCCGTATTCAGATTTGATTTCATCTTGACTCAGATTGATCATGAGCTGAAATCACAAAAAGAACTTGTAGTTGTGAGGCCACAAGTGTTTTTGATGTATACAGTCTGAAGAAGGATATCAATTTGGTTAATATTAAATCAAAAATTGTATATGTTATTGAACGTGTTGATAAAATAAATAGGGCTGTTGGCAAATGAGGATGCCCGACTAATGTTTAAAATGTGATAATATTGCAGTGAAGTGTTCCAACTTTGATGCTTTTATTTTAAACAGCTTTGCAATAGCTGTTTGTAAACGGATAGATATGAGGGTGGTCTAAAAAGTTTCCGACCTAACAAAGATACAAGATATTTTTTCAGAAATTTTTTTTTTTATTTTTCAACATAGTCTCCTTGTACCTCTACACACTTCTCCCAGCGATGCTCCCATCTCTGTAACCTGTCTAAATAGTACTCGGCGTTTTCTCTGCAAAATAATTGTTCATGAAGGCCTCTTCATTTGACGAAAATCTCTGTCCTCCGAGAGCAATTTTTAGATGAGGGAACAAAAAGAAGTCGCTTGGGCTTGTAAGGCGGATGGTCAAGCAGTTCAAACCGTAATTCGTGGATTTTTGCCGGTATGAGATGGTGCGTTGTCTTGGTGAAAAAGGATTTTCTTTTTCTGCAAATGTGGCCGTTTTTTCCGCAAGTTTTGACTTCAGCTTGTCAAATAATGATGCGTCGTAGTATGCTCCTGTAATGGTTTTTCCTTTTTGAAGGTAGTCGATTAAAATAACTCTATGACTATCCCAAAAAACAGTCACCAAAAACAGTCGGCTTCCCAGCCGAAAAAACAGTTTTTGCTTTTTTTAGAGCCAGTTCCCCCTTTGCAGTCCACTGTTTGGACTGTATTTTTGTTTCGGGCGTATAATGGTGTATCCAAGTTTTATCTGCAGTAATTAATCGGCGCCAAAACTGGGATTTATTGCGCCTAAACTGCGCCAACAGAGCATTGGAAACGTTCATTCGAACACGTTTTTGGTCTAACGTGAGCAAACGCGGCACCCAACGTGCGGACAGCTTTCTAATGCGGACATATTTAATGTTGATTTAATATGTGACAAACATGTTCTTTTGACATGTTCATAACGTCTGCTATCTCTCTCACTTTAATTCGGCGGTCATCTAGCACTATTTGGTGAACTTTGGCGATGTTTTCGTTCGTAGTTAGTTTTCGACGTCCCGAACGTTCATCTTCTCCCAAGATCTTAGGGCCACGTTTGAATTCAGCTGCCCAAAATTTCACTGTGGTAAACGATGGTGCAGAGTCCCCATACACAGAATCCAACTCATCTTTGATTTGTGTTAGTGTATTGCCTTTCAAAAACAAATATTTAATGACAGCTCGATACTCGATTTTGTCCATTTTCATAAAAATACATCAACTCACTCAACTGTTACGTAACAACTGCACGTCCAAAATGGCTGAAACTTTGGTGAGTAACTGCCAACAGATGACCAACGAAATTCGAGTGCTGCTATCTTGATGTTGAGGTCGGTAACTTTTCAGACCACCCTCGTATTATGCAAGCGGTGACCAACATAAGAGGGAGAGTGGCATGTAGTAGGCAGGTAACAGTTATAGAGAGTAAATGTTTACAATAAACCAGTGGCTGGTACGAACTGCTGTTGGCTTTATGGCTAATGTATAAACCTTTGTGCACCTAATACTCATCGCTCTGCCTGTCTATACAGTATTGACTGTCTGAATGGTTATTGCCTTACCTATGTCTCTGATATATTCATCTTCAGAAGATTTTTCTAATCATTTTGGTCATCATGAGTAGTGTGTATCTTGAAAATTTGTGATATATGACAAATGGTGCTATAAAGTCATTATTTATATATATTTTTTTAAATGTCTTAATGGCTATACTTTACAACAGTTAGACTAATGAGGACGAGGTAAAGAAAAAACGACAGGAGTAACTGTGGCTCAGACTAAGAACCTGTAGGTGCGCAGTTCAGAAAAGCAGCAGACTGACTGGTGCTTTAGCCACATTGACTCCCATTTTTCCCAGTTTCATTGTTTGTAAAAACATTTGTTGTGTTTAGCTACGATTGATATAAAATCCAAACAGAATACAAATTTGGACAGGTTTTTGTCTTGCCTCTCAGTTTTTACAATTTGTGTGCAATTATTATTTTATTTTTTTTGAATAATTATCTAATTTGTAGGATATTTGGATTCATATTTAATGTACACATTCTGCATGAAACTCTTCTGAAAAGTATTTTTTTTTAATTTTTGAAATGATATGTGTTTACAATGCATATGTACACAATGTTTGTGTACATATATTGATGCAGGTGGATCAGAGGAGTTGAATCTACACTTATGGACATATTAGTTTTAGTAAATCCCAGTCATTTCACAATAATTTCTTAATTAGGCCACCGCCTCCTGCAAAAAATCTCTGACAAATGTAAATACTGTATGTGGGAATAAATCAGGTGAACTCTTTCAACTAATGAACATATGTTTAAATAGTCACCTGATCAATTAGAATCTCCATAAGATTAATGTAGGAATTTTGAAAGTCAGTGTCCACTGTAGTGGGGGGGGGGGTGAAGCCCTAAGGAAAAAATGTTAGCTTAAATGCCTGATGATATACCTGAGCAAACATACACAAACATCACTAAAGCAAAACAAACAAATAAGGTAATTGGTCAGATAGAAGAGCCTGACTGATTTGTATTAGGTTTCATTAATTTTTTTTTTTTTTTTATATAGATTTTCCAATCATTGCATAATTTATAGATGTCTCAGCTCATCACTGATGTTACACTGTTTTAGTGAAGACAGTCCTTCAAGTTTGGGAAAAAAATTGGATCTCAAAAATTATATATTATCAAATATAACAAAAACAATATTAAGTTTTAATTGATTTTCTCCTAATATTATCCCTTTTTCCTTTCTTTAATACTTGAGATATAGATATCTTTAATATATTTATTGAGATATTTTAATATATTTATTAAAATATATTGTGCACTATATTTTAATAAATATTTTTCAAAACATATTTCAGCAAATTTGTGTTACAGTTATCAGAAACAAAACTTTATGATAACCGAATTCATGTTCTCATTTATTGTAATAAATGAATAAAAATTTTATAGCATAATTTTTGTTTTATTTTCCTTATTTAAATTCTGTACTTGCATTCTACAACAGTGCTTCTTGTGAGACTGCTTATTGCTTTCAAGTAAAGCATGTTGATCATGTGATAATTGAGTTTGTATTGATTAAAACAGATACAAAACAATAGATAAATCAGTTATCTGTGGCCTGCAGCTTGAAAGCATCAATTTAAGCTTGTAAAACGAACTGAACTGAATGATTTTTTTTTTTTTTTTTAAAAAGTCTTGACTATTGTGCACACTTGGGCTAATGCAGATGGTGGGATGATTTATAGCGTATGAAAATGCCAAGCCCTCGCCAGGAATCGAACCCGGATCCTCGGGGTGAAAACCTAGTACGCTATCCACTAGACCACCGAGGCGGCTCTGAATGATGAAAGATCAAGTGCAAGGTAGGATAATATTGTGAACGAATTGCTGCACTTCAAAATTTATGTGTAAAAATAATGTTTCTAGAGGATATTTACAATAAATTTTTACCTTATATCAGAGGTACCCAATCTTTTTCAGTTTGCAGCTCCCTAAATAATTGGATTTTTTCCGCGACGCCCTTAATACATCAGATTTTTTTACTTTCTTGAAAAATTGGAAAACTTTCCATTTTAAAAGCGTTTACCCATTTAAAAGCAAAAAATTAAAACAAATACTATTTTCCTTGGGATATTATAAAATATCTAATTTCAACTGTTTCGGTAATATCAATATTGAGACTGGACAACCACCATGTGGTTAGGTTAGTTGAAAAATAAACACAAATTTTAAATTTACAGACAATTTATTGAACGTCCATTGATGATTAAAATTATTAATGGGATGGATGGGCTTGATGTTCACTACACAACTTCTCAAATCTCTGAATAAAATTGGATATGGACCCTCATTTCTTGTTCAACATTAATTTTGGAGCGATATTTGTTTTATTACAGCGACCACAAAAAACCAGCTTCACACAAATGGAAATAATATTCGTAGAGCTTTACCATTAAGCAGTCGATATTCCTCTTTTACTGATGTCCCAAAAATCAGAACGTTCCATGCTACCAAATTTTAACTTTAAGTATTATCACAAGAAGTCAATAAGATTTTTCTTCTAATGAAGTAAATGGGTCTTGAACCCGTGTAAATTTATCATTATCTGCTTCAAAGTATTTTTTGAACTTTTTTATAAGCTCTGATAGGTGATCAACAAAAGTGGATTTTATATTGCAAGACAAATTAATTTCACTGGAGGTTACAAACTGGTGTAACAAGGGAAAACAATCACTGATACTCTTTATTAATTTTTATTTTCCATAGCTGTAATTTTTTTCTGAAAACTGAAATCTGCTCTGCATTAAAATGTACATATTGTGCCCCTGTAAGGAGAGATTCAACGCATCAAACTTTTCAAAAATATCACATAGGTATGCGAGTTTAACCAAAAAGTCTGTTTCCACAAAGTGATTGGCATATTCATGTTTTTCTTCTTCAAGGAAAGTGTATATTTTTTGCCATAATTGGAATGTACGAGAATACACCATCATGAGTGGCAGTAGTACAACAAAGATGTGTATTCAACTCCCATATCTTCACAACATTTAAAAAAAAAATCTTGCTTTCAGTGGCCGAATTTTTATATAGTTTACTATATTTATCGCACATTCTAAAACTTTTTTTTTGGTGGTTAATGTCCAACTATTGTGCTCAGTTGGGCTAATGCAGACGATGGGATGATTTATAGCATATGAAAATGCCAAGCCCTGGCTGGGAATCGAACCTGGGTCCTCGGGTGAAAGCCCAGTGCGCTATCAACTAGACCACTGAGGCGGCTTTGTTCTAAAACTATATTTAGTGGAAGACATATATACTTTGATGCAAGTGCTTCTCTGTGAATGATGCAATGAATCTGAGCTTCGTTTCGAATAAGCACCTGCAATCCTCCATAAGAGCCGGACATCGAACAACCACCGTCAGTACAAACACCAACACACTTTGTCCATTGTAAACTATTTTCAACCATAAATATATTCAGGATCTCGAACAAATCCTGAGCCTTTGTACTTCCAGTAATATTTTTACAAAAGAGAAGTTCCTCAACGATTTAATTATGATCTAAGAACTGTACGTAACAAACCAAGTGTGTGTCATTATCTGTGGCCTCATCGAGTTGCAATCTAAATTTGCTTCCTTTTAATTTTTTAATTAATTGTATATTGAGGTTCTCCCCCATGTGCTGAATTCTGTGACTAATGGTATTGTTAGACAAAGGGACTTTTGAAATCAGTTTCCCGGCCCTTGTCAATCATAATGTTCACTAAATCTACAGCATCTGGTAGAATTAGTTGCTCTGCGATAGTATGGGCCTTTTTACAAAAAAAAAAAAAAAAAAAATACACTTAGCAACTCTATATGCAACTTTGTATGATGTTAGCAAAGCATTATTTGGTATTGACATATATTTATAAATACTGCCTTTTTGTTGTTTTAATTCAATTAACTTTTTGGTAAAAATGTTGCGAGGTTTACCAACAAAGTTAGAATGGTTAGTTTATTTTAACTGACTTTCTGTGAACATATTCTGTGACAACAAGTGAATATTTTAACTTACTTGGAAGCATATTTTCTGGTGCCAAAACTTTCATACACAATTCACACTGTGGTCTGTTTATCATTTTCATTTATTGATGTAAAGCCAAAATCCAAATAAATGTATTTACAATGTTTTCGCTTCTCGGAACTCTTGCCACTTGTTTGTAAAACATCCTCTCTAGATTCAGCACATTCTTTATTATTCAAGTTTTAATAAGATCATTCAAGTTGTTCATTTTTAGGGTGATCAGAAAAATAACGTGGAAATTAACTTAATCACCACACTATTAAGTTAGTCGTTAGTCGGCAAACCAAAACCAATGCGAGCACTGAGATGGTGACAATGAATGAACTGAAATCCGATTTGCTATTGCGCTTAGCAGCTAACTCCCCACCCAAGCTTTAGTGACTCAAGAATGAGTGGGGAAGCCATGCTTGCGCACTAGCTGTGTCAAAAGATGCGGATTGGAAAGAAAACAATGAAAGACTTAAAAGTTGCTAAATTTTTGGAATTTTGAATGTTGGTGTAAAAATTCGAGAATTGGGAATTCCAAGAAAATTGCCGAATTGTTTAAATGAATATTTTGCGGCGCTATTATGACAGAACTATGGCGCCCCGGCGCACACTTTGGGAATCATTGCCTTATGTGATTCATCAGATTCCTTGGTTCACTCTGTTATGTGGGACAAATGAGCCGTGATGGCAATAAAATTATACTGGGACTGGCAATAGTTGGTAAGACAGTTGTCCAGTAAATATATTGTTCATTAAAAATGATATTTAAAGATTTAAAAGTTTTTACATACTATATTATACTCATTGTATAGTAAAAAATCTTAATCTTATCCTAGTCTTATCTTGACAAGCTCTCAAAACGTGTACAAGGAAGGCAGACTAAACATATTTCATTGGCTAGAAATTGAGACGTTGACTTGGTTACATTTCTTTGATAAGGTTTTACTTTGTTAACATATTTAAAAGTATTTTCTGGTTTAGTGTGTACATACTAATTTGTGCCTTCCTGCTCTAGCAAATTCTATCCAGCATAATTTCGTAATGAATAAACACAAAATGACTAGAATTTTTGAGTGTCATAAGTGCTTTTCCATAACCAAACAAGACTCCATAATAACCCATTTTGTTTATATTAATAACATTTATAATCCTGTTATAAACAATGCTGGATTTTGAATGCCTAAGCACTCAAATTAAGCAGAAGCCAGAGGAGATAAAACGAAAAAAACATACAAAACATAGGATTTTATTTAATAATTATTTACACAGAAATTCATACAATAAAATGGTAAATCATAATAATTTTAAAATGTTATAACCAAACATTTTATCTTACCAGCTCTAAAACCTGCAGCTGTAGGAAACTTTGAAGAAATCGATTTTTGGAAAACAAATCTCATGAAATTGCAGTTAATTTCTCGACTGCTTTGAATTACTTTAAAAACTCAGATGAAAACGCTTTCCCAGTTCACGGTGGTCTTAATTGGCTGTTATAATTTTAATTGTTCGTAATGTACACTACAGTTCTGTGCTGTAAAATGCTGGCATTTAATTTTCAGTGTCAAGATAAACTGAAAAATTCTCTGGATCAATTTTCTAGTTTTCATTACAAAAACTGTTTCCAACCTGTTTTATTTTCAGGACAGTATAAAAAATTGTCCATGACAATTAACACCAGTTTCCCACTGTAAAATGCTGGCGTTTAACACAATGTCAAGACAAATTGAAAAATTCCTCTGAATCAATTTTCTATTTTTCCAACCAACAAATTATTTTCAGGACAGTATTAAAAAATTGTCAAATTTCTTCAAAGTTTCTTAGCGTAAAGCAAAATAATATTAACATGATAAAACATTAGGTCTTACCTTGTATATTATGTAATGACATACTGTTTATTATGAGGCTTCATTAGCCTTAATAAAAATTGTTTTCTTTCTCCTGAACCATATATTTTGACACTTTAAATTTGCTTAGTACTTAGTTAATCTTAGTATTACTGATCAAAAATTTGAAAAACTATTTTAAATAAATTATAATGATTTTCTGTTTTTTCCTCAGTAGCTTCTGAAATGAATTTTTCAATGTGTATGCATGTGTTCAATGTGTATATGCATCTAAGTGATGCATATCTTTTGTTTTGGAACAATATTCAAGCAAACTTTGATCGTAATCATTTGAGAAAATCTGAATTTTAAGTTTTTTTGCAATTGTGCTTAAAAATATGTTGGAAAATTAAAATATGCTTCCAAGATATGGACAAATGAAATCTACACGTCAAATTTCATCAATTAGTTTAATACCTAATCGCAAGGTTTGTTTTTGAATTTTTGATAAACTTTTCGTGAAAATTGCTACAATCACTTGTGTTATTAACTTAATAGTATGCAAACCTTTGTTGACGAACTGACGTTGACAAATTATACTGACTTTTTAGTTTTTTTTGCAATAACTAAACAATTTTTTTATGAGATATATTTTGTTTTGAGTACTAATGAACTACATTTGATGAAATCGTTAGGGCTACTTTGAGAAAATATGATACTAGTTTAGTATTCAGCAATGTGCACACACACACAAACTGGTGGATATCCATGAATTCCACTTTTTTGAACTTGAAGAGAACCTGAAAACGTACGGATCCATCAAAATCTCAAGTTTGATTTCCTTGAGATCATCAGTCTTTCTTTATACACTGAAAGTACAAAAATTGAAGAACAGTGATTTTGTTTGTGACAGAAGCATGAAAGGAAAATGCAATGGTCCTTTTCAATGTCAGTCTGAGTGTCAGTTTGCCAAGTACAAACAGTAAAGACAGCAAAACTAAAAAGACTGATGTGGCAAACTGCTGTGTTAAACCTAATGTTTGTCTTGTTAACACAAAACGAAGTGATCAATTCGTTACATAGAAGATGATCATCATAAGAAATGATTCCTTATATCAGTTTTGTAAGAAAAAAGTCTATAGAATTTTTTTTTATTGTTCCTGGAAGCAAGAATTGTAAATGCTTACATTCTATAAAAAGAAATAATAAAATATAACCCTTTGCACTCAGAAACGGTCAACCATTAAATATTCCTAGATGACAGAGTAGGCCGTGGGCAGTTGCACTGGCCATATGAGTGCAAAGGATTTATGCGAAAACTTTAAGTCACAAGGATTTTAGAGATAGCTTGATTAGAGCTTTAGTAGATGAGAAAGTCATATCAAGAGGTCTTTGCACAAAAATGCTATTTTTCAGCATAACCTAGACTGTGCTTCTCTACATTCAGATATTTGCGTTGAATTGCTCCAAACTTTTAATTTTATTTTAGGGATGTATGAATTTAAGACATATATTTTGATTTATATTTGTAATCCGTACTAGTACTTTCATAAATTAAATTTTCACCAACACTTATTCCATTGAATTTTACTGCATTACTTTTTTTATGATAATGTAACTTTTTTTCAGTAGTTTTTTACATCTTTTAAACTATTTTCTATATATAAAGAAATATAATCTATCGAGTGCTGGACAATTTGCTTTCCTCAAGAAGAAAAGAACAGGGATGATACTATAGCCCTATTGAGCAAATTTATTTATGACAATCTAAGTCTCAGTATTCCACCTGCTGTTGAACCTAAAGTATTTGATACTGTCATCCATGATAACCAATTTCAGAATATGGGAATAACAGCTGTATGTCTCTCCCTTTTACATACACTAGGTGATAGAAAGTTATTTACACGACAGAACATAAGTTGTAAAGGTTAATGGGATTAAAATTCAAGACAAATGTTGCGAGTGTCCCAAGGCTGTATATCAGGATCATTATTGTTTTTTATACATCAATGACTTGTTAGTGTTAAAAGATGATTTATGCTTATGCTGATGACACAGCTGTACCTATGAAACGAAAAAATACTGTCTGAACTTGCAATGGAAATATCCACTAAATCAGATGTTATTTATTCCTGGAAGTATCAAAATAATCTGATTCTAAAACATAAGCAAGTCAGTCTATATCTCATCTGAAAATTGTAGACTGTTCCACATGATATAGAAATCAAGATAAATGGTCACAATTTAAAAAAAAACAACCAGTCTTGGGATAACATATGACTACATAAAATGGGATGTGCTTGTTGACAGTTTATGTATTCTACAGGCTGAAACAGGTTTTATCACGAAAGCAGTTATTACAATATACTATGGTCAACCATAGTGTGGTTATGTAGGTGGTGATGGCCTTTACAGTATATCGTTTGACCCATTGGATCAGTTACAAAAACATTCTTAAAATTATAGTAAATGAACAAGATCCAGATGAACCATTAGATATTAGACAAGTGTTTGTAATGAATTATGTTATCAATATAAAGAACTAAAAAGTGAATTTTTACAAAATCTAATTAAAACTCGGTTTAAAAGTACTGCATTGTCTAGATACTTAATAAGTGTTGGGCTTAAAAGCTATGTGTATTATGAGTTAAAAAATCTAGATAAATAATGAAAATCAATAACAATTAACTAAATTATTAACTAAATTTAAAAATTAACTAAATATATTTAGTCTATCAAGTATACTTTTGCTTTTTTCGTTGTTTATTATTGTTTTATAATATAATTTAAAACTGTTGAATTGAAATAAAAATCATTTATTTTTATATATTACTATGATTTGTAACATATAACACATTTAATATTAAGAATAAATATCAGTCTGAGGACCAACCAATGTACGAGCATGCATGCCTCCTATATGTTATTATTCTTTTCTGTACAATTATTATTGTATGTAAAGGAAATTTTAGTAATAAATACATAACTAAATGTTTATAATAAATTTAAAACTATTTTATTCATAAAATTAATTTCTTTTGAAAATTCCGGTTCCTAAAACTATACTTCCTGAGTCTGGTGGGATAAATTTAAAAATTGGTGCTATAGTTTTTTCTTCTATTGTACCAAATGTAACCTTTTTCTGTGTCACAACAGAATGACTTCCTTCTACTTCAAAATCGAGTGGTTCATTCCTTAATGATTCAGGACTTGCCTGTAAAAAAAAATATAACAAAGGGTTTTTGTAGGTTTATATTTGCAAAACTCAAAAAATAAATCAGCTTGATTTCGCATGTAAAACAATTTATACAAGCATATTTTATTTTATCGAATAAACCATTAAGATCTACACATTTTAGCAGATTGCAGTATATTTTGCTCAAATTTTGGCCATATAAAGAATAACTAAATAACACTAACAGCATTTGTAATACGAGGGCTATTCAGAAAGTAGATTACGTTTTTGGATAAAAAAAAAAACTAAGTACAGGAAAAAAATTTTATTATATACATTTGAAAGAGGAACTAAAATACTATTTTTCGACATAATCGCCAAACAAATTTAGACATTTGTCATATCGGTGAACTAGCTTTGAAATTCCCGTGTCGTAGAATTCTGCCGCCTGTGGCGCCAGCCAGTCAGTCACGCCAGCGCGAGATCTCTGCGTCGTCATCAGCGCTGTGTTGCAAGCCAAGTCTTCATCTTCGGGAATAAGTGAAATCACTAGATGCCAGGTCCGGACTGTTGGGTGGATGAGGAAAATCTCCCACTTGAAGGCCGTCAAGGCGTCTTTTGTTCGATTTGCCGTGTGAGGCGGGCATTGTCGTGCAAAAACAACACTTTTGCACTCAGTTTTCCTCTCCGCTTGTTCTGGATAGCTCGTCTTAAAAGGTAATGTTTGGCAATACCTTTTTTAAGACGAGCTATCCAGAACAAGCGGAGAGGAAAACTGAGTGCAAAAGTGTTGTTTTTGCACGACAATGCCCGCCTCACACGGCAAATCGAACAAAAGACGCCTTGACGGCCTTCAAGTGGGAGATTTTCCTCATCCACCCTATAGTCCGGACCTGGCACCTAGTGATTTCCACTTATTCCCGAAGATGAAGACTTGGCTTGCAACACAGTGCTTGATGACGACGCAGATCTCGGCGGCGTGACTGACTGGCTGGCGTCACAGGCGGCGGAATTCTACGACACGGGAATTTCAAAGCTAGTTCACCGATATGACAAATGTCTAAATTTGTTTGGCGATTATGTCGAAAAATAGTATTTTAGTTCCTCTTTCAAATGTATATAATAAAATTTTTTTCCTGTACTTAGTTTTTTTTTTTATCCAAAAACGTAATCTACTTTCTGAATAGCCCTCGTAATTTTCTATTTATTTGTTGTCTCCAAGCAACATTTTAAAAAAAATAGGAATTTTATATTTTTAATTGGTTTTTGTTGGTAGTTTCTGCACTGGATATCTTAGGAAGTTAACAACCCACAGATCTGTTTGGATACTTACAACCAAATGACTTACAGTTATTAAAAACAAGTAAAACTATGGAAAAGAAATACTAATTATATAATTATTATACTACAAATTCCATTAAAATGAATTACAGTTAAATTTAATTATAACAGCCTTGGATACAATGTAACTGTTAAATTAGTCCAGCCAAATGCCTATATTATAAAAAAATTGCTTTTATAAGTCACCCGCTAATAAAACCAGTAGGATAGAGAAAAATGTGCGAGTGATAGGTTGAGTCCCCACTGTCTCACTATACCTCCCTCTTTTCCTTCACTATTGCTTAATAGCAACAGTTAGACTCACATTGGCAAAACCTGTGTCACTGGACTGTTGGAGGGGAATTCTCCTACATGTACGAGAAATTCTCACCCAGGCTAGACTAGAGTCACTAAATATTTTACTACTTGGCTATATTGTCAAAAATTACTTATGTACATCTTACGATAGCAACGTGTCGATTTGAATGAAATACTCATTGATTCTGAATGTTAAAATACTCAGAACGTTCCAATTATTGAGTTAATCCATTCATATTGTATATGGAATTAGAAGCAAAGATTTTGAAACACATATTCCATATTATAAGTTCAGTTTATTTTATTTATGGAGTTATTTTGACATTGTAGCATAATTCAGTTGTAAAATTCCGTGATTAATAGTTTATATTTTATTAAAGTTAAAAGAATTTTATTGTAGGTATAGAGTATACATATGCGTGCATATTGTTCATAATCAGAATAGAACCCTATGTGGAATTTGGACATAGAGATGTTGGAATACAATCATTCTGAGTATTTATCACCTGAATATCATCATCAATATTTCATAATACAGCACCCCTTTTACCCATTGATTTATACTTGTCAACAATAATTTCAAAGAGTTTTTTTTGTAATCAAAAGTAGTGCATCACTAAGTCTTTGAAAATGGAAGAACTGAGTGACTGGCATGACTTGATAAACATGCCGGCTTCAATAAAATAATTCTGTGAGGCTCGTGACAAGAGGTTAGGAAGAGGGAGCAAATATAAAAAGAAAATGCACTATCAGTCGTTTACTGGAATTAAACTCGGTGATGTGTTTACCTGTTTAAGCTTCTCACATGTCAGATAAAAACAATTTATGAAAATGAACTGTACCAAGAATTTTTTCAGTGTATTTAAAAAGGCTAATCCAGATCTCTTTCGACAAATAGTCATACAACAAAAGCCAAAATTGAGTGAAAGGAATTTAAAGTGCTTGAAGACAGCAAAGATTTTGAGGGGGCTTCAGATTTCTGGTGACTCTGGACTTCAGGAAATATTTTGGGTTCCAGAAGACGATATCAATATTGATGCTGCCAAGGAAATTAACACCAAGCTAAGTAATATTATCATTATATCCAGATAAGTAGTTCCACCAACTTAGTTTTTTTTTTTTTTTTTTTTTTGTTTAACATCCGACTATTGTGCACACTTGGGCTAATGCAGACGATGGGATGATTTATAGCGTATGAAAATGCCAAGCCCTGGCAGGGAATCGAACCCGGGTCCTCGGGGTGAAAGCCCAGTACGCTATCAACTAGGCCACCGAGGCGACGTCCAACCTACAGGAATGGATCTGCTATTCTTAAGGATCTTTTGGGATGAAAATACAAAAAAATATTCTTAATTTTTTTGATAAAATTAAAATTATTATAAGAGGCTTATTGATCAAAATTACCCAGAGATAAATTTCCAGATCTTTCAGATAGAAAAAACAAATTTTTAGCGACATGTTACACAAGGTAAGGGATCAATAATGGTCAAGAACAGTGTGACATATTATGTGCAGGTGCCTGCTATTAAAATCATATATTGAGATACATTTTATAAAGCAATATAAGTATTAATATTGTGAAGAAAATATTTATGTACAAAAAAAAATTAAAAATTATAATACTCGCAAAAAAACAATAAAATACATAGTAATAACTTACAAATGTAAGATTATAATAAAGGTAATGATTATCATATTACATTCCAAAAATATTTGAGACCATCTAATACACATTTTTTTCTTAAACACTATTGTTACAAACGTTACCATCAAAAACTCATTTTCTTCTTTCAGCTAAAGATTTGGCTCTTTTTTTCCCAATGCTATCTGTCTTAAATTGAAATAATAAGTTGAATATTTTGTTTTCTTAGTTTTGAATACTAACATTGTCAGCTGTAGCTTGGCTAAACATGTGATTGTAATCAGCTGTTAGAAGAAACACAACAGATACGGTGACAGGAAAATTCATATCGAGTGAACGTGTATCGTTATAAGCCTCTGTAGGTCATTACAGCCATTTTAGAATTTTTAAATGCTAGTTCAACCAATGTGGTGTCATATTGTAAGCCCTCATAAAGCAAGATGTTTATTAATTCTCGAGATATATTGAAATTTGTAAGCAATAATAACAATTTTTAAACTTATATATTTGTGTTTCCTCTGTTATGGTTTTGATGTAATTTATTGGCAAATGAAAAATTTACATGTTGCAGGCGGTTTTAAGCAATAAATCATTTAATTAGTTCTCAAGAAATATGTGAATAGTAATTCTGTTTATGATATAGGAAAGATTAACTTGGTTTCATTTAGAGGTCTGATGGCTGAATTTTTAAAGTTTGGGTTGAGCCATTCATTCTTTTTTGGCATTCGTGTCAGTTTTGGCCCTGCCTGACCTGAATGGGGAATCCATGACATTTTTAGCTAGGTCTGAGTTTAAAAGAAAATCAGAATTACAATTATTTTCATTAAATATTTAAGCCTTTGACCGCCACTAGTCGATATAATTTTTTATATTGATTTTAAGGCTGTTTGAATACAGCCATGGGCTGATTACATTGGCTTGCAAAAGTCATCTGAATACTTCCACGGGCTGATATAAAAGGGCTCTGTTGTTCTGACTGAATACTGCCACAAGCTAATGTAATCCTACCTTTTGGTTCATTTGAATACCCCCACGGGCCAATTACATTATCTCTTAAAAGTCGGGCTTTTCACACGGCCTGACTCAATCTGTAAAACTCATTGCCTCGCAAACCCCTAGTTCCATTATAAATATAGATTTAACTGAAATCCTTTATTGCAAGGTAGGCTACAGCAATACTTACCAGACATAAACTCACACTGCATCTCTATTCTCAAGTAATATAGAATAATCAAACATATTGTCATAATTTGTATCCTTTTATAATTTGATTTTGTTGTTCACTTTTTTGTTTAGTAAGGAGAAATAAATGTTTTTGTTTTTCTACTTACTTCTTGCTATATGCTTCCAAAATCAGTCGCACGATGCAATTTGTAGTTCCACACCCGTAAGTAGAAACTGTCTTTGCTGTTCAAAGTAATGTTGACGTATTCACTAGACGAAATTGATATTAATATTGTTGTGTAATTAAATGAGTTTAATGAGAAGAACGTCTGCAATTTTCTTGACATACCTTTTTTGTATTGTAAAATCACTCAGTTCTTGTGGTAGAAAATTAAGTTATTTAAAGAAAATTTCCATCCGAAGATCTTTAACTTTGATTTCAAGATCTGAGTTTAATTACTTCATTTTCCTTAAAAAGTCCTTTAAAGTCAGCAGTTTTGTGACAGGTTAATGATCAAATCTCTTTTTCCGTCTTCTTTTAATCTCTTTTTTTTCATATCTTGATATGGGGGTTTGTAAATGAGTTGTCAGTGGGGGATATGATGGAGACACTGTCTAGTAGGATCCAGGGACTTATATTTTTAAATTGTATTTTTTTAATAGGCAATATTTTATCATGTTTAAAGCAAGATCTAATATCATGCTTTAGAAATCAAGATGACATCAAAGCAAAATAAAATTTACACTTCTATGCTTGCTACTTAATATGAATTAAGTTTTGGTTTTTAAAGACCAGTTGAATAGTAATGTGTTCAGGTCACTAACATTCACTATCCATAAATATAGTTTCATGAATTACTTCACTACTACGCAGCCAAGAAAAAAAACAATAACACACATAGAAAGTAATTGTGTGACTTTACTCTTCTAGCATGCCCAAGAAACAACAGAAGATATATGTTTTGTTTAGTTACTTGACTAAAATTTCAGCAAAATCTGAACCAAATTGTTTAAGTATAATTCAATTAAGTGGATTCAAAAGTAGAGATATCTCAATATCTCACATGATGAAAATTTTAAAATAACAAACCTATAAGAATTTTATCTATTGTGTTTTGTTTGGATATTTGGGCTAAGCTGTTTTAATAACTTAATTTTAACTGAATGTGAGAAAGTTAATGCAATGCTTGTTCAGTTTATTTTTAAAAACAGAAAATTTTCCAAATTGTTTTCTACTTATAATTTTTTACCCTTCCAAATTTTAAAACTTTAAACTTAATTGTTTTTAAAATTATGGCCACTTAAAATAAAACATCTGAAATAATATTACAACAAATGTTTTCATAAATGAACACGCAATTCTAACGGTAAAGTTAAAAATTAATTTTATGAAAACTTGCAAAGTTGTCAAATACAGTTGACTAAATCAAAGCAGATAGGACTTAGTGCGAACTGAACATTAAGAACAACTTTTAAGAAAACTTTTCAAAAGCACAATAGTAGATTTTGAAACAAGAATTTACAAATGACTGACAGCTAGAAAACAGACTGAGAATAATGAGGAAAGAGAAAAATAAGGGTCCGCTTAACTTAACCCCAGGTCGATGCACTGGTGCAGTCTTAGTTTCGAGGCTAAAGAACCCACCTTAACTGGCCGTTTTGGTAAACAGTAACAAATTTTGGTAAATCTGAAGCAGCTTTTTGTATTCGTATAAGCCACATTTATTCAAATTAAATGAGGTTTTTTAACACTGCTTCAATACAAATTTCAAGACTATATAAAAAAAATTGAATATAATTTCAAATTAAAGAAGACTGAATTAGATTTCCCTGTAACTTTTTTTTTAATTTTGTGTCAATATTTTAATACAAAATGGTAGAGTAAGAACTTAGTACTTTAAATACGTTTCTTGTACATAATGACACAATTATGATTCTCCAAAGTCGTACCAGACATTTTGACATCCCATATGTTAAAATAAAAAAGGAAAAGAAAATATTTTACTGTTTAGAAAACTGTAATGTTTAAGATAAACCTAATTTAATTTCTGAACTTTAAAATACAAAATTATTTGTTTGTTTTAATTGACAAATTTGTACTTTTAACTGTAATCACTCTCTGTAGGTAGGGCAGGAACTTCGCAAAGTCAACCACTCCATGTTCATCTACTTCTTAACCGATTCTGTAAAGAGGTCATACATACATCATTTAATATTTATTTTTTGGTTTAACAATGATAAATTTATGCAAAAAACATTGCAAAATATTTCTCACATTCCATTTTATATTATTATTATTGTAATAAGTAAGAAAGAAAAATGTAAAGAGTTGCTTTCTCCCAAAACTAGAAATAAGATCTATAAACAAGCCAGAGAAATTGAAAAACAGGAAAAAATTGTAAGCCTAATTCTCAAAGTTAACAATAAAGATTTTTATAAAAAGATTGTATAAAAAGTAATTGTACAAAATTTTAAAGCTTATTGTGCATGACATTGTATAAACACAGTGTTTATATATTTTACAAAATACAGTATAACCTCTATTATACGGACACTTTCCATTCCCAATTTCTTGTCTGCCCCTGAAAAGAGGGTAAATAAAGAGTGTCTGTCTGTTAGAAGAGAGGGAAAAAATGTTTTACAAAATCATAAACTTTCGAAGAAAAATTGGTCACAAAATGATATTAATTTATTTATAATATATTCAAATAAAAGGTATAATATATTAAAATAAAAAAAGGTATAAAATAAAATATACCTTACTGTTTATAGCACTGAACAGTAAATTAATACTGATATACTATAATATACTCTGTATAGATACAGTATGTATTTCATTGTTCATAGTGTTAACTACTGTACTTTATTTTGTGAAAATAGGTTTTAAATTTTATCAAACTAATAATATTCTACTGTAAGTACTTTGGTTGTACAAAAACTATGACTGTAAAAGAAAAACAACAAATTAAAAGCTACTACTTTCGTACACAGAAGACAAACCTCAAAGACCACTCAAGACATATACGTACACTGAGTGTCCACTAAGCCAAATGCTTATTGTTTTTAATGCAAATGTGGTCATTGAAAGCGAAACGAAATTAAGCAGAGCCAAGGTGGCGTTGTTAGGCTGTGCTGACATTAAAAGCAACAGATTCAGTTTTGAATACATATTCTGCTCAGCTCAGCACAAATCCGCTCTGCATTTGGTGGTCACCCAGCCTTACTGTTGACTTTGCACAAGTAAAATTAATTTAGGAAATTACAGTCATATTCTGTAGACCTAAGTGTAAAATACACGGTTGTGAAGGTTGGTTCATTGGGTGAAATTTGTCAAATATGGGAATTATGAATCTTGTAGTATTTATTTATAGCTGCATTTTTTTGTATCAATGAGAAATTTCAGAATTTTAGTTTATCGTTATTGGTTGAAGCAAATAAAATCAGTAATTAAAATCTATCCGCCCTTAGTTGTGATTTGTCGATCAACTTAATGAGTTTATTACAATTATACAACTCTGTACTGCATGGTTTTTGTGCTGTATACTGTGCTGGACCAATTGAATGGTACATTACACATTTCATTACAACATCAAAACTACAAGGTCCTTACTACAACCTAAAAACTGCCACCATGTCATGAGAGGATAGTTTTAAAGGTCAATTAATTCTATGCTACAGTATATGATATGGTCAAAGACACATGTTTCAGCTTCAATAAACATGTCATCTAAGATTACTGTATAGATATTTATGACAGTGTGTCCACCCAATCCAGTAGAAGTATACATGTCCATGCCCTGCTAACAGAGTGTTTGTTTAAAGGAGATTAAATTATTAGTGCATAGGAATATTTTTTGTTCCCAAAAAAATGTCCGCCCACTTGAGGTATTGTGTACCCCAATGTCCATTGCAGAAGGGTTTTATATTTGAAATTGTACAAATATAAAGGAATACAACTGATAAGGGAGATTTATTGATAAATAACTCGACAGTAATAAAATGTTTATGCAGGCTCACTTATTTATACGCTTTTTCTTTAACTTTGAATTTTTTATGTTTTTAGTGCAACATATAAACAGCATTAACATCCTGTAAATTTTTTAAAACAATGTTAAACTTTTTGAAAGTAAAATATTAAAATTTTAAATTGATTTTTCACATTGTTTAAATCTATTTCAAAATTATTTATTCTAAACAAACATAATTATGTTCCTTTACTTGTTGAATTTTGTGAAATAGACATAGCGGATAATCCATAAATATGTATACTAAATAAATGAAACAAGAAAAACTCTACAAATTATATAAATAAAAAAAACCTGTTTTAGATTTAGAATAAGCTACTAGACAAGATGTGATTTAATTTCTTGGTTCTGTTGATATTCACCTTATTTGGATTATTTCATTAGTATTGCTTATCATCGAACATTACTACGAGAAAAATAACATATGCATACATTATTCAATACAAAACAGCTCATATAATGGTTGTTTCAAAGGATCACCAACTTCATTACAAAACAACACTAAATACTACAAATCATATAAAATTAAATAAGAATTTAAAATTACTTGAAAATGTTAAGTGTTTGTTCGGTAAGATAAGAAACTATCATTTAGTTTCTGTGAAAACATCCACAGTCCATGTAAGGTACAGTCATGTTACGTTTATCAAAACAAATTATGTCCAGTCTGTTTGTATTGTAAATGTTGCCAATATAATGTGTTGTTGACCGTATTGTATATTCCTGAGTCACTCGAAGAAAATACAAATTGACAGTGCTGCACTCACACACAATGTTGGCTTTGTCAAGAAATAAAAAAAAATGTTTTTCTTGCAATACAATACTTGATTTACATAACGTTTAGGCAGTAAATTTCAAATTTGTTTTCCTTCACTGACACATAAATGAATATTTTTACTGCTAAAATATTTCTCTTAAATTTCTTATAAAAAAAGGTATACAACAATACAGAATTAATATGCAACAAAAGCAACATATTTCTGTTTTCTTAAGCTATGTTTCCAAATTACCTTAGATAAACTCCTAATTACACTCCCTGATGACAGTCCTAATCTAGATTTCACAGATGTTTTCAACGCCGATTTATGCTGAGATTTCCCTGAAATTTAAACAATATTTCAAAATATTCACACATAAATCAAACCTAATTATCATTATTTTATCAAAAAATGAAACAACAAATAACTACTCTGTAAATATAAAAACAGTTGTGTACTATTTCAATAAGAAAAAATATTTACACAAATGTGATGTGGGAAGAGGTGGATGTTATGTTCTTCCAAACAGCTGATTTTGCACTACAGCTGTCCCTTTGATAAATACTATTTCCACTGATGTTATGTTTACTGCTATTGTTTACTATTAACATTAATTAATTATTATAAATTTTAAATATAGAAATATTCAAATATTTCAACTGGAAATAGAAACAACTATTGTAACTGCTATAAACTATATTAAACTTGTTTTCTTATTATATAAACAAAACATAATAGCTTTTAAAGAGCATTATGACTTATTTAAGACTAAACACTTTGAATGTAATTGAAATGATTACAGATGGGAGATTTTTATTAAGAGGCCTAGTGTAGTTTTTTTTTCAATAAAAAAAAAGTAATCGAGGGACTCGCTAATGGAGGGAAAACTTAAAAGGAAATCTGAGAATCAAAACTTTTACAGATCGATAAATTTTGCGACTATATCATACTAATCTCGGCTCAATTTCATGTAACTAGTCTGTATTAACCTTTCATGAACTGAGGTCAGACATTTGCTAGGTTATGAAATGTAAAGTATACTAATATATCCGTATATTGCTGATATATTATAAAAGTTTACCAAGTGTTAAATATTTTGTGATAAATTTCGGCATTAAAATTAAAATTATATATTCATATGAGTCCCTACTGAGTTAATTTTGAAGATCATAAATGTAGCAAATTTGTGATAACCCAGTGTTTGTTATTCTGATGCATCCAGTAATCCGAATAATCAGTGTTATTATAATTGTGGATGTAGTGTACCATAGTTCATATAAAGTTATGACACAGTACATAGAGCATTGACACACATTTGATAATAACACCTTTGTGAGTTATCTACTGAGCATGTCACAACTGCACTCAATATCGTTAAGAACATGAAATAATACACTTGGAAATAAATCACATGGCAGAGATGAATGAAATGGTTATTTTTCAGTAATAAGTTCCACCATTACAGTTCCAGTTTAGTAATATGTCAACAATACATGTGTTATAAGGGTTCCATGTTTATGATATTCTACTCACTGTTGTCATGGTATAAAAATAACAGATTACTTAAAGAAACACATATGGAAAGCTGCTATTTTAATGTCACTATTGTCTTGAAATATTATTTACATACACAATGATTAAAGACCTAATGTAATTTCATATTAGAAATATTATGCTAATTGTTTCTCGATGATTATTAATATGTTCATAAAATTTCAAGTAAAAATAAAAAATACAGTGGTACCCCCATTAACAGTCTTAATTCATTCCAGAACTAAGACTGTTATCTGAGCAAACCACTGTGCGAGTCAGCGTTTACAATAGACTTATGGAAAACATTTTAATTTGTTCAAAAATTTAAAACAGGATTTAAACAATTGAAACTTTCAAACAAAGACGTTTCATTAAATTTAAAAATCAGAAGTATGTAACACAATAATATTATAACTGTTTAAATTTTTTAACACCCTAACAAATTTGACATTAAATTTCATACAAGGATTTACCGGTCATGCACTTTATTATTAACTACACGTACTTACTGCTAATTTGCATTAAACATTCTGACAGCCACTACTAAATGTTAAGGTTTATTCCTTTTTTTCCTTGGTTTGTTCTCGTAATGAACCATTGTTAAAAGACAGTCCGTTATTTATTAACTTCGCGATTTGCCTTTTTTCATTGAGTATATATATATTAGGTTATAATATACAATGTATAGGTCATATATATATATATATATATATATATATATATATATATATATATATATATATATATATATATATATATATTATATACAATATACAATTTATATATATATTTTAACTATCAAAAATATGTTACCTAACTTTGTGCAGTAACAATTTTGAGGTTATGCAAATTTTCATTTTAGATTTTTATCATATTTCCTTGCTTTTATATTTTAGATTATTGCGTTTGGGCATGTAATAAAGCGTTTTGTAAAAAAATTACAAAAAAATTGAAAAAACCTACACTGCATATTTACTGTTTAGCCCTTTATCCGAAACTAAACTGTTATGCAGGTCATTTTTCATTCCGTGAAATAGACTGTTGTCCAGGTTGACCGTTATCCGGGGTACCACTGTACAAGATTTGTAGAAATTCTTAAAAAAATATTTCCACCTTTACAGTTTATTAATTTACTTGTATTTCTGCACTTACAGGCCTCAACTAAAGCAGTGATTTCAATTTTTTTTTTTTTTTTATTATGAACTTATTATTACAATGATACATATTTACCTTTGGAAGATTTAATTTATTATGATAATTTACGATTTTAAGCCCTTTTTAACGCAATTATATTGTGTTGGTATCTTATATAAGTCATACATAAGATTACTATGCTTACATCGAGCTATTGCTCCTGTGCGTTAACGGTATAATAAATCATTTATTATCTTGACAGTTCTTCATTTGAAAACATCGTTTAAAAAATGGCTGTTGTTATTTGTGAACTTTGCAATTTGCTTCTTTTTGTCAGTTTAGGTTGGGATTACAGTTGTGGTTGTCAATTTTCTTATTAATCATTGGCATCTTTAAAGATACATATTCATATTCGAAGTGCGACAATAATTTTAACATTAGTAAGAAAACTTTATAACTTTCACTGCAACCAGTGTGTTCCATGGCTTCACCCCAAGTTGTTCTTTTTTTTTAAACGAAGTTTATATTACACCCAAAAACCGAGTCAAGTAAGTTCTTGTCATTCCCATTGTTTCTGTGATTTTATATTATGGATTATTATTATTACTATTACTATACTACTACTATAATATTATATTATTACTATACTATAGGATATAATAAAGTGTTTTAGTGAAAAACTGAAATTAGGCCCGGAAGTGCATTTCCTTTAATTTCAATACAATACATACCTAGAATTCCTTCCGTGCCAGGAAAAACAGAGTGTTTACTTTCTTTCATAACAATGCCATCTTTAATATTTAACATTGCTCTTTTCTTGGCAGGTATTTTTGGTTCATCCGCTCTCATGGTCATTCTATCTGTAAAGTTAATTAAATATTTATTTTTGATAAAAAAATAAGCAGTAACACTAGTCGGCAAGTAAAGCCTTTAATCCCAAATAAGCATGGACATCTTTGTATTTATGTTCCACCATGAAAATGTCTAAAATTTTGTTTTGGTTGTATTATAATAAGAACTTTTTCAGTTTCCTCAATAATCACACTTCCCACTGCCATAATTTGTTGGCATCTGGAGGCATGAATAGAAATCTATATAATAAAAAGATGGATAAAACCTACAAAATAATCAGTCAGGCTGCCAATTTGCTTCTTTTTTTTAGTGATTTATTATTATCTTTTTTCAGCGATAATGTATGCCCAGATATGTCACTAGGCATTCTGTAATGCCATTTCAAATTTTTTATTTTGTAATATTTTTCTCTGGCAGAGGCAGCTAAAGTGAGTAGTTGATGGGCTTAGTGCTCCCAACGCACCTCTAGCTCATACTACACTCACTCATTTATTCAACACACACACACACACACATACACATGCACACATGCACGCATATTGTGCAGTAAGTTTCTGCTTATTCTATTTACATTCTTACTCATAGGAACATAAGTAGCTAGGGAAATTATATTTGCTGACAAAGAGACCTGCATGTGTGGGTAAAAGCTAGGGGCTCTACACTGGGAGGTTGCTAGATAACGCAAGGCTCCATTTGATACACCATTAGGTTGGTGTCATACTCTTCATCAGCACAAGTTTCTTTACACTTTAGAGTTAGCCAACCTATGTAGAGTAGTGTGTGTGCACTACACTACTCTACCATAGCTTGGCTAACTCTAAAGTGTAAAGCAACCTGTGCTGATGGAGTGAATGACACCAGCCTAATGGAGTATCACATAAAGACCTGGCAACCTCACAGTGTACTTTTAATCTCTTAACAGTGTACTTTTAATCTGCCTTTCCCATGCATGCAGGGGTCTTTGTGGGTGGACATCATTTCCATATTACTCATGGGAACAATAATGAAAAGAATATAAAAAGAATCAGCGGAAACTCACTGAGCAACAAAAAGCTAGCCAAATGGGCATACACTCTATGATAACAATCAAGAATAAGGGGGTAAAATTGAAAAGAGAATTAGTATAGCAAGCTCAATACCTCAAGCAAATACCTCAATAATAAATTGGGAAATCACAAATTAGAAGCGGGGAAGATCCACCTCGAACCCTCTCCAAATCCTAAACTTTATCAAGACAGTAAAGTTAGAGATGGTAACTCAACAACTAAGGAATATACAAAGGGAACAATAAGCTTTCACACAATAGATTCATCAGCTAAATTAAAATATAATAAATATAAAGTTAATGGTACAACTGTAATCAAAAGCTCTGTAACTATAGTTCTAAATAAAGTCTAGTTCATTGAAGGATGAGCCTGTTAGCATACCTTGAGCCACTATTGGAGAAAAATGTTAAGAGATTGCTTCCCTGCTGTAAACTGTATATATATTAGGGGTCTGCGGGGCCCCCCGAATTTTACGGGTAGGGCCAGGCCAATTGAAAAACCCCGACTTCGGTTCGGGCCAAGCTTGCAATTCGGGTCAAAGACAATTCGGGCCAATTAAATATTAACTTTCATTTTTAAGCAATAATGTACACAATACGCATACATATTTTCACTACCAAAATATGTAGTATACAAATAACATAAACAAAGAAAAATTTAATTATCATCGAAGGTCAGTCTAACCACTTAAAATCATTCTATTTGTTTTACTTGATAAATCCAATTATTGACCTATTGGTTAGTCATTATTTATTGTGATGCTACAATGAGAAGGGACCAAGTGGACTTTGCATGTTTACAAATATAGTTTCCTTATTTGGCCTGGTCAACACAGTGCCTTGTCAAATAAATGTCTGTGATTGACAACAGTAAACAATCAGTTCAGAGAATCTGGAGATATCCTTTTTTTGGAATGTATATAGTTTCATAAGTATGTCACTAAATTAAAAGATATAATTTAAAAAAAAAAAAGTTAAAAATATTCACTGCCATGAGCCCGTATTATGTCAGATAGTGGCAGTATTTACACAACTTTTGTGCGCTGATGTAATCGGTCCATGGCAAGTATTCAGTCAGACCTGTAACAGAGCCCGTATTACATCGACCGTGGTGATATTCTTACAACTTTTGTGCGCCGATGTAATCGGTCCATGGTGGTATTCAGACCAACAGAGCCCTTATTATATAGGCCCATGGTAGTAATCAATCAGACCAATGGAACCCATATTACATTGGTTCGAACTAGTATTCAAACAACTTTCATGCGCTGGTATTATCAGCCCGTGGCGGTATTTACTCAACTTTTGCGTGCTGATATAATCTGTCCGTGGTGGTATAAAAAAAGAGTTCAAAAGTCGATTATATCGACTAATGGTGGTCAAAGAATTAAATAAGAAATGAAGAAAATTTTAATTTTAATTTTTTTTAACTTATGCCTAGCTAAAAATGTGATAGGTTCCCCATTTAACCGTTTAGCCCAACTAAACCTGAAAAGCCCGAGCGCCAAAAAAAACCCAACCCAACCCCTGTGTGTGTGTGTGTGTGTGTGTGTGTGTGTGAGAGAGAGAGAGAGAGAGTGTACTGCTTGAAGTTACTGATGTAACAACTTTCTGTTCAATGCTCTTCTGCTATTGGTTGACGATCAATGGAGTAGATTTATGCTTTTGACTATTAATCTACTAAAGTATAAAACCGTTAGTATACTCACTGTTTGGCTTTTGTATTACTACTTTTTCCCTAGGTATACTTTTTACTTTCTTCAAGATGCCGCTGTATGGAAGAGGTTGAGGTTCTATAGGTTTCGGAATGCTTGTATTTGCTACTTTATTTCCTAGGCGGTTGAACACATCGATTTTGTTTGTTGATACCTAAACATAATAATAATAACAATAGTAAAACAATATTATACAAACTTTTCACGTTAAATTATTTCCCTAAAGAATCTAGTCCGAAATCTACAGCCAAAGACCAAAAAACAGACCCAATTCCTCAGATATTGCTAAATTTTGGTCGTATATCAAGATTTGATTCTGGGAAAATTTGGAATAAAATAAAATTTATAGTTCGGGAGTTCAGTAGTCTCAATTAATCGTCATTGTTGGGACCACTGGGGTAACAGATGACAGAAATAGACCAACTGTACTTTCAGCAATCAATAAAAATAACACACTATACTCTGTTTATAGCACAGAATGTTTTTATTATTGTTTTGGAAAATGTAGTAAAACTTAAATTTTTTATTAAACTCTAATTATGTATTACACAAATTTTATATACACAAGTCTTTAGTAAAATAAATTATCCATGCTTAAACTTTTGACAAGTATCCAAGTAACATATGCCAAAGCACCGCGCATGCCACTTAAAGTTCTCATGTGATTTTTCTCACTCAAGTTTTTTAAGTCGATTTACATGATCAACTTATACACTGAATGTACTTATCGTAAATAGTATAAGAATATATATTTTTCAATAGAAACATTCATGCACTTTATCACAATTTGTTGACACTAAAGTATTTCTATCCCATTCCACTAGGTGATAGGATCATTTACTTCTCAATTATCAATGTTTGCTTATGGTAGCAATTAGTGTCAGCTGCTGTCGCCTATGTTATAATAAATCATGTTCAATTACAGTTTTTTGTTTTGTCTAGAAGGTTACTTTTATTGATGAAAATTATTTACTATGGAAGGCGGTTTAAAAACGTCATAAAAAAGAATTAACCTTATGGTTAACAGAAACTGACTGTTAATCAAGACTCTTACTACAAATTAGAAAGGACCAAAAAAGAAACAATACCAGCAATCAGGCTTATTTTTCCATTTACTCCATAAATTTTAACAAAACTGATGAACCCATTTTGATAAATTAGGCTGAATATCTAATTATTTTCACCATAACTCCTGAACCACATTTTTAGAGGATATAGCAACACATACTTTTCTTTGGGGATTCTTAATGTAGCAAAATTATAATGAAATCCTGACTTATTTTTACTAAAAAGGGCTTGAAAATGAAAATTTTTCATAAATTAAAATATATCCTGAAATATGAATGCAGCAGATCTAAATATCAGTTAATTGATTTAGAATTCACAGTAACTCAAGGATCTGTAAATGGATTTTTATATTAAGTGAAAAGTAACATGTTTAAAACACGATCTTATTTGTACAAAATAGAAAGTTTTAATACAGATTTTTTTTTAATGATTTACACACAAAGACCAAAATTGTAAGATTTTCTATTACATTTACATATTTATGGAGGTCTAAAAATGTTGATAGTTAATCAAAACCTTCAAATTTTCTTTCATGATCACCAAACTTTCTTTATATTTTTGTAAAGTATAAAAAACTAATACTATGTAATCTATAGTTGTACAGCAAATAGCAATAGGGATTAGGTTCTTTAAACATTCCGATAACGAACTATTAGACAATATAAAAATTAATGGGTTCAGTGTTATATAGTGCACACTTAAATTTTTCTATACGAAAATATTAATACTGTCTGTATAATAAACTTCATTGAGAAGAGAAAAAGAACTTTGTTTCCGCTTTTAGTTAATGTTTGTATTGTAGGGCTCAAAAAAACTTTGATGCAAGTTTTAAACTGAAATTCTCTTTGCACTGAAGGATTCAATTCGAAGACACAATAACTCAGTTGTTTGATTTAAGAAAAAAATTGAATTGAATGTTTTTACAGTTGTCATTTGATAATTCGCATCTCCATAATTTGTAAACTCTTTTTAATTTATACTGAGATACTGGACTATTGAAAAAACTCCCGATAAATTGTATGAAAACAATGCATTTTAGTTTCTTTCTTATTTCATACTAAGGAAGCTTGATGTCCACTCTATAATTCATACTTGGCCCAGCTTTCGCCTCTATAAATTGTACTAACTGGGTAGATTTCTTGTTCATACTGTGTACGCACAATATTATTTGTTGGATCACAAATTTGCATTATAATCGATGACTATATAACGCATTCATTTCAAACACATTTACTTACAGTGGCTAATCTGTCATTATGAAATTGAAAAGCAATGTAAGGCAATAACACCACAGAGCTGATGCACAAATAAATTGTAATGTTAAACAGAAACGACACTGTACTTGGCTGCACAGACTAAACAGAGAGAGTCAGTAAATGTTAAGACAATAATTATAATAGAGGCAGTATTAGGTGTCGGTCAAACTGTTCAAATGCAATAGCTGTTGTTACTTGTTAATTGTGATAATGAGGACATCAAAATACAAGTCTCTTTCTCTCGCAGATATAAAATGTATTGCACTTATCAACTGTACTGTAAATTGTTAAATAAATACACTTGATTTTTCAAATTTTAATTTTTTTTCAACCTCTATATTTTGAACTCAACATATTTCGCCCATCCTCGATAATTTGAACTGGTCCCTTCAAGTATAAAAGTCACGAGTGGTGACTGTATTGAAAAATCTGGCTTTTCAGTATTCGCATCAGCTCCTCATGAGGGATTGTGACCATCATTTTTAGCTTGTCCAGTGATAACTACTGATGATCATTTGACAATATCACGTCTTCATTGGTTTTGTTTAATTGTATTTACATTACCTTCTTCTACATTTTATGTAATGTTTACAATGCTGCCTATCTCATATCTGTGGTTCTGCCATTAGTTACAGCTTCCAGCCATTATTTGCATTAAAAGAATCATCATACATAGTTTTAGTATTTTCTGTGTGTGTTTTATAATAATTTTATATCATATATTATTTAGTTTTATACAACTAATTAATATACAGGCTTATACAGGAACTACCCAATAGATTTTTTACTTTAAAAAAAAGTAATACTTTCATGATTAACAAGAGATTAACTGTACATACTTCTTAATTAATTTTTTCAATTGAAAAAGAATCAGATACCTTGTTTGTATTATTTCTTATGATGGAGCTATCTTTGAAAGTCACATTAAATGCTACATCTCCTTCTGACTGCGTAGTGCTGGTGACACAACTATCACTACCTAACCTATCGAAAACAGTTTTCGCTCTTTGTTCTGAAACAGAAAACAAAAATTATTCAAAAATTTTTATTAGTAAATGTAAAACATGAGGTGTGTTTGGAAAGTTTTGTGACTGTAATTTCGAAACAGCAGTACAGTAGAGTCTCACTTATCTGGCCTCAATTGTAAAAAAAATCTGTAAGGAAACTTGAAAAATGTAGTGTTGTTTGGAGAGTGACCTTGGCAGCAACAGCCGAGGAATGGTGATGGTGAGAAATACAAACAGTGATATGCCTAATGCCTCTTTGGCTCAGGCCAGTACGGTACTGACCAAACCATCATCTGAGCTAATAATCTCAGAGATAAAGAAATCATTAATATAATGAACACTGGACTTCTCCAGATAGTTTGCCCTAGAGATAGTGTTGAAGTATGTGAAAGAGCAAAAAGAAACAATCAATGGAGTTTTTACAACTAAACAGACTACGAGAACTCGCAAGGAAAAATTACTGGTTAACAAAACCCAATTACATTCATTTTACCTCGTTTAATGCTTATCATACAGTAATTGTTATAAATTAAAATATAATAATATACTGTATTTAGAGCCTGCTGGCGAAATGTTTAGAGTCCAGGTCAGTTGTTTTTCGGCCGTCGGGCTTTTCAATCCGGGTCATTCCGAATGGTTAAATGGGGAACAGACCACATTGTTAGCTAGCCCCGAGTAAAAAAAATTAGAATTAGAATTTTCTTCATTTCATATTAAACTCTTTTACTGGTTTGAAAGGTATTACAATCAGCTTTTAAAGGCTATCTGAATACCACCATGAGTCGATTACATCGGCATGCAAAAGTTGTCTCCACGGGCTCTGTTGGTCTGATTGAATACTGTCATTTTGAGTATATAATTAGCACTTATAGTGCTATAAGACATGCTTTCGTATATTATGTTATTAATCAATCAATCAAACAATTATTAGTGAATTATTTACGGGGTCTCTGCAGATTAGTAGCAATCAGCAACACTACGCTGTAATAGTTTTTACAACAAAGAGGTTTAAACGCCCAGACGTGCATGGCAAAATTGAAAATATTGCATAACTAAAACAAAATAATATTTTACTTTTGATATAATTTAGACCGATTTGTTCGCATAGGCTGAATTTACGGAATTTAAATATTTAATGAAATACTTAGTTTTACTTGTCACATGTTTACAGTTTTACGGCTAAAGTTAAGATTAATAGTGCAAGGCTTTCTGGAGGGTGTAGAAGTAGTCTTGTTGATTGAACTTACTTTGTTAGATACAAAGATATCTAGTTTGTTACTACTTGGTCAAAACTACACTTGTAAATGTGGATAAATAAATTAATTGAGGTCTCCAGCACATTGAAATAATACCCAAATAAAATATTGGTGGTAAAATTGATTTTTGTGTGAAAAAATTACATCTTTTAATTTAGTGACATAACCATGAAACAATACCATTCTGAAAAAAGGATATTTGCAGAATGTTGCAAGTTCTCTCAATGGAACTTGGGGTCTCGTTCGTTACATTTATACATCTGCTGGTGTCAAATCTGTTAGTAGTGCAATCTATTGTAGATGTTGCCAATTTGATGTAGTGTTGACTGTACTTTTTACTCCCTTCTCACTGCAGCATCACAATAAATAAACTGACTAACTGATAGTATTGGGCTCACTGACAGGAGAACAACATTTGGTTTTGTCGAGTAATACTATTAGAATATTTTTTTAAATTTATTTTTAATATATTTAACATTAAATTACAAAACTACGCCAATCCTAATAGGATCGACTAAAGATTTACATCTATCATAATCACAATTGTAGGGTTAACAATTAACAAATTGGTCCCTTCACAAAGGTCACTTCATTATTTTACTGAACCAAATCATGAGGTTTGGTTCTATTGAAGCGGCAAAAATCATTCATAACGCTGTCTGCATTATTTTCATGGTTTTATTAACCTGAACTTGGAGAACCAACGGGTTATGCTTCAAAGCTATCTTTTTTATTTCCTCTTTTACCATATTCATGTTAAGATCACGCTTTAAATCCGTGTTACGGATCGTGGGATAGTACAAAGCCCTAACTATCCCACGAAAAATTTTTTTTGAAATGTCTGAATAATCTTCATATTTGATTCTTTTGTAAGCCCCAAATTTGAATTCCGTATGTCCATACAGGCTTAAGTACTTGCTTATAAATTAACAGCTTGTTATGGACAGATAACTCCGAGTTTCTGCTTACAACACGACAGGGATATACTACGGAGAAACCGTGTATACAGATTATGCAGGAAGGAAGAGTAGCTTCCAGGACTCTGAGGACCTTAAGCAGAATAAGCCAGTCTACTGAAATAGAATCCAAGACACTCAGGTGTGCAACAGGTCCTTTAATCTTGATGCCAGGGTCCACCAAACCACATAATCTCAAAAAATAAATGTAATCTAATAATTCAAGCAAATTATTTACCTTGTATAGCTTTTTGTTTTTCTAAAATCATTCTTGACCGAGGAGTATTTCCTATCGGCATTTTGATAGTATAACCACCTTCATGTTCTGGTAAAACCCTGCGTGGTTTCTTAGCCACTACTGCCGAATTTGTTGATGAAACTGTTGGTGTTCTTACAACTGAGACAGGTGCTTTTTGCAAAAGGCTCAACTTTTCTTCTTCATCATCATCATCATCCAGCTCATCTAACCTAAATGTTTCTGCTTTACGTTTCAGTGATGCCACCGTACGAGTATTCTTTTCTGAAACATTCATCAAATTTAAAGTATTAAATATGGTGATTCATTACCTTTACTATTATTTTGTGAACCAGTGCGTAGTTCAATAGCGGAACCAATGAGAATCCTGGAATAGACTAGACAATTTTTTTTTAACAAAAAATAAAGTAGCCTAAGATTGTGGGAAAGCGGGTATAGCACATAAAATATACTTTGAAGTCAGCATATAACCAAATTGCCCCATCCTCAGGTAAATATAAGTAGCTTAAGAAGTAAAATGTTATATGTGCAAGAATTTGCCTTTATTTTACACAATTAAGATCAAAAATTTAAAATGCAAGGTTAAATTGCACAATTTTTCTCAATACACTGCTGAAATATGCTTAGGCTTAATATAAAATTTATAGTAACTATAGTATAACTTTTCATCGTAGCTTACTTTTACACTTTTTGGTACAAACACTTTACCCTTCGTAGGGTTAGTTCCAAGACCTGTCTTGTCTAGGTTAAACATTCTTTCTATTTCACTCTTTTTCATCAAGTACCTGATGATTTATCTTGAAAAACTCATCAACAACAAATTGAAAGGGTCCTTCAGCATGGGCTTTTGTCAAAAGATCAGGTTTACACTTTTTCTAGTTTTTCCTTCTAATGTTTTTTCAAGCCAATAATATAGTTGTAGCCAGGGTTCTTCCTTTCTGTAAACATCTGCAGTACATGTATTTTAAATCTTGAAAATCAATGTGGCTAACCACATTTGGCATTATATTGCAATGCACTTACAATATGTTTCCCCTCTTCCTTTGTCAGCACTGTTCTCTTTCCAACAACTTAATGATACAGTGATATTCATGCTATCGTCAGATTATTTCTTAACAAATATTTCTTTGCACTAGCATAGAGGAACCTTTTCCTACTGCTTTTCTTACATTTTACACATCATCTGGCCTACATTTAGGGGTTGTCTTCTTGACATAAATCCGTAGCGTAATCTTAAAGAGAACAATGATGTTGGTTTTCAGTAAAAACTATTATTTACCCAAATTGCCCCATATCAGTTATAAATGTAATTTGTTTAAAAAGTATACATTACTTTTCTACAAAGTTTTAAATATATGTTACTGTAATATGTATGTACATACACCTTAATATGAAGATGTACAATTGCTCCTTTTAGAGTTGACATTTTTTTTAATTGGTGAATCAGCTGGTCAACTTTTTGATGTTAAGTTCGTTTTTTCTTTAACCCTAAGTACTATGGAACGTTTGTGGGACCACGTCTAAAATTTGTCGGCCTCCTCCTTCCATCCATAAATACCACATGTCAGCCATTCTTTGTAGCTTTTAGTCTTAGACCTGACAATGACTTGTGAAAGAAGGGTTAAGTTTTATTTGTTTGTTCGTGAGTTATAAGCAATTTGCAGTCTAGCAGACAGTTCATAGTAGCTACGTGATTTTTAAAACTGCACGGAGCGGTCTCAGTGACGTACCATAGTACTGAAGCGACATTTGTTTTCTTTATACGGTTTCTGTAACGGACCTTAGTGTTAGCGTTATTTTTGTAATAACTTTGCTGAATTTATTTTGAAGTATTTTGTAAATACTTCGCTGAAGAACTTTATGTATATATTATTTATTTCTTTAGATAGCTTTGTATATATTAGCTTTGTATATAGTGCAAATTTTAAGAAGACCTAGTGCTGCAAACTTTATTTTCATTTAACTTAAATTTTAATTATTTATATTTAAATGAGCACCCCTTTTTGTATATGAAGATGGAAGATATATGTTGTTCAACATTTTTCACAATTTCTTTTAAAGTCTGTCTTGTAATTGAAGGTTTGTGACTAAATATATTTTTGCGGTCTGACAGACTCCTTCCATACTACTTGTGTCATTTTTTAAATCTTATACATTGACTCCTTTTTTCTATGAAATTTTATGCTTTCAAAATAAGGTTGGTAAATGTTGTACAATACCTATAGATAATTTTTCTAGTTTTTGAAACTCTTACAAAAGTTTGTGCAAGTAAAAAACTTGCAAACAAATTATTAACTACCCTGAAAAAAATTCATAACCAAAACTCTACACTTGTTTAATGTCTTCAGATTAACTTATTTAAGGTGAAATACATACAGAACTGAAAACTAATTAATGTAACTTTAAATTTAAATATGTAAAAATCAAACCACACTAAGAGGAAGTTTTAAAAATAAAATTTTTTAACAAACTTTTAAATTTTTAATGCGGTCTCACAGACCCCTCCATAGTATTTATGTTACTCTAAATATCCACAGTCCTTAAGGGTTAAAAATACACTAGCAAGTGTTACTAACTGAAAATTTTCATGAAGTCAAATATAATACTATAATAAACAATATTTAGAACTAATCAGTATTAAAAAAAATTAGCTTAAAAAAATAACAAAACCAGATTATACCCAAATTACTCTGACTAACCCTAGGTATATAGTTGTTTGCATTGTTAGTATTATTTTAAATATCTATTCCTGGACTGAGTGAAAATACAACTGAGGACTGTTGTCAAGTCATGTTTTCTAAGGAACTTTGCCAGCTCAAAGTTGATTTGTTATTACCAAAGTTATTAAGTGTCCAACTAAGTTGAAGAGATTTTAGGGGTGGCAAACGTCTTGGGCAACTCAGGAAAAATCATGGGGATGTAATGACAACTGGACATTGTGATTTGAGGGTGCACATATGTACCATGGAGAAACCATGTGTAGGTTGTGCAAGAAAGATGAGGAAACTGCAGGACATATAATCCATGATTGTAAGGCTTTTGCTAGTAGGAGGCTAGGGGTTTTTGGTTTTTCAGAACCCTAGGGATCTTCAGTAGTATGAACTAGTCAGTGGATTGTTGGAACTTACTAAGAGCATCAATCTGCTAAACTAGTACTCAAGAGTTTTAGTTGCACAATAGGTCTGTTGATTGCAGTGCCTGGGGTTGCATTATCCCTTCCTCTACTATCTAATCTAATCTAATCTAAGTTGAAGAAATGTGATTTGCTTTTAAAAAATTTATAGTTCTTTTAGTGCCCCCCCCCAAAAACTTATGTATTATTAACGAATTTCCTCTAGAAAATGAGCTATTGGAGAGACCATCATGGTAAGACCCAGACGCAAGACTTTGAAATGAGCACTGATCCCTCAACTGCTCGTTTTATTCTATTCTGTTCACCTCTGCAAATTTGTTAGAAATGAAAAATCGGCTTTTAGGCTGAGGAATCATTTTACATTATTTAAATGTATTACTGTAATGTTTATTGTTAATTGATAATTAGTGATACATGTATAGAAGCTCAAGTCAAAGTTCACCTAAACTTTTAACTGGTAAAACAAAATAAAAATTAATATCTCTAGGTTCAAAATGAATTTTCAACTGCCTAAAACTGAAAATTAAAATAAGATTTTGCCAGGTGACATGCTAAACCTTTAATAGAAACGTTAAGAACACAACTCAAAACACTGCAAATAATTCACACCTTACACTCTTGTATTACTTGTTCCAAAAACATTTCATTATTCTTCAACCTAAATAGTTAATTGAAAATACCCTACTGTGTCGACTAAATATTAGGATGCAACAGAAAAGAGTGTGTCATAATTTTACAAAATTTTCACACACACACACACATACAATCTAATTACAAAACCATATTTAAAACAATAAAATACCTTTGTTGGATGTCTTTCCTGAAATTAATTTTTTATGTTTAGGAGTCTTTTTTACAGGACTGGTCCCTGAATTCCTTGTGTAATGATCTACAATTCTAGTAACAGCTGAAACAGATAGATTACATAACAATGGAGTGTAAAGCTTTTACTTTTAGATATGTAATTCATTCTATTAAAATAAAATTGTTTAAAGTATAAAAACCAGATTTTTAGTTACGTTGTTTTATTTGTTATTTTTAATTACATTTTTTATTTGGTCTACTTTTTAATAAATAATATGCTCTTTGTTTTAGTCTTGCTTACTAATAGAATAGAAATTCAAACGGAAACCGGCAATATTTGGCAGACGAAATTTCTGTTTCTGTTTTCTTCCTTCACAGAATTGTACGGAGTATGCAACTCCGTTTACCAAATTTATTTTACAGTATGGTACATTAGAAATGAAACAGAAAAAAAGACATCAAAAGCAGATAACCAAAATTTCCAGTTGGTGAAGGATTACTAATGTGTCACTTAACACATCTGACAAATTCTTAGAACATAAAGGTTATAATGATAGGTGCTCATAAATTTCAGTCTTACAATGATGTCTGCTGCACTAACTCATTTCCAGTAGAAATTTGTTACAAATTTATTAAAGTTTGTAGAAAAACTTAAAATTTTACTTTTTTAAGATTGCTATACTTTTTACCACCATAAGAAAAATGTTCTGTTAAATATGGCCTCAAATGTGTAAAAGTTCTTTACATCTTTAGGGCTTTCTCCGTCCTCTTAAAACGCCAAAAATTTTTTACTTTACTTGCCTATAGTCTATCATGCATTGTCTTCTTTCTCTCCCTATTTCTGATGATGACAAATGGTTGATAAATAAACTGTAAATTTATGACCAAAATCTTTATTTTAACAGTTCTCAAAGTAATAATTTAAGTGTAACATGAAATTAAACAATTTATAACATAAAGTATCCATGTTCACTTATCTCTACACTTCAAACATTGTTATTATCTCATATCTTGAGTCTACACATTTAGTAATAACTAAATAATAGATATTCTATCTAAAATGTTGATTTACCTGATCCAGTCTTCTTTACTTGCGCTGTATCTTCCTCTTCATCATCTGAAGAAGTTTTTACTGTCAATACTGTTTTTGCCTTCTCAGCACGTTTCACCTGCACAATTGGAAAACAATAATTGCAACAATTTTATATTTAAAGAGGCATGACTATTCATTGTTCAGTCATTTCATTTTAACACTGGTGTGCAATATAACAAAAACAAACAACTGACTGAGCAGAGTGAAGTTTCTGTTTTAACCCGACCGTTCGACATTTTGTTTGTGTTTATTTGTTATATGCCAGTTTTAACCAAATGCACTGAGCGATTGTTTTGAAATTTGGTACCTTTTACAAAATCCAAATGATGTATGTGTAAGATTTTTCCCATTCACTTGCGTTTCAAGATGGCTGCCTTGACTGAACGATGACGAGTACATGCAGTTTTAGCCAAACACACTGAGTTTTGAAATTTGGTGCAAGTGTACCATCCTACACATAAATATAGTAAAAATGTACTCATACAAAAAATAATCTTTACTTCTTCTTCCTTAATTACCTTTGAAATTGATTTTTTCATAAATTTTTGTATGTCCCTTTGGATATAACCATTTTTTTTTTTGTCTAATTTACTGACTTTATAACCAAGTTTCACTGTGTAAACTTCTAATACTTTATATTATCATATAAATAAAACAGGCCTATTTATAAGTAAAACAAGAAAACATCCAGTTAGGTAAAAACAATTTGGAATTATGTAGGGCCAAACCATAGCAATTGATTTTTTTTTTTTAGTATACCAAGTGTTACAAGTCAAAACAAAAATGAAGTGTAAGCTACTAATTTAAATAAGTTTAATTTTTACAAATCCTAGATTTGTGACTTAAGAGCTCTTTACCAATTTAAGTTACAACAGTCCATATGTGGTGAAACTCTGCTTACCAAATACATACTTATATTCTTTATAGAAGACCAAATGATGAAATAATGGTGTATTCAAATAATGAAAATCGAATACACCAAATACATTCTTTGTATTAAAAGTAAAGAAATACAAGATTTAAGTTTAACAAAAACTATTGTACAATAATATATATTTCATCCTCAGGAGTTCACACACTGTGAGTGCGGGCTTAGCAATTCCAAGATGCCCTAGCTGGATCTAACATTTCTTCAGTTACCTGCTCTTGGGTTAGACTTCATGCCAGGTCAAGGTAGAACAGCTGTTACACCAAAGGCTAAGCGGAAGCTTATGTGTGCTTTGAATACCAGACAAAATTCAGTTTTAATCTAGCCTTTAATCTACCAATGCATGCATAGGTTCTCTTTTATGAGTGGCCAATTCATTTCCCTAACTACTTATGGGATTTTGATGGTTGGAAACAAACTGTCAAAACCCACAAAGCCTACAAAAATAAACCTGGTGAACTAGCAAAAATGGACCCAGGGAATGAAAATATGGAAGTAAAGGAAACCGGGCTTGTATCTAACTCCCTGAAACCCACAAACAGTGAATAGCAGCAGATTCTGGAAATGCTACATAAATCTACATAACCCTGAATAGAAGAAGTGAGACAAGGTGGAACACCTCAAATCAATTAGGCCGCCTACAAGCGTTTATAGTGAGCAACAAATCGCAAACTGAGAAGAGACATGGCAGTAGCAAAGGGACTTCAATAAACTTAAAAGCAGTAGACACAAGCATACACACACTACAAAGGTTGGCTAAGTGTAAAGCAACTCATGCTGATGAAGAGCAACTCATGACACCTGCCTAATGGTGTATCAAATGTAGCCCTGGGTTAGTAAGATACAACCCTTATTAGTAAGAATATAAGTAGAATGAGCAGGAACTCAATGCACAATAAAAAGATGGCCTAATGGGACACAACAACCACTGTGATAAGAATCAAGAGTAAGGGGGAGAAACTGAAAGGCAATTAGAGCAAGCATCTCCAAGTACCTTGGATATCAACAATGGTTGTATCCAACATCATGGTTGTAAATCATCAATGAATTTACCAATTATAGAAGTGGGAGGGGGTTATCCACCTTGAATCCTACACTTCAGAAATATAGAAAGAAGGCACAATAGATCACAAGGTCACAGTGCAATAGGACCTTACTATATGAAAGTCATTCATTAATTCATATAGGACAGATAAGGAAACTGCAAATGCCACCAGGAGACAAAGGACGTCCAGGAAAATTAGCTAGTTAGTGGACTGCTAAAACTCATTGAAGATAACAATTTACTAAACTAGAACCAAGGAGCTTAGTTGCACAACAGACCTTGATAGTAGTGCCACTGGACACCAAATCATATGCCTCTAAAGAATCAATCAAACATGTTTCACAGTTAAGCAAGATCATGCTACTATATAAGATGTGAAAGTTATTTATTTTGTATACTTTTTCATTAATTTTAGCCATTTTTGTCACTTTATCTACTTAAATTTTCCTCTATTTTTAACATTCTGTATTTTAGTAGGCTGTATCAAAAATATTATATATATATACCTCAAGAGATTTTTGATGAACAGTTTTTGCATGACGCAAAATAGCAATGATATGACCCAGAAGAGTAATTCCTAATTCATTTAAATATTCTTTGGTGAGATCTTGCACCATATTTTCCTGCATACAATTTTCGGAAAATGCAAGAGCATAAGCTCTTACCGATTTAGACGGAATGCCAGCATCGGTGAAGAATTTTATCCACACACCTATGAGAACATTAAAATGATTTTTAGAACAAATATTTGTAAAATCATATTACATGTACATTAAGGACAAGTAGCTCAGTTAATTGTTAAGAATTGTGTTAAGTATGTATTACTAGGGCTAGCATTTATTCAGTTCTTATAAAATTAATCTACAGACATTCCTGATCACTTTTTTGTGAAAATAAATATAACATCTTCAAATTAATAAAAAAGGAGCATTTTTATAATCTCAATTATCACTGATTGTTAACATTTTGATAAATCAATGTTGACTCTAAAATAAGCGGTGAGGTTAGTAAAGAGCGCAGGTACAGAAAAAGGTTGACTGAAATACAATAGAACTTTCAATTAACTGGGTGCGGATTAACTTGGCAGTGGCTAAACCAGGATCAGATTTTTGTAAACCCTCAAGTGCTATATAACGACAAACAGCTGAAAATTTATAGATTTTAAAAAAGAAACATGTTAATTTTTGGAAAGCTTTTAATTTTGTTGCAAGAGAAAACAGTCTATGCTATTAATACTATAGCTGTTAAGAGCTATCAATAGTTCTGTCTACAATCTCAAATGATCGATAGTATTATAGATCTATCAGCTACCACACACTGACATGTAAATTTGAGTGTAGGACAGACTATCTACAAAGATAAGGTGACAGCCTCTTTTAGCAAGACCTATGCATGTAGTGTTTTATTTCTTTTTCATGTAAATATTTTGTCTTTTGTTTGTTTAATTTAATTATTTACTTCTTAAGAATGAATGTTGAACACAATACATATATTATAAATATAACAGTAAATATACATGTAAAGTACAGTACATATTAATAAAACACATTCTTCATTATTGTAGTTATGATACTTTTTGCCCATCTTATTGCCAATAGCTTAACCATGATTTCAGTTATCCATCTGAACATTTACTATGACTTACTAGTAATTGTAAATTTTGATCCTTTCTGCCCTTATTCCCCCCAGAGAATCGAGATTCCACTGTATTTGTTCTCTATGGCCAACAATAAACAATACTGTTAGAAAGATGTTTTCACTTAATTTGAGGTGCCATAATATGTATTTGTGTAGCCTAATTAGTGTGTCTCAGTTTATCCTATTATTATGTAATTATTTAATATTTTTGTTCTATTATCACAAAATTAAATTATATTAATTGGCGCACTGTTTATTGAGTTTTGAATTTAAGCGGACATCATTAGTGACTGCCTACTGTTTAAATTTAATGGAACATTAGACAATTTATTATGAGAAGTATCACTTTGCAAAGTAGTTTGTAATCTGTTCATTGCACATTTTTTTTAATAGAGGCCTAATAACATGGCAGTCACTGATTGTGAACTTTGTAATTTCTCACTTTTGAGAGTTTAGCAAAAAATTAGGGATTATGTTGATTTTCTTCTAAAGTATGACATTTTTCAGTTGTTTTTGTGTTTGAAGCGAGGAAATATTTGTGAACTTGATAAGGATAGGTCTAATTTAATATTTTGCTGCCATCATTCAAAGTATTCAATGTATGCAAAAAAGCGTAAAGGTGCACTAATTTAATTTCCCTCTTCTTAATTCAAATCGACATTTCACACAAAACATGTTTTTAGATTACGCATGGTTTTTTTAAAAGAAGAAACAAAGTTAGCTGAAATTTATTTATTATATTAACTACTGTATTTTACGGACTATAAAACACTATAAACTACAAGATGCACCTTAACTTTTAAGAATTTTTTTTACCATTTGTATTATTACATTGCAAAGCCAGACTAAAAAAATTCTTAGATTATTTTTATTTTTTTCCATTATGAACTCAAAATGAGTTGCAAATGAAAGTAGGTAACTTTCATTTTGTAAACTATTAATTAAATGCTTAAAAAAAAAATACTTAAGAACCAACCTAATATGGCTGTTGGGTAACAAATTTAACTGACATGGTTGTTGAGTGGAAAGCTTAACTGACACGATTGTGTGTCTACTGTGTTATAAATAATGAAAACTTTTTTTTAACAAAAAAGACTTAAAAACCCTACTAACAAGGTTGGTGGGTAAAAACCTGACATGGTTGTACATTAAAAACCTAACACAGTGTTTTATATAACTAGTACTGCATAAAAGTTATTAACCTTGTAATAACCGTAAGATTATTAGCATACTAAGTATGGCTCAGTGGTCAGTTAATAACTTAAAATCGTAACATCATAATAAATTTAACTTTTTTGCAGGTTAATCTCACTTAAATGATAAAGTACATAATAAAAAAAGAATGTTAATATCATTATTTTAGTATGAGGGCCAAAAGTGTAGAAATACCTATAATTTAGGCTTATGGTAAAATTATGGCCTTTTTAAAATGCTGCCATTATTTGAAACTTTGCGATTTGTCTCTTTTTTGTTAGTTTAATTTAGTTTGACACACGATCCCATGTATACGCTTTAAAAAAAACTACTTAGTGGGATATTTAGCCGAATTTCAATTTCAATACAAATATGGAAACTAGAAGCAATGAATTCACTATGTTTACAAAGCAGCAGCAGTTTTATATCTGCTGACATGACACTACTTACAAAGGTTAGTACTTTTTAAAGAATATTACTATTTAGTAGGAAACAGGAATTGCATACTAGTTATGTATGCAATAACTGAGTCAAACACCCAATGGCCGAGTTGAGTTAGGTTATAGTAGTTTTTTTCTTTTTCATTATTAACAACACACATTTAATTATTAATAACATGTATTAAATTTATCATTTTTACCATTAAAAACACACTTCTCACTTTTGTGCATTAAGTTAATCATTTTGAGGCTTTGTTACTTTTACATATATATTTTTTAACTTCCATTGTTTCTGCACTTTTATATTTTGGATTATAATACAGGCCATATCATATTAAAGCATTTTAGTGCAAAAATTACCAAAATTGACAAAAGTCCCCAAAACTCAGTTTTACCATAATTTTTATTAAAAAGTGATATTTTTCATCAAGAGAGTATATAATTTTTTGGATGGTCACACTATTTTCTATTAGTACCCTTTAAGCTTTGTTTATTTAGGATTAGCGTTATTTTTGTAACAGGTTAATAAAACCTACTGATAGACTATTTGAATTTCTATATTCGTGTGTCTAAAATCCATATATTTTAATTCGATTGAAAACATACAAAATTAAGAGGGACCAAATAACACTTTCAAAATCTAGCAACAATGAAGAAAAAGATATTTGGTTTAATGGACCTATTGGCGTGTAGTTACAGATTCCAGTTTTAAACTGAAATTTTTACTTCAGTTATACTTAACATTTATTAATTTAAAGAAAATGTACTCTTATCTATCTTGAAATATTGTAACAAACTGTTTTCATTCATTATTAGTCTACATTTTCACTTACTTGCTTCGCTTGACTCTGCCATTTTTATTATTTAACATTGGTTTTACAATCTAACATTTATTGTTATTGTTTTACACTTTACCTTTAATCTATGGTTACTTCATAATATATGGTTCCACCATGTGACTAGGTCAGAGGCCACCAAAACATTGTTGAATAAAATCTGTGAAGTTATTAAAATCTGTGGGTGAAAGTTAGAAATATAATGTACTATTATGGATTTATGTATTACAATATAATTCTGTAATAATAATATACCAGAATACCATCATTTCCAGAGTTTCAAAATAAAAACTGCATAATCGTATTAATAATATATTTTTTTTACATTGTTGTATCATCAATTTTAAAATTGATATCTACAATTAAAATTAAAAATTCTAGTGGTAGTGCAGTTTCAGTATAGAGATTTCAGTATAGTACCTTGACATATAAACTTCAAATTTGTTGACTTGTTAATTGAAAAATTACTATAGAATAATGAAAATATCAAATATGTTTTATAAACGGTAAAATTTTTTAATTTGTAACACTGCTTTGAGTAATAATTAATAATACGGTCTATTATTTAATGACTACAAGATCTAATTAAAATATTGAATATAACTAATTGAAAAAGTTATATATTTAATATTTCTTAAAAATAACGATTATTTGTGTAATCATGAACACAGAGTAAATTAATTAATAGTAATACAAAATAAATAATGTAAAACTGTTCTACAAGTAAATTAATTTTTGTTCTGTTTTATAATATTTTCTCTGTTTGTACCTTTTTACAAGGCAAAATGAAATGTAGAACACACCCGTATAGTTTGTTTTGGTCTGCGTATCACGTGACTTTCGTAGTCAGACGTCAGCGCTGTTATAACAGGAATAGTGAAACGGAGCAACTGCTGTAGAAAGAGTTAAGTGCTCGGCGACCCTCAGGAGGGGTTTTACGGTGTGTGAGAGGAGGTGCGATCCCTGCCTCGATTTTCTGCCGTGTTAAAGGACTTTCATCAAATTTCAGTTTGTAAATTATTAAAATGACGGACCACATGATGAATAACGTTGATCAGTACGGTGATGGTTATATGGAGCCTGAGGAAGAATGGGAGCGGGAAGGATTATTGGACCCGGCTTGGGAGAAACAGCAAAAGAAGGTAGTTTAGTTTGATCTAAAATAGTTTTGCGTTTATAGCCAAACACTGTAGCTTCTTGCTTCAATTTTGTAAATTCAAATTTTGAAAGCAGTACTTTAATAGGTAATTAAGAAGTTAGTAATATAAAGATTGTCAGGTGTGGTTGTGAATTTCAGGAATGTCTTACAAATTACAAAAAAAATCACAAAGTAATTTAAAGTTAATTTGAAAAGCACTAACATCCAGTTCAGTGTGGTATTAGGTACATTTCCATTTAATATTCTAGTTTTGAACATGCAACTATATCAAATTTAGGTTACACAAAAATCTAATATTAACCTGTTTACATCAAGATTTAAATTATACAGTATTACAAAAGTAATTATTGTTTGAAAAAAAAGGGCTACAACACTTTAGGAATCTAGTTTTAGATGAGTTTACTAGTATCCTATGTATTTCTAGTAATGTAAAGACAAACCAGTTGTGATTAACTCAGCGAAATTTGATAACCAATTTTAATAATACTGTACAAATTAAATTTCTATAAAACAGTAATTAATTATTGATATATTGAAGTTTAGCTTTTTCAGATTAAAAGCATGTAATGTTTATAGTATGCTATTTATTTATTATGCACAGTGTTAGTGATTTAATTTTGTTAATTTCAAACTTATTGTAGCCTCTAGGTCATAATTAGCAAATACCAGTTATAACATATTGAATGATATTGTACTATAAAATTTAAATTTGAGGTTAAAATAGTTTTTTAAAGTGTCTTTTCAATTGCCATCCTTAGAAATCTAATTATTATTAATTCTAGGATAGAAAAAAATCAGCTTATGCGTAAAGCTGAAGGCCTACAATATTTAAGAAAAAAATGTATGTCATCCAAATAATCATATTTTAACTTTCTGCTAAAACTTATTAGACCTAAGTTACCTATCATAACAAAGGATAAGTAAAAAATTAGTTCAGTTATAGTATTATGCTATATAGATTATTAATATGAAGTAAGTTAGCCTGGTAAGAGTTATATAGGCTATAGTAAATTTTTATCTTGATTTTGATAATAAAATAAAATGATTTTGCTTTTTTCTTATTTTAAGTTATTTTAATAAGTTATGACAAATTAGTAATTGCGCATCTTGTGCAGCTATCTTGTTGATTTTATGAAATTGAATTTACAGAAATTGACCGAATAAGAGAATCGTTTCGTATGATTGAACTTTATTTAAGCTAAAATATTATAACGTTCTTCTAATATCATAACATTAATTTGTTTCTCAGTAACAAAAATTTGTAAGAATACAGGTTAAAAAATTCTGATGTATTTGTAGCATACGACATGCTACAGTTTATATAGAAATTATAATCAGTTTTTGAAACATCAATCATGAGGTTTGAATATGTAGCCTATTTATTTTCAGGCCCCCTAAGTAATTATTAATGACTTTTACAGTGTCTGTGGACATCACAGGAGATTAAATGAATTTACCAATTTTAATGAAAAATGGTTTCATCAATACAAATAAAAACATTTTAGAAGAATTTTTAATTAAACAAAATGTTTTTCAAAGTATTTTTTTGGATTAAAGAATTACCAAAAATTAACATTAATTGAATTTTCTCAAAAATATTTTCCTAAAAGCAATTCAGAAAAAATATTATTTAATGTAGCATATTTAAAATATAACAAATTTATGGTAGGTGAAGTAATTCAGGCAGCTCAGAAATGATTATAATCAAATTTGGCAGAAATTTAATGCATAACCACCCATACAGAATAGATATGTTTATTAAAAGTCCTATTCAGGAGCTACCAAAAAAACCAAACTGTCTGCATATTTTCTCAAAATTTGTTAATCAAATTTGGTCTTTTGCATATTTTCTCAAAATTTGTTAATCAAATTTGGTCTTTTGTAAAAGATTAATACCTTAAAATTCATTGTAGTAAATTTAAAATTATTTAAATTGATGGTTTGTGTGAAAACCTGAAACTGTTCGTAAGAGTTGTTCAACAGTCTTAGTATAGATGTCAAGGTGGTTATATATTTTCAGGCAAAAAGCACATTGAGGCTATTATCACCTCCCTAAATATAAGTGTGAGTGTACAGTGTTAAAGTTGTAAGTGTAAGTGTGTGTTAGACTTGGGTACCGCGAGGGATGTCTAAATCCTCTCAATAGGTGCAGCTAATCTGCACCCTCTGTGGGGCAAGGTGGTTGTAATTGATGACAGTAAAGTGTAGGTACATTTTTCTTTACTGTATGTGTTTCTTTGGTGTGATTAGTTTTTTTTTTTACTCTCACACAGTAATTTTCTTAAAAGTACTAAAACTCAGTCAGGAAGTAAAAAGAAAAAGAAAGAAAAAAATTCAGTTTAATTATATGAAGTGAGAACAAGGAAAAATAATTTTTAAACCTTCAAGCATGCAGCACTACTTCTTGTTATTTTGGAAATTATAATTTAGTGTGTCTACTGCACTAGTTTATTTATTTCGAAATATTTTTGGCAACAAAGACAATTGTTTAAGAAGGATAACCAGTAGCCTTGCACTTTGAATTCAGTTTTCTAAAAATGATTCACATGTTATACATATTTGAGGTTAGGTAGCCTATATTTGCACAGTGAGGTTGAGACCATGGTACTGCACCTAAATTTAGAACAGCTTGATGTTTTTGATATAGGCTTGTACTGGCTACTCCCACTCTGCTAAACATTTTATTTTTAAACACAAAGTTAAAATATTGTCTCTCAATTTATTATTTTCATAGCCTAGTTAACATGTTTTATCTTCATGTAGGCCAGTTCTAATTTTATAAACTTTGATTGGTTAGATCGTATAATTAAAACATGAAGTGGCATTATAATTAATTCTAATTTTTCTTTTAAAAGTTTGATAGAAGTAGGTATAGAATAGTGTAATCAAAGAACATTCACCATTTTCTTTTCTTTTTTTTTGAGTATAGGTAATGATGATTTGAGTTTTGAATATGATAATGAGGTTTTCCTGAATATGATGGTAAAACACTTTTTTCGTGTTTTCAAAGAACTAACACTGTAACTTTCTATGCTCTAAATAAACTTTGTTACCTAAATTTAAATTAAAATTTTTATTTAAAAATTATTTAATTTTAACCAAATTGAATTTTTATACATATGCACATTCATATTGGTTATGCATACTACACTTAAATTATGCTATTTCCTTTTAACTAATCATTTTATGAAGTTTTTTACATGTCAATGTAAAGCAAGATTTTTGTCAATCTAGGTTAAAAAAACTTTGATGTACCAAACTGGACATTGCTTTTTACTGAGAATGAGTTTTTAAATAATTGCTTTTTTGACAATCTGATTTCACCATCGTAATCAGCATTAAAATTTTCATCACAAAATATTTAAGGTTTTCAAAATTTATTAAGACTACAAATAAATAATAGAAATCTTCAATACTAATTGAAGCAGTTTTAATGTTGATGCCGAAGGTGAAATTAAAAAATGACAGGTAAAAAGTACAATTTTTTACAAAACGATTTGTAATGCCTGCTATTTTAAAACAGTTGAACAGATTTTCTGAGTAAGGGACTTGTCCAAGCTATTAAAAAATGAAGTTTTGATCAAATTGGACAAAAATTATGATATTTAAGAGACCTAAGTTGTACACATTTTACAAAAGTTTTGTTTTTCTGAAGTTGCACTAGTGTAATTATGAAAAAATGTTAACTAGATTAATTTTGTTTAGCTAATATTAATCTAGACTGCCTTGAAATGAGCACATTGTTTCCATAATATCCTCTGTAAAAATAATTTTATCATAAAAGTGACTTAAATCATAGCCTATGTATACCTCCAGATTGTATGTATCACATTTTGAGGAGTCATTGAAATTTTTAAAAGTGTAGGCCTATATGTGGTTGCAGCTCTTGTTTGCCATTTTAGTCCGATTTGATTCAGACTTGGCACAAATTTAAGTGTTGTGATAGTAATAGCTTGGGACATGGTCATTAACCAGCAAAATTTGTTTAACAGTTTCAAAATGGTGGCCATTTCAAATGTTTAAAAAAAATCAAAACTTTGAATAAAATATTTTAAAAAATATGATTATATTATTGTAATTAGGGTTAAAAACTACTTAAATTAACATTTTGTAATTTGATAGTGGTCAGGGTTCATTTTCCTATTTTCAGTGTAATTTACAAAAATATGCAGATTCTAATGCTGATTGTCATTGTAAAATCAGAATTTCAAAAAGGGCAAAGATATAGAAAATCACTTTTGGAAATTTGCTTCCATCACATCAGTTGCTAACTCTTATTATTCATTTTTAATATATTTGAAAATAATCAGTTTTCTTAAATTTGAGAAATTGATGGTTTTTATGTTTTGGTTCTGGTATAGAATGCTGTACTATATGGTATAGATGCTATGTTTTGTTTATGTTTGAATATTTGGAATTAATTTGCTGGGGTTGTTGTGAATGGAACATCAAGTTTTTTCCATGTTTTGATAAACATCATGTTTTTATCAATAGTCAGTGATAAAACTTTTTATATATTGTTATAAACATTGAGCTGCCATTTGGGATAAAACTTTAATTTCTTTCCACTACAATCTAAAAATTGGTCAGACTTTTTTTTGTATACAAAGCTTCTTAAATTATTGTTGTATGATTTTAAAATAAACTTGTTTGCCTTTGAGTGGTTGACAACTCCATTTTTTTGGATCATGAACGTGTAATTGGAGTCTAAAGAGTGATCGTTTCAAATTTTTTTGTTTTTAATTTCATGTTATAAGGAAATTTTTTTGTCATTAATTCAGTTGTTCCTTTCAACATGAAACATATCGAAATTGTCTCTGCAATGATAATTTCTGTATGTTTGTTTTGAATAGTTCTGCTAAATAATTTAACTAAATGAGGTATTTGAAGTAGTGCAATTTTGCCGTTTAAGTGTAAAATTGAAGTCTATAAAAAAACTAATGGCTCATTACGAAGATAAAAACCTTGTTAGGCGCACTTAAAAACATGTTTAACCTATTATTATGCCTCTAATAATATTGTGTAACCTACATTTATTTTATTCTCATAGTAGCTATACAGCTGTATATCCTGGCTTCGTTCTGGTTGTAAGTTGAAAATGTCCTTTAAATGTTTGATTTAACTGACATTCTGGAATATTCTACAACATTCTTGAATATTCTGGAATATTCAGAAACATTGTGGTCAGTCTCGGCCACTTCGGCACTCGATTCCCAACTGCTTCACCACCATAACATCCTGGAACATTTTCGAACATTCTGGAAATTATAGAACATTCTAAAACAATTCCTAATCGATTTCGAAAGTATACTGACACATGCGTTTTGCCATCGCCTATATTTAAATTTATTTAAATATAGTTTTGATGTCATTATATATATTGTTACGAGCTGGAACGTATCCCTACCACAACATTCGAGAATGTTCCAGAAAGATTCTTGACCTCTGTTTCCCGTTTCCAGAACATTCTCGAACGTTCCGGAACAGGAAATCCCTTCGAAGTTACAAAACCTTCCGTGACATTCTAGAACATCTCGAACATCCTGGAAATTTATTATGGAACATTCTCAAACCTTCTGGAAGATTATATAACATTCTGAAACTTTTTGTAATATTCTCGAACATTATATAACATTTTAGAGCATTCCTAATCGATTTCCAAAAGTATACTGACGCTTGCGTTTCGCGATCGCCTATTTGTATTATTGTGAGCTTGAACGTATCCCCACCTCAATAGGATAATAGGATATTCTAGAACATCCTGGTAAATTATTGGTCATTCTGGAACATTGTCAAACCTTGAAAATTCTATAAAATTCTGGAACTTTCTACAATATTCTCAAACATTCTCGAACATTGATTCCTAGCTGCTGTACAGACTTCCCGTAAGAAGTCCGTAAGAAGTCCGATACCTCCTTAACACCCATATCTCCGAACTCAATCCCTGCAGTTCTAAACAGAAATTTTCTTGGAGAGGGGGTTTGGAGGGTTACCGTGCCATATAAACCACATGGGGCTGCGGAGTTATAGCACTGACGAACAAACACGATTACATTTATTATTATTTGTAATATATACAAAACAGTACACGGTGTTTCAAAAGATAGGTTAAGCGCCTAACTTAAAAACCTAAACATGCCTAACCTTAAACTAGAAGATAAATCTCAGGTTAGAACAAAAAGGGTTTGTTCTTTGTTTTTAAGTATTTTAACGTAGGCCTTTGTTTTAGATGCATATTTAAGGCCCCCGCAGGGGGTGCAGACTAGCTGGAGGTTCACACTTACATTTAGGGAGGCCTCAATGTGCAAAAAAAAGCATATTTACAAGGGATAATCCATACTCTCGAAACGTGCATCGTTCCCGTATTCACAAATGATGGCAGTTGTCTGTATAAAATAATACTAACATGAACACTCCATCATTAAGTAACAATTTTTATAACAATATTAGTGTGTTTACCGTTGAATTCTGAGTTACTAAAAATTACAAAAAAAAAGTTTTAGAGTTAAGAACGGCGTTAGGAGGAACTGCTGGCTAATGTTATACACGAAGGCGAACCCTCCATCGGTGTTGGCATGAGCTGACATCAGTAAGTTGTTTACTGTTGACTTGTTCTGTTGCGTAGCTTTTTCGTTTTCTTGGTGATTTATGGTTTCCTGATCACATGCATGTCTTAGTTTTATTTTTTACCACTCAGGTCAAAATACGTGTTAAAAACACGTTCTTAGTTAGTAGTACCTTAACTAGTCGTAGGCATCTAGGCTTATGTTCTTGTTGCTAAGCTAATGTTTCAAGTTGGACATTTGAGAAAGATTTTTGATCTCTGTCCTAGAAACAGTTACGTTCACAAGTGATGACAAATGTCCGTATAAACTGCAATAACAATTTTACTTTCTTATGAAGTAAAACTTTAGTATATTTAGTTAGTACTGATACTATTGATAAAGTAACAATGCTATAACGCAAAGCAATATTTTATCGTACATTTTTTTGAATTTGTAAAATCTTTTACCCATCGTAATCAGTGTTTTTGTAGATTTTTCAAAACTGCTTTCTTATTTATCCATGTTTTACAAAAAGGATGAGTGAAAAAGTTATGATTGTTTAATGATTTTTAATTATTGCCATTTTGAAACTGTTAAACAGTGTCCAAGCTATTATCAAAATAGCTTTTTACGCCAAGTTTGAATGAAATCGGACCAAAAATAATTGCGTACAACACCGGATTGTATTTGACCCTTCAAAATGTGTTCTAGAGGGATAGGAGTCCATTTCATGGCGGCTGCTCCTATAGTTACTTTCCAGTGGAAATTGCTAATTAACCCGAAGGTTGTTGAATTTTTGAGTGGCCGCCATTTTTAAATCGATGAACAAACTCATAGTAGCTTGGCTATTAAGTAATTTTATGTGCTAAGTTTGGTATTCGTAAATCGAGTGTTCGTTCACAAAATTAAACGATTTTGTTAGTTTTTTTAAAAATTATGTCTTTAATTATAGTTTTGTGCCGTGGTTATAAATTTCGGTCCGATTTGAAATTTTATAAAAAAAATCGATTAGTGGCTTGGATAAATAAGTTATCCACTAAAATTCGTTAAATAGTTTCAAAATGGTTGCCATTCCAAATCTTATAAAATATTAACTTTTTCACCTTAGACGTTTTTGGAAATCTGTTATAAGTTAACATTTTGAATTTAAAAATCCACTGAAAAATTATAACGGGACTTTTATTATCTCTGAACTTACAGAGATCAGGGTTCGTTTTACTGTTTAAAATGCTAATTTATGCAGTTTTTAACGCTTGTTACGATGGCGGTAGTAGATTTTCAAAACAGTGTCAGATAAATAGTTCTGGCAATTCTGTAGTCTAGATTTAATTGAAATGTTTCTTGGCGACTTCACGAGAACGGTTTCTCTTCTCAAGGTCGTACCCGTGGAACCGTGATAGAGACAGGCAAAACCGGTTGACTGCTTCCACCCCGCCTGACAAGGGACTTGTATTACGTAGCGAGAAACAATAAATGGTAACGTTCTACTTAATACGGATTGGAGACCTTTAGGGGTAAAAAAGACTAGATAATTGTGGAACTTGCTGTGCATAAACGGCATGAAGCATCTGTTTGTATGTGGGGAGAGGGATGCGTGCGGGTACTTCGAAGCTGGATTTTAAATTTTTTAATTAGATTTGGGTTTGTTAACAAAATATTTAACTGAAAATTATACTTGACCTTATCTAGCGTCCATTCTTAAAAGTATTTTTATTTAGAAACAAAAAGAGAACCATTGTAACGTATATCTCATGCTGATAGATGTTTATTACGTTTTCAAGGGCATCGACAGGAGGAAGTGGGTAGAATTTTTTTCTGGAAGCAATGGTGTTTTGATAAACTTTAGGATACATACAGTTTTGATATCCTTAAAAAAAACTTCCAATGTTAGTTAATATAGTGCGCTAGTGGAAGTGTTGGGTGTTGTATTTGTTACTATTATTGTAATGAGAAAATGAGCTGTTGGAGTAGACCCAATCCCGGGACGAAATGAGCACGGATCCTGACCTCTAGATTATTTTTTGAAACGTCGTTACAAATTATATAACGGAGCGTATAGCGTTCGCAATTTTGATCAGATTCGTTTCAAAATTGGCACACAAATTCGTTACCAAGCGAAATCCGTTCAACAGTTTCAAAATGGCGGCTATTCCAATTATAAAAAAATCGAAACTGTGTTACGTTACACTTTTCACCAAACTAATCAGCGTTAACGTTCGCATAAATTGACATTTGCAATTTTCAAATTCTGTTGAAATTACGAAAAATTAATGTGACGGCGGTCAGGGTTCGTTTTCTTATTTTCAGTGTAATTTGTAGGCAACCAGTATACATGAAAATCATTAGAACTAATATTACTTGTAATTGTGTTGTCAAATAAAGCTAAACACACACACGCGCGCGTGCGCGCGCACACACACAGAGTAAATAAATTGTTTAACGACTCCTCAAAATGTGATCAAAGTAAGACAGGATAAGCATTCATTTCAAAGTCCTGGGTCCGGGTCTTACCATGATGGAAGCTACATTTGCTGCCTTACCGTTTGGAAAACAATAAAAGTAAAACAAATCGGGAACATTGTTTCAAGCGTTAAGTTGCCTTTTAAGTGCGTTAATCCTAACGTTACGTATTGTGTATTGCGTACATTTGTAACAGGGTTGCTCGGATGAGCGGGCAGGGATGCCTGTATCGAGTGTTGCGTCGCCGCCCAGTGTAGGCAACTCAGCCTGCCAGGATCACGTAATAAAACAAGAGCCGGGGATAGTTTCTGTCTTGGCTAGGCGAGAGATTATTTTTGGCACAACCTGCTTCCGCGGGAAATAATTCGAAAAAATGGAAAAATTTCGTAATTAATTTTAATTTTAGACGTTCACGAACCAACCCACGTCGATGCGTTCGGCCAGGTTATGTGTAATATGATAGTGAGAAAATGTGTCTGTACGTCCCATCTGGCGAAAATTGAAAATGTTTAGCGAAACGTTAGCGCTTAGTTTTTTTGTAACGCATAACAGGGCTGGTTGTGATGTTGCATTTTGCACGTCGCGTGATCTAAGGAACATGTATATTGGTATATAGCAGTATATTTTGCGCGTCGCAAGTCTCAAATTAATTATAAATAAAATTTCCTGGGTTTCCGGGGACCTTGCGCGTGTGAGGCGCACTTAATAACCACTGCACTACGGTAACTACGAAGACCGATGTAAATATATGAAATTAATCGTTAATTTAATTTTGGTAGTTATATTAAAACATCAGCTGTTTTGTATTAATTCGTAACGAACAGCTGATTTAATTGAACAGCTGATAATAAGTTTTATATTATGTCGTTAAGAACTAGCTGTGCTAATTTGTCGCGTTTTCCAACAAATTATCGTAATTAAAGTAAAAAGGAAGGGAAAATATGTTTAATTTTTGATCCAAAAAAATAAATTTGTTCAACTTAATTATGCGGACTCCGTATGGGTGGAAATGGTATTACCCTAGCTACCTCTGGGTAGTTAGTTGATGGCTGGAAACAAACCGTCAAAACCCACAAACCCTGGGTAACTGACAAATGTGAACCTGACCACCGTGGAACCCACAATCAGTGAATTGCAGCAGATTGTGAGGACGCTAAGATAGATAGGACTCACATAGATTTGTCAAACACAGAGACACTAGACACGGTTGTTTAACGTGTACTGTATCATGTTTTAGAGCTGGTTCTGATGTTGGATTTTGCGTGTTGCGAGAGTACAAATTTATATTGATGTATAATAGTATATTTTGTTCGTCTAAAGTCTCATATTAAATTAATTATAGTTAAAATTTCCTGTATTTCCGCCCGGAATCGAACCGGGGACTTTGCGCGTGTGAGGCGCACGTCATAACCACTACACTACGGAAACTACGAAGAAGTTCGACCGATGTAAATATATGAAATGAATCGTTAATTTAATTTTGATAAATGTTTAATAGTAAAAGATCAGTTGTTTTATATTAATTAACGATCAGCTAATTTCATGGAACAGCTGATAGGGTTATAATCTACGGGAAAAATAGAAGAAGTCCTGGTGTTTACCAAATGGGCTGCGGGTTGGTGAGGCACTTTTCTGATTCGGAATAAATTCGCTTCTAGTTGGCCGGATCTCTCCTATTTCTTCCCGAGTAAGTTATGGTGTCTTGTACAGTTGTTCCGGGTGATATAGGCCGCGGGTAGTTGTTAGTGGGTGATCCTCTTTGATGTTCTGTCGAACAACGATTTTCGACCTGTGTTTATACTCGAAAGTATGGCGGGCATCATAATTTCGCAGAATTCCATTGTTAAAATTAGAGAAAAAACGCACAAATCGGAGTGAAGCTTTTATATACGGAAAATGTGAAGTGATGCGGGTGTGTATTAGTTTAGTGTAGTATGGACCCCAGATACGCGAGCACTGCGAACCAGTCGGAAGTGAATACTGGTTGACAGGAGTGAAGTAGGTTTCGCAGACTTAGGCTGGTTCCAAGCCGGGAGAGAAGTAATGGGATTTTTGGCGTGGTTGTTTAGGTGTGAGCAAGCGGAACTAGGTTGTGTAACTCAGTTCCTATGTTGACAGTAAGTTATAATTTTAGGTTATGTCGTGTTTTTGAACAAATTATCGTAAATTAAAATAAAAAGGAAGAGAAAACATGACACATGATTTTTACTTTTGGTTTATTGACAGAAATTTGTATAAATCTGATCTTGTTTGGAATAAGGCCAGTTTGTGTTTACTGGGCGTGAATTTATGTTGCGAAAGAATTTGTAAGAAATTGTTTACTTTCGATTTCTTAAATTTTTTTGGTGAGAATCGTCTTCGTTTCGGTTTGAGACGCTTTACATGTAGAAATGGAATGAAGGAAGTAGTGCGAAAACATTCAGTAGTTAGAGAAAATATCCATTTCGTAAACTATCGATATAGAACAGGAAAATCGTTCCAGTTTCTAAAAATAGTGGCATTTCGTCAGTTATTGAGATCTTAATTCTAATCAGCGTACTAAATTATAAATAAAGTAAATCTATCAAAACATCAAGAGTAGACTATTAAATCAAATTTCAGTGTGATTTGATTCAAACTTAAGGGCACAACCCCAAACACTGCAATCGACTGACCTATTGTGCAACTAAACCAATTAAAACACTTAGTTCAGCAGATTGATGTCCTTAATAAGTTCCAGCAACCCACTGACTAGCTCACTCTGCTGAAGATCCCTAGGGTCTTGGAAACCAAAACCCCTAGCCTCCTACTAGCAAGAGCCTCACAATCATGAATTATGTGACCTGAAGTTTCCTCTTCCTTCCTGTACAACCTACATACGGTTTATCCATAGTACATACCTATCCTGTTTATGTGCACTCTCAGACCGTAGTGCCGTGTAATGAGCCCATTGATCCTCTTGAGTTGTGTTCTGCCAGGACAACTGCTGCTTCTTTGAGTCTCCAAAAGGAACTTTGTTTAGGACGCGTTTATTATGGGAATGCCCGTGAAGGTTATGCAATCTTACTTAATGTTGATTAGTAATCCACCTATTAATAGCGGACCTGGCCAACGATAGAGAAATTCCTAAAGCTGGCTCAGGTCTGATGAACTCAGATGCAGATCCCAGTCCAGCCAGTCGGTCTGTCTCCTCATTACACTCAACTCCCATATGCCCCGGAACCCAGTGAAGAGTTACCCGGTTGTCCAGGGACAGAGCGTCGAGGTTCTTCCGACACTGAATTGTAGGTCCGCAAGTGCTTTTATTGCTGCCTGACTATCGGTATGAATAAATGCGTGCCTTCTTGAAGCCCCGATTCAAGTTCTCCCGAACATTGTCATTAATGGCCACTACTTCAGCCTGGAGCCCCGTACAGACATTGTAGTATTGTCCTGGGAAATTTGTGATGGCGAATTTTAAATTGCGTTAATATTTGTAAAACGAAAGAGGCCTACGCAGGGCGCATCCAATAGTTAATAGAAGATTATTTCCGTCTATTAAATTAGGAGCTGTTTGACCTCCATTAGGAATCCGTTTAATCTTTCATTGCGTCCCACGTTTTTTATTTTAAATCCCACAAGTATTTTCACAGCTGTTAAAAATTCACAATCACAAATTTCCTGGACAGTACTACAATAACCGTTTGGGGCTAGGAGACATTTTGTTATACTTTATAGTCAGTTTTAAAAATTTAATTTTTCTTTAAATAATATTTTCTGCTTTTTAGTTTGTTTAATAATATATCAGTTTGTTTAATTGTTATTTTCCTGAAAAATAAAACAAAGAAGCAAACAAAATTAATTTTATAAGATTTTATAAAATATTGGCGTCATTGGCAAGTCGAGAGGAATTTGCGTCCACCGCCTTGATCACTATTGAGCCATTTAGAATAAATATTTTATAGCACTTGTAATTCCATTTTTTTTATGGTATCCACTACATGTTTTAAACAGCTTTTATTTATTCATGTTCATAATTAGTTAGAATATTATTAAAAGAATATTATATTATATACCTATAGGCCTATATTTTTAAAGCTTTTGTATTATTTATTCATGTTCGTAATTAATTAAAAATGTTCCAGTTAGGTATCTTACCTGGTATTTTACTATACATTATCATAATTCTGATATTTATTTTTGTTATAGTAACATTTTCTAAAACAATATTGTCATTTGTTATATATTACTTTATTGTAATTATAATTGCGTGTAAAATGTAGAAATAAGTATTTGATGTCAAATTATTACCTGTTATAAGTCATATGTTTTATATATAGACCCTAATATTCAAGCTTTTTTTATTTTTACAATGGTAAAAATAAAAATTTGACTTAATTTATATTTTATAAAAAAAAGTTAACAAAATAAATATATAGAACAGTCTGAATGTCAAAACGGGTGGTTAGCAGTCTACTAATGCTAAAACAATTTACCAGTTAAAAATAACAGATTGCTAAATAACAACCCATCTGCGACCCTTAAATCTGCTTTCCCATAAATAGGAACCCATCTGCGTTCCTTAGTAATTACGTGTTCAATAAAGCGCTGCTTTATGGGAACTTCTTCAGATCGTACGCCGTTTGGCTAATCTTGCAGACTTCCCTGCTTCTGATTCCCGTTGAAGCTGTTTTTGCTTCGCGTTTTTGTAGGCATAGCTTGCGTTGGGTGGCTGTCTCCTTGACCATCGTAGGAATTGTTACTGATGCACTTAAAAATTTCAACGTATTGCTCATTTTGTGTGCGCGATGTTACTGAAGTGTGCACTGCTTAAATGTTTGTCATTCGTTATACGTAGGTGTACTAAACGCGCGCGGATAAACAGACAAGAAAAAGAGTTATCCAGAATAGCATTGTCATCCAGTTCTGAGCTATGTTTAAAGTTTCAGGTTTGTAACTCATCGGGTAGTTTGTTTAAAATCGATTGCAAAATTTGTACCAAACATTTTTTTTTTTTTTGGTGTTTAACGTCCGACTATTATGCACACTTGGGCTAATGCAGACGATGGGATGATTTATAGCGTATGAAAATGCCAAGCCCTGGCCGGAAATCGAACCCAGGTTCTTGGGGTGAAAGCCCAGTACGCTATCAACTAGGCCACCGAGGCGGCTTGTACCGAACAGACAGACAAGAAAGCGAGTTAATGTAAACGTGGTAAAATCAGTTTTGGCAATAGTTTGCACAAGTTCGTTTCCCTGCAAACTGTTTCGACCGTTTCAAAATGGCGGTCGTACCAAAACTTTTAAAATTTGCAATTTTTGATAATGTGATTTCACCTTTGTAATTAGTATTAAAAATCTGCGATTTAAATATTTAGATTCGTTTCGTGTTTTCTATGGAATTTAAAATGCTAATTTATACAGATTTCAACGCTGATTATTCATAGTGACATCGGAATTTAGAAGAGGTAAAAAATAATGTGCTTGGATATTCGCTTTCATCGCGTCGGCGTAACAGCTGCGTGCTTCGAGTATTTCAAATTTCCAACGGCCGCAATTTTGAAACTGTAAAATGATTTTGCTGTACATACATTTTAACTATGTCCCGCTAAACGTGTACATTCTGTGTTCCCTTAATGTAATCATAGCAACTGTTTTTGTATTGTAGCGCTCTGAGCAGGCAAGTAAATTTGATTTTCAAACTGACTTTTTGTTTTTCAGGTTGGTGGTTTTGTAAATTACTATTGACTTTTGAAGGAAGGACTTTAGTCTTCTATAAGGAGTGTTCCGTTATTTAACGGTGAGTAAATAACTTTACTTGTGCTGTGGTGATATTTCTGTAAGCAGCCATTACAACTGTACATTGTACCGTGGATAGACCGTGATACTAAAAGAATAATTTATGACATTTCAAGCCTTTAATAAAATTAATGATTTTTAAACATTTATTTCCTTTGTTACTATACTTTATTGTTCAGTTATAGTGTGCACAATAGTCGGACGTTAAACACAAAAAAGAGAGGTATTCACACGCGATTTCTTGCGATAAGTTGAGATTTTATAAAGGAACTATATTTTGATATCATTTCATGGATGATACTAAATTTACTACGCCAAGGTCACTCGCCGAGGTTGTTATTACATGCATTTAATTGATAGTTTTCGCGATTAAAAACACGTTAGCTACTTTCGTACAGTATTTGAAGTTATGCGGGTCATTTTTGCGATTTTTTTTTAGAACTTCTCGTGTTTCCGCACTTTTATGTTTTGTAATATTTCTATTGGGCTTGTAATAAAAAGCGTTTTGGCGCAAAAATTACGAAGATAAAAGTACTGTAAAGTCAAATTTACTTAATTTGTATCGGGTGATTTTCGCTGATCGGTTCTTCGGTTATTACATTTACATGCAGGCCTGACGACAGCTGTTCTTAACGAAATCTGTGCCTACTTTATTTCAACTCGGTAGCCTGCACGTGGTATATGAATCGAAATGTCCGTGCTATTACACTAACTTATATAAGTCAGTCAACCTGTACATTACACACGGTTTTCCCCAAAATATTCTAATACTTATTCCACGAAAATACTCGAACAGAAAAAGGGAAGAGTGTACGCGAAAACTGTCTACTCACCCCACATTGTCTTTATGTCGCTCCACAGCACCGCCTGGCTGAATCTTCTCCCCGGAGCACCAGTTGCCTCACGATATTGGCCCTCCGGTCCTCTAACTGTCGATGCTGGTATTCGTCGAGTTTATGCGAAAACTCCTAAAGAGCTTTAGAACCGGACGTACTGTTTCTATCAGTGTTGCCAATTGACGGGTAATTTTGAGGCTTACGGATAGTTATAAGGCTAATTAAAGAAAATCGGATAATTTAGGTCTCACCGAGATATAAAACAATTAACAAAAAAAGTTACTTGAGTGGCATTCATCTTTTGCCTCTATTGTTGTTGTTGTGTGTTGACTTTTTTGTAGTATGCTGCTCATTTTGTATTCAAAGTAATCTTTGATCTGTTCGCTTTTTCTGCTTCTCAGTCAGCTGATTTCTAGATTAACTTTTTGTCTGTTTTTCGGGAAGTATTGAAGGTTTTCAAAACGGGACGGTTCCGATAAAAACATTTCTATTATTGAACCAAAAATAAAAATCATGATCATGTTTCTCTTTCTTTTTTATTTTTAATTACCATAATTTATTCGAAAACATGACAAGTTAACATAGCTGGTTTTTAAAAACATAACCTAAAAGTTATTATAACCTATCAGCTGTTCAATGAAACAGCTGTTCGTTTCGATTTAATATAAACGATAGTTTAACATAGCTAGTTTTTAACAACATAACCTAAAACGTATTATTATAGCCTATTAGCTGTTGCATGAAATCAGCTGATCTTTACGAATTAATATAAAACAACTGATCTTTTAATATAACTACCAAAATTAAATTAACGATTCATTTCGTATACTTAAATCGGTCAAACCTTTTCGAAGTTTCCGTAGTGTTGTGGTTATCAGGCGCAAGGTCCCTGGTTCGATCCCGGACGGAAAGAGTAATATTTAATTATAATTAATTTAATATGTGACTAGCGTCGCTGAAAATATACTGTTATATATCTATATAGCCTAAGAATGTTCCTCGCATCACGCGTCCCGCAAAGTCAAACATCACTAGCCGCCCTAAACACAATCCTGGCACTCGTACTCTGAACACTCAGATGGTAGTGGCCACAAATATCTTGTAAGTTTTTTTTAACCTGCAGCCGTACTAAACCGGTTTAATGCATTCATACGATGTTGACAATACCCAGTGGCCACGTGGTTTCTTATAGTTCATTCACCAAAACTGGTCCTACCGAGTGTTATGTTTACAATGCACCGTCCTTACGCGTCAAGGTCAACCGCTGACTTGCGGTAAATTCTGATTGGAATTTATGACGCGATTTTCGCGACCTGAATATTCCGGTCTCATTGTGGGCCCTTTTACAATTGTGGACAAAAATATTGATTTGGCCCGTTCTAGCCGACCGATTTGCTTATTTTAATTTTCGTAATCTGGGGAACGAAGAGTGTACTAGCCAAAGTTCGAGACGCAGTTACTGCCGTTGCTTTACCCTTAACGTTAACGTTGATCCTTCGTCCTCATTAGTCTAAGGAAAAGTACTAAAATTGTTATGCTGAATCTGTGTTGTGTCACTTGACAGTACATTAAAAAAAAATTTAGGGCTTTTAAAGGGCAAAACTCCTTAAAATTTGAAGTTCTCTGTTTGAATGTGAATATTTTATGTGTGGTATCAATGTAGGAAATTCTCTTATGGATGTGTCATAAAAAATTGTACCTTTTTTAGTTTTAAAGCTTTTGAAGGGTTAATGGCACTTCTGCGAAGAGTATTAATATGTAATGTAAACACATATTTTGTTTTTTTTTACCAAATGTCTTTACTTACGGACAATTGGTTGAACTTCTCCCCAGAGCACCAGTTGCCTCCCGATATCAAGTTGGCATCAAACGGCCCTCCGATCCTGTAGCTGTCGATACTGGTATTCGTCGAGTTTGAGCGAAAACTCCTAGAGAGTAACAGCTCTAAAGCCGGACGTACTGTTTCTGGCAGTGTGGCCAATTGACGGGTAATTTTGAGGCTTGCGGGTAGTCACAAGGCTAATTAAAGAAAATCGGATACAATTGTATGTAGCCTTTTCAACTAACATGTTTGTATCCATTAAAGAAACTGAAATACTTATTCAAAAAAGGCTGTGTTTACTTAAAACTATCATACTACGAAATTTCGCACAGTGCTCCTGATTATATTAAAAAAAGCAGTTATGTACTCATGACTCAGATATTAACGTTAAGTGTTTACTGATATTAAAGATAACACAATAAGGCGATAAGAAAAACGTAAGCAGGCGATGCTTTACTGCATAAATAATTTTTTATTTCTCCTTGTTGAGTAACCTTGTCTTTGTTTATGAACAGATAAAATACAACATACTTTTGATCGATATCACCATACGATAATTAGGTGCTGGTATAATCAATACCTTGATATTATCGAAACAACAATATCGATACCGATAGTGCCGTTATCGAAAATTAAAATATCGATACTATTTAGTATCGAAAGTACCATAACATCCCTAGTATCAGTTTCCTCAGCTTCACCGCATTTCCTACAGTGGCCAGTCACACTCCGCACATCCACCTTGTCCAGCACAAGGGTCTGTAAGGAATCTAACCTGACCCTTTTGACTTCTCGAGATGTTTTAATGGTTCGACACATTCTAATTTGTAATGTTTCACGTTTGAGAATCGTACAGAAAATACGTATTTTGAAATGTGAACAGTTTAAATCGGAGGTGGCCCCCATCAGTGCACCAAAATGCCGAAGTTCCTGGCGAGACGGTTGATTTTTACACAACATTCACAGTTTTTCGATCTGGAAATGTTTAAGGGCTGGCAACTTTAAGGTTTAATTCGGAAAATCTCACAAATTTTGGGGAAATCCCTCCAAATTAAATTGAGTTTCTAACTCTGACCTTGTAAATTGTATGCAACGGTCAGTACATTTTAAGGAATACGAATTATATACGTAACAAATGAGTTAAACGCGCAACAGCCGAGTCGAGTTAGGTTGTGAAGTTTTCTTTTTTTTTAATTATAAGCTATTCTTTTCATTAATAACACGCATTTCACTAAACACTAAACAGCAGAGACGAGTTAGCTTGTGAAGTTTTCTTTTTTTTTTAATTATAAGCTATTATTTTCATTAATAACACCGCATTTCACTAAACACTAAACAGCAGAGACGAGTTAGGTTGTGAAGTTTTCTTTTTTTTTTAATTATAAGCTATTATTTTCATTAATAACACGCATTTCACTAAACACTAAACAGCCGAGTCGAGTTAGCTTGTGAAGTTTTCTTTTTTTTTTTTTAATTATAAGCTATTCTTTTCATTAATAACACACATTTCACTAAACACTAAACAGCAGAGACGAGTTAGCTTGTGAAGTTTTCTTTTTTTTTAATTATAAGCTATTCTTTTCATTAATAACACGCATTTCACTAAACACTAAACAGCCGAGTCGAGTTAGCTTGTGAAGTTTTCTTTTTTTTTAATTATAAGCTATTCTTTTTATTAATAACACCGCATTTCACTAACACTAAACAGCAGAGACGAGTTAGGTTGTGAAGTTTTCTTTTTTTTAATTATATGCTATTCTTTTTATTAATAACACACATTTCACTAACACTAAACAGCAGAGACGAGTTAGGTTGTGAAGTTTTCTTTTTTTTAATTATATGCTATTCTTTTTATTAATAACACCGCATTTCACTAACACTAAACAGCAGAGACGAGTTAGGTTGTGAAGTTTTCTTTTTTTTAATTATATGCTATTCTTTTTATTAATAACACACATTTCACTAACACTAAACAGCAGAGACGAGTTAGGTTGTGAAGTTTTCTTTTTTTTAATTATAAGCTATTTTTTTCATTAATAACACGCATTTCACTAACACTAAACAGCAGAGACGAGTTAGGTTGTGAAGTTTTCTTTTTTTTAATTATATGCTATTCTTTTTATTAATAACACGCATTTCACTAACACTAAACAGCAGAGACGAGTTAGGTTGTGAAGTTTTCTTTTTTTTAATTATAAGCTATTCTTTTCATTAATAACACGCATTTCACTAAACACTAAACAGCAGAGACGAGTTAGGTTGTGAAGTTTTCTTTTTTTTAATTATATGCTATTCTTTTTATTAATAACACACATTTCACTAAACACTAAACAGCAGAGACGAGTTAGGTTGTGAAGTTTTCTTTTTTTTAATTATAAGCTATTCTTTTCATTAATAACACGCATTTCACTAACACTAAACAGCAGAGACGAGTTAGGTTGTGAAGTTTTCTTTTTTTTAATTATAAGCTATTCTTTTCATTAATAACACGCATTTCACTAAACACTAAACAGCCGAGTCGAGTTAGGTTGTGAAGTTTTCTTTTTTTTAATTATAAGCTATTCTTTTCATTAATAACACGCATTTCACTGAACACTAAACAGCAGAGACGAGTTAGGTTATGAAGTTATCTTTTTTTAAAATTATAAGCTATTCTTTTCATTAATAACACGCATTTCACTAAACACTAAACAGCAGAGACGAGTTAGGTTATGAAATTCTCTTTTTTTAATTATATTGTTTTCATTAAAACACGCATTTCATTTAACACTCAACAGCAAGGTCGAGTTAGGTTATCGAATTCTCTTTTTTAAAAATTATATTTTTATATATATTGCAAAAAATATTTTGCTAAAACATTCCACATAGAGAAGGTGGATTGAACTCATGTATGTTGAAAAATACAATATTTCTCTCCATGCGACGCAACCAATACGATATGTTAGTAACACCTACTTTAGTGCCACGAGATAGAGTGTCTGCTAATGATTCAGGCTGTCGAGACCTTTAACCTACAAGTCAGCCATCTTTGTCATTCGGCAGTTTGGTACGTCGGCAGATAGACCACAACCCGTCATGCGCGACAAGATCGCCGTGATAAAAAACACTGTTAGCGCCGTGACAGCGATTGTTTTCAGCTGTGCGAAGTTTCCACGTTCGTCCATTATTCATTTCCTTAATTTCTATTATTGTGGAATTAGTAAAACCGGTTTTCGTAACGCCATTATCGATACCGATACTGTCACTATTGAAAAGACAATATCGATGACAATCAGTATCGTGACATCTCTAGTTGAACACTCTGCCGCAAGATGCCACCAGAAGCGAGCGCTCACGTAGCTCTTATAAGGGTTATCATTCTAGTACGTTTATATTCAGTGGTTCTGGTTTTATAGTCGCAATCAGCGTTGAAATCTGCATAAGCAGTCTATTGGATACGAAAATAAGTGTATAATAACGCTGGTTATGGTTATTGTTCAGATTTTCATTCTAAGCGTAACGTAAAACAGTGTATTACGATTTCGTTACTTCGCTTCCATCACGTCGGCGAGACAGCTGCGTGTTGTGAAGTACTGTGCCATTCATTTCCAGCGCTCCCGCAGTCTCAATCATAACTCTGTTTAGGCTGTATAAATATACACAGTGCTGTAAGTTATACATGGCTTGAAATAGACAAACCTTTGCTTACTGGCGGTATATTTAGCCTTTTTACTGGTAGACTATCGTCGACGCGGCTGCTTCGCTCCGGTGCGCACGCGCAGCATCTGACGTGAAGTTGGAACGCTACAGCGTAAACATATTGTATTACACTGGGCAGTTAACCGCCGATCGATTGTGTGGATTTCGGGATTCGATAAAACAAACGATCGAATCACACCCCTAAACTTTATAAATCGATACCCGGGTGCAATTTTCATTGGATTTATTGATTTTTTCCCGACTACGTTCTTGTCGATTTTGAAATAATCGCTGCACGCAGCTGTCTCGCTGACGTGATAGAAGCGAATTTCCAAAAATTGCTTTTTTAAATCGTACCCTCGTTTTTAAAACTATTGGTACCGCCACCATAAACAGCATTCAAATCTTTGTATTAGCATTTTAAACTTTCAGATTGCATTGAAAGTGAAACCATGACCGCCGTCAAGTTGAATCGTTTAATTTCAACAGATTTTGATAATCCGTGCAATCTGTAACGGTGATTGCGGTGATGAAATCGGATTTTGAATATTACTTGAGACAAAAAAACACGATTTTTTGAAGATTTGAGATGGCCTGGCCGCCATTTTGAAACCGTTGAATGGATATATATTTTGAACCGTTCAGTAAATATATCTATTCACCTCAGGGTAGCATAGAGTTCACCAAACTCTGAACTCACTTTAAGTGAAGAAAACGCACGTATTCATAATAATATTGTTACCGTCATTTAGGCTTAAGATACTTTCGTATAAAATATAAATAATAGAATTACCTCAATAAATGATCTGTCTGTATGAAAATTAAATAAGAACCAATTTGTAGGGGAATAAGAACGAAAAAAAGGAAAAACTCAACAATGGGTAAGCCATTGTGAAGTTTGATTATCCTGGTCGAAGAGAGAGAAAGACCAGAATCATTATTTTAAAAAAAGAAATAAACATCAATTAAACAAATTAACAAACCAACTTGAGACTGCACTACAACGTCCATTTTATTTAATATTCAGCAAAATTCAGTTTACAGAATATAATAAAACAAAATATTTGGTAACATAATTGTAGGCGTGATTATAAACTTGTGAGTGACACTTTTAATACAAAATTCAATACTCTACCAGTGGAATTTAATCAGGCTTAAAGACATAATTAATAATAAACTTTTTAAAAAATCAGTGCAAATTTACAGACTGTTCTAAAACCTAATGTACAGCAGCCTAAAAAATCAGTGCAAATTTACAGACTGTTCTAAAACCTAATGTACAGCAGCCTAAAAAATCAGTGCAAATTTACAGACTGTTCTAAAACCTAATGTACAGCAGCCTAAATTTAAATTAATTTTATTTTGTTAAATCATCCACAAATCACCTCAGATCTTTCACCGTACATCGCCCATCTAGTTAAGTCAAATGAAATGTTAGCACAGCCTTCAGAATTTATTTGTAGGATTCCACAAAGAGTTTGTTTTAAGTAACGTTAAGTGATTCTGAATATAAAAGCTAGCCGAGGCATAAACTGAACATTGAACCCGAGATTTGTCATATTATAAAACAAAATAAATAAATCAATTATTTCTGTAAATCACACACATATCGTACGATTGATTTATTTATACGAACTTGGCCTGGTTATTATCATCGTCGATTTTCGTGCCAAGTTTGGAGAAATCTGAACGAAATTGCGAACGTGATCGTGCTAAAACACAAACACACACACACACACACACACACACACACACACACACACACACACACACAGCCACAGTTATATTTTAACGACCTCCTCAAAACGTTATCTGGATGTCAGAATCGGAGATAATTTCAAGTCCCTGGTCTGGGTCTTACTATAACGGCGCTCCAGTAGCTCATATTTGCATTGGAAATTCGCTAAAAATCACTTGTTGCGATTTATGTACAACAAAGTGGAAAGTTTATATATTATAGCTAGTGTATTCCAGTGTTGTAGTCTTCGGGAGAAATAGAAGTCCGGGCGTTTACAGGTCAGCCGCTGGCTGGCGAAGCACTTTTCCGGTTCGGAATGGTAAGAATTCGCTTCTTCTTTACAGTTGGCTGGACTTCTCCTATTTCCTCCCGAGCAAGTTGTGGTGTCTTGTACAGTTGGTCTGGGTGTCGATAGGCAATCGTGTAGTTGTTCTGTACTGGGTGGTCCTCATCGATGTTCTGCCCATTATGGCGGGAACCATAATTTCTCAGAATTCCATTGTTAAACTAGAAAAAGAACGCAGCAATCAGAATGAAGCTATTGTGTACTGGAGATGCGGTGTGGTGCGCCGGCAGTAATGTCTGATCAGTAATGTGATAATTTAGCCTACTATAGACCCGAGATATGCGAGCACTGCGAATAAATCAGAAGCGAGTATTGGTTGACGTGAGTGCATTAGGTTTCACAGGCGTAGGCTGTTTGAAAGCCGGGAAAGAAGTTTGGCATGGATGTTTCTCGGTATTACTAAGCGGAACTAGGTTGTGTAACTCGGTTCCTATGTTCTTTAGGTGATGTTATCAGTCTAAAAATAATTACATTTTTTCTTTGTGTTTACTTACGGCCAAACAACTGTCGTCTGCTGCGTGTCTGAACTGCGCACAACGGGGTTCTTATGTTCGAATCGCAGTAACTCCCGTTGTTTTTCTTTTACCGTTAACGCTGATCCCTAGTTTTCATTAGTCTAACTAGCATAAAGTATGGATGTGTTAGGATAAAAATAATAATAAATTGTAGAATCACGTGAGGTGTATAAGAAGAAAGGAAAGGATACACGGAAAGCTTTAGGGAAGCTGTCGTTGATTAAATGAAGAAAGGATGACCTCATTGCCCTTTGGTCGCTTTTGACAGGCAATTTCAGAGTGGATGTCGATGCAGTTCATTGCTTTCGGATTCATAAAAGAGTATAATATCGTATCATGTAGACCCTTGTTGCCTTCTGCTTACCTTTGCCATTATAGTACTGTCATTTAGGCCTACATATAGCGTGGTTACGATACTACATTGTCCAGTATATGTCTCGGGCTTGAACAGGCAAACCCACTGCCCACTGCTGGTCGTTAAAATTTATATACATGTATAAATCGATTTTGGTAATAGCTCGTTTGGTAACCAGCAAAATTCGTTCGACAGTTTCAAAATGGCGGCCATTTCAAATTTTTAAAGCTCATAACCATTTTGTCTTAATGTTGAAAATTTCACTACACTGTCGTCATAGTCGTTGAAAACTGCGTTACAAATTACCAATTTGAATGCTGAAATTCCATTTTGACGGCGGTCAGGGTTCATTTTCGATGTAATTTAAAAGTTTAAAAATAATAAATTTAATAGATTTTAATGTAGATGGTGAAATGTGAATTTCAAAAAGGTTTAATGAACAATATTTATGGAAATTCGCTTCCATCACGTCAGCGAGATAGCGATTATAATATTATTTTCCAGTTAAAATTTGGCAAAGTACTGTGCTAGCATTTTTTATCAAAAGTGGCTGAAATTCCGCCCGTAAGGACTCAATGTAATTGTGCTAGTATCTCTCCGGTTTGTGGGAAGGTAACAGAAACTTTTAAAAAAAATGTTGAAGGCGAAATTTTTAGACCCAGTTTATCAAAATCAGGCTTGGCAGATTTGCTTATATTCGTAAGTGGTAGTAACAGCATGGCCCGTGAAATTCAGACGTTTCCATCGTGATTATCGTGGTACATTGTACACATGAATAGATGTAATGTTCAGCTAAATATTTAATTTAAAAAACTAGCTAGATTTTTAAAAATCCAGCTTCGAGTATTTTACAACCCTCTTCTATTCACCTACGTTAAAAATTTCAGGTCTCAAATTTGTACACGCACACACGCACGAATACATAGATCACTTCCTTCTATTAATATAGCTGTACAGAAGAACCATAATTCAAGTATGTGTATGGACAAAGTTTTAAGGCAAATATTTGAGCCCGTTTTAAATAAGAAAGTTTGTGCATTGTCTTTTCCCCCCACATATCAGTGACTCATTAAAGAAATACCCAGTTACATTGTACACAGGTCGCCGCTAGTTATATTGTCGAGCTGTGCGCATGCGCGTTAAAGACCTGGCATTGGATTACCCCATGTCCAAAAATGGCTACACGGTTTAACCCCGCGGTGCGCGCGCATCCCGCTCCCCGCTCCGCCCCGCCATGGTAATTGACCCAATTAATAAGTGTGCCAAATTATTGTCCGGCAGTTTTATATTACATAAATATTTTGGCGTAATCTTCAAATGACTCAAACCCCTCCCCCCAGCGTCTGCACGGTAATAATTGCATTTTGTTGACGAAATTAACGTCTGTATCAGCTTACTCGAAGGAATTACATTGCGTTTGGTGGTTTAGGTCTGCGTTACGGTTTTATTTAAATTTAGCAGGTCTGCCAACTGTCTCGATTTTGAAACGGTTTGTCCCGCAGCAATACCAAAACGTAGGGAATGGCTTTTTAGACTGTGCTAGTGTATTTTCCAAAATACTTTTTAAATGAACATTTGCAGTCTATTTAATGACATTGCTTAAACAACCCAGAGATAGCTGTGAAAAGATCTTTTTAGCTAATTTCCATCGGAAAAAAGCTGTTGTGGAAAACCCAGGTCTGCGACTTCAAAATTAGCGCCGATCTAGATCACTTTTTGAATGGTGTTAATATTTTTTAAATATTTTACTTTTAAAAAAATATGATTTTTCCACTGTTAGCGTTAAAATCTGTGTGTTAGTATTTAAAAATTTCAAAATAAATTGAAAATAAGTAATCTTAATGAGGTGAATGTTCATTTTCGTGTTTTCAATGTAATTCATAGTTTAAAGTGCTATTGCACAGTACCGGACACCTTAGCGTTTTTCAAAATAACCTTTTTTAAACTAATGTAAGGAAATAAAAGTGCAACAATTAAAAGGTCAAATGTTTATGTATAACAAAAAAATAACACTGTTACAAAAAACAATATTATAAAGAATGAAATGAACAAGTGAAAAAGTATCAATTTTTTTTACGTTTATAATTGATTTTTATAATTTTTTTTTACGTTATAAAATTATAATAATTTTATAATTGATTTTACGTTTATAATTCAGGCAAGTGTCTGAAGACGGTCAAAAACATATGCCCAGTACCGGACACTTTGATAAATCATTTATTACTAGGTAAACAGGTATTTTTTGCTTACAGATGGTATACTTTATCAATCATTTTGTTATTCTTATTAAATACAACGTGTTACAACAAATCATTAAAGTTTTTGTCAATAAGTTGAGCAATTTTCACATTTGTAGTATAGGAGATTTTCTTGAGCTGTGCAAGCAACATGTGCCCAACCTTTGCAAGATGTGCACTGTATCCAGTCCTGTTGTCTCTCTGCATACTATGTACTCAGTAATACTATCTTGATTGTTAAAGTTTTCTTCTGTGGATTCCTTCTTTAGGACGTTTGTCTTAAAGTGCAGTTAAAGTGACGGTAGAAACACGTCACCTACTGGTGACGTTGATTGTTAACAACACAGTAACGTTCCTTCCCCTTTCTCCTGACGTCATTTTGCTAACCTGTTTTCCCTTTTTGAGATAAAACCATTGCTGCATTTTCATGAACTACAGACACGCCTGTTTCGTCGCAGTTAAATATTTTGGAGGGAACAAACTGAAATGTTGTTAAAATAGCTTCATACTTTTTAAAAAGTCAACTCATTCTTTGTTGAAACCAACAGTTCTCTGAATACTTGCTAACTGAGGTTTTCGCAATGAAATCTCTTGATGGCGGCTTAAAAATTCATAGTAAAATTTATCACCGGCTGTCTTTTTTCTTTATTGAATTGGTGGGGAATTTTAAGGTTTTCAGCCATTTCAAATGCAAATCTTAAAAGTTCTTTTCATTCATTGGCATCATTCTGTTATCTAGATCTATCAAATGCTCAATTAAGCTTGATCAACTAAAGCTCTTCTGAAAACATCTGTCTGAAGCGACCAAGCTAGGGCTTCATGTTCACATTGCCACCATGTTTCAGAAGTTTTATTCTGTCTGCCAAAGTGCTTTTTGGAACTGAAAAATGAAATGAAGCCTCTCTTTATTCCCATTTTGTTAGATAAAACCTGCTCAATAGCATTTTCGTAGTACCTTCAGACCAAATTCCCTTCTTCTTTTCTTTATTTATAGTGAGGGATTGACCTGGATATTTAAAAAAATATATCAGTACGCTGTACGGTCGTATAACACAACAGTTTTAGTGTCCGGTATTGGGCAAATGATGAATGTGAAGTATCGAAATTCATAACCGTAAATCAACGTTTTAAACTGAAATTTACATACTGCTTCCTATTCATTATGAAAGTGGAGTTAACCCAAAACACATTCTACTTACTAAGTGTGGCAGAACAGAAGCTGAAATCTACCGCCGGGAATCAACCAGCAGGGCAAAAACTACTCTCTCACTTATTACTCAGACAATAATGATGCGACACTACTGAGAACTGTTCAACAACATTGGGTGACAAAGAGCTTTTTGTGCAAAAGTTAATATACTATATCTATTGGTGTTTTTAAGAAACACGCTTTGTCCGATACTGTGCAAAGCTCTCCTAATTATTTGCAGATTTTAATGCGGGTTTTGAATATGCAGTCACATTTTCATAAGATAGTAAAATGAAAAAAAACAAGCTGTTGAGGTTTGATTCCATCACGGTTAGCGAGACAGCTGCGTGCCGTGATTGTGTGTAGTAGTCTACCCGTAGCGTTAAAACTATTGATCCGACATGTGTTAGCCGCTTGTTGGACACCTGGTTTGCAAAAACATCAGCTGGCGTTGCGAATTCAATTCAGGAAGGGCAACACAAATTAGTAGCAAAGTTGGTATTGGGTTTCTGATTCTAGAGGGTTCTAAATCTCTGGACCCACTGTACCAGATTTCAAGCTTTGTGGATTAAAGGTTTGTACGTATTGGTCATTGAACGTAAACGGACTAGAAGTACAGCCACCATTATAAATACGGTTAACACTTTGCCACAAAATTAAATAATAACAATTAAATTTGACTGGATAAGTATTATAATGGCGTTTAAAATAATTTCAATAATACCAATACATAATAAACGTGTACCAATATATAATTAACGTATAAAACATCACTGTTGTACAGTTTTCGCCTCGGTGGCCTAGTTGATAGCGTACTGGGCTTTCACCTCGAGAACCCGGGTTCGATTCCCGGCCAGGGCTTGGCATTTTCATACGCTATAAATGATCCCATCGTCTGCATTAGCCCAAGTGTGCACGATAATCGGACGTTAAAAAAAAAAATACAGTTAAAACTTGCCACAAACTAAATACTAAATAAATATGTTGGACTGGGTAAGTGGTATAATGACGTTTAAAATAATTTAAATATTTATTATTCACACCTACCAATTTATAATAAACGTATAAATACATCGCCGTTTTACAGTTAACTCTGCCACAAAACTAAATAATAATAATGAAGTTGGGACTGAGTAAGTAGTGTAATGGCGTTTAAAACACTTCAAAATTGTGCTCAATATCGGAGGCTAAAGTCCAAGTAGTTGTACTATCTGCTGCTACGAACGCTTTAAGCTGCAAAGACAAGGTGGAAGACGTTTGAGAAAATAGGCAACATTGTTATCAATTTAACTGTAGTTGAACACTGCCGCAAGTGCCACCAGCAGCGAGCGCTCACGTCTCTCTCATAAGGGTCACCATTCTTGAACGTTTATATTCAATGTTATTAGTAAAATTGAATGTGCGGGCCACAGGGACAAAAAATTATATGGTCTGTAGATACCGTATATGATGTTTCATATGTGAAGTGTTAACGTTCTTTTTTATTACGAGAAACAGGATTCTGCAGTATTCCTAATTTTGCCGCTCACCTGTAAAGCTTATTGTGCTTTACCCTCGTTCGCAGGTTCGTCTGTCGCAGTCCAATCACAGGTTTTTAGAGAACCGTGAGATGATTTAATGTCCTGTCCCCCCTTCCGTAGAATGCCTAGGGATTCAAATACTTTCCTGTTCAAGGCTGGACAGTCATTACGTGCTGCACAAGTTAGGGATGTGCCGATATTGCATTCATTACGATGCTTTATCGGAACAAAGTATCGATAATATCGGATGAAAAGTGTCAGTACGCGTGAGATTGGGAAACTGTTTTGTTTTAATAAAATATTTACACTGATAATAGTAATAGTCTAATTAAACGTGTTATTATTTGTAATATCAATTGACAAATACGGTGTTTTAATAAGAATATTGTTTCAGTGATACGTTTAGGAGTTGTAACATAAAATTCGTGAAAATTACATTTTATTAATGTCAAAAAACTAAATACATATTATTGTTAGCACTCTCACGTTAGCAATTTTTGTCAGATTTTATTAAAATTTGTCTTAAATATTAATTTGACTTGTCAATAGCTCGACAAGTTTGTTTTTCCATCCAAATCCGTACGACCGTTTGAAAATAGCAGCCATTCAAAATATTTGTTTAGCTAAACCATTTGTCGTGTTTTCTCTTCCTTTTTATTTTAATTACGATAATTTGTTCGAAAAGACGACGGAGTAACATAGGTAGTTTTTAACAACATAACCTAAAACTTATTATAGCCTATCATCTGTTCAATGAAATCAGCTGATTGTAAAGAAATTAATATAAACAACAAATTAACGATCAGTTGTGCTGTATTGAATTATAACCTTCATAAATTTTAGGTTATGAGTTAAAAACATAACCTAAAACTTATTATAGACTATCAGCTGTTCAATGAAATCAGCTGATCGTTACGAATTAATATAAAACAATTATTCCTTTACTATAAATATCAATATAAATTTGTGCACTCGCATCACGCGATGCGCAAAATCCAACATCACAACCAGCCCTAAAACATGATAAATGTTAAAAAAAATTGATTTCACCATCATAATGAGCGTTTCTGTGGATATCTAGTATGGTATACAAATGGTTCCAAGACAAAGACAAACACTGATGCTGGAATGTATTGCCTAAAATCAAGAGCAAAAAAAGCTGTTTCCCTGGCACAGTATGGAACATTATTCCCGGTTGAAGTAATGACCATTAATAACTGTCTTCGGTAGAATTTGAGCCTTCAAGAAGACTCGTATTCATATTTATACTGATAATCAGTTAACATTTGCGGTTCCTGTAATGTAATTTGACCTTTACGTCGTGTGGGAGGCGCGTAAAGCAGCATATAGATGCAGAAATGTGGTCTGGCTGTCCTCAACTTTAAGGCATGGTAGAATCGCAGAAAAAAAACAATGACTCGATTCTAATGTAGGAACTGATGAAAAGGCCAAATGACACTTGGTTTCTAGACCCTATGGTGACATTTGAGGTGGAAGATTGTGTGTTGGAAAGTTCTGAGAGACCTAGTATGGTATACAGAAGGTTCCAAGACAGACAGACACTGTTGCTGGAACGTATTGCCTGAGATCAGGTGTAATGAAAGTTGTTCCCCTGGGACAGTATGCAATAGTAATAGCCGTTAATGACTGCGTTCGGGAGAATTTGAAACGGGTCTTGAAGAAGACTTGCATTCATATTTATAATGATAGGCAACAATCGAAGTACGTGTGGGTCCTATATATTCGATCCAAGCTGGTCTGAGAGTGTCGGGTGAACCTCAGTGCTCTGTCCCTGGGAAACCGGGTTACTCTTTACTGGCTTCCGGGGCAAAGGGGAGTTGAGGGTAATGAAGAGGTAGATCAACTTTCTGGACTAGGATCTGCATCTGAGTTTATAGGACCCGAGCCTGGTTTACGGATCTCTGTTATTGGCCGGTTGGATTAACGAGCAACACCAGGCAAATGGAACAACCTTCATGGGCATTCCCACAGCAAGCGCCTGTGGGTAAGGTGGACTAAAAGCGCATGGAGGACTAAAAGGGGTGGCATCTTAGGCAGAGCACCACTCAGGAAAATCGTGGGGCTCATTACAGGACATTGTGAACTGAGTGTGTACATAACAGGATAGGTATGTACCACGGAGAAACCGTGTGTAGGTTGTGCAGTAAAGTGTGTGAGGCTCTTGCTAGCAGGAGGTTAAGGGTTCTTGGTTTCCAGGATCCTAACAACCAGGACCTCCAACAGGATGAGCTAGTCAGTGGATTGTTGGAACTTACTAAGGACACCAATCTGCTGAAATAGTATTCAAGAGGTTTAATTGCACAATAGGTCAGTCGATCGCAGTGCCTGGGGTTTTATAAGATATACTTTTTAATCTGAGCTAATCAGCGTTAAAATCTGCATAAATTAGCATTCAGAATGTCTAAATTCTATTGAAAATACGGAAGTGCGAATCTGACGGTGGTGTTGTCATTTAATTAGACTAATGTCCCCGCAGAAAGTCTTTGTAAACATAAATGTTAATACCCCGGAATGAAACAGTGTATGTGCTGCATTCTGTGATGTACCTAATGAACTCTTTTGGTTAATAAACGTACGTTTGAGTAATCAGTCATATGGTCGAATAAAATCTTGTTCATAAAGTTAACGTAGGCATTTTGTCACTGGGACGAGGCGCTAAGGGAAAAAGCTAGTATAAATGCTTGATGACATATTTGGACATAAATATATATTGTTAGAAGGAAACCTGTCAGATAAATGACCTGACTGACTTGTATTATATTTCATACATTTTGTTCATATAGATTGTTTTAATGTTCTGTAATCCAGTCAGATACTACTTTTCATATATTATTACCGCTAAGCATTCCAATCGGGTTTGTGTCAAAAATAAAGAACTGCGTTATTGAAAACATAGGATACCTACAGGTTCGTCAGAACACCAGGCAACTCTCACGCCTCGTACTTTTCCACTTTAAGGTTTTACAGTAAAATAAAACCGACTTAAAACCGATAAAATGTTTGTAAACAAAATTTCAGGAGCAGATTGCAGCACAATGCAGGCATATGTAACAAATAATTGTGTGTGTACCAAAACAGCTGATTGCTAAAAAACATTGTTTAAAGTAATATTTAAATTATTACTGTATATAAGACTTAAATAATTATTCATCCAATAAGTTTTGAAAGTTGAATCGGCCAGTTCTAATATGTAAATGTTATTAAATAAAAGACTGTGTTTTTAGTAAACAGAAACTACTATAGCCTAATTTAGGTATGCAATCTAAAATCCGGTTATAGTAGGTTTCATGTGTAAATATTTCAATAATGTACAATGTTAGAATTCATTCTTTTTTTTAGGTTGTAGGCCTAGTTTTAAATACGAAAGTAGAATAAAGTATGGCCTGTTGTATTAAATAATCTAAATATAATAGTGACATTGCTTTATTAACAGGTTATACAAGTATTAAATATAACATATATGGTTTTGTACGGTTTTACTTAGGAAGATATGCGCAGCAATCTTAAAATATAGGTATTTAATTGAAGTTTAGTGTATTACAATAATTAAATACCAGCCAGTGGTATTATTTGAATTATTTTATTTACAGAACTCACGTTTTTTACGTGCAACCAATAGCGAACCTCTTTTTATTTTCGTTCATGTACCAACAAGGGAAGTTATGATTGATGCATATTCCATAGGTCACTTCGAATATTGTTTACAATGTGGGGGTATAACACTGTTCAATGTCTTGTTGTACATTGTTGTATATTATTCGTTTCTTTTTCCCGGTAACAGCGAAACGTCGCGTAGGCCCACTAGTTAAATATGCCTTGATATTTGGATTGAGAATGTTCTCAACGTACAGTGTATGTGTATTACGGAATTTGACGCATTAGTATGCAATTGTTTCAGTTGTAGTTGGCCGTTTGTGGCACGAGGTCATATCAAGACACATTACTGAAGGCCGTTAGTGATAATTTTACTGTGCGTTGTCAACCGATATACTGACTTTGTGAGTTAACCTGTTATCGAAAAGGACAAGTTATACTTATCGGGAAATATTAGAGAAAGTCGTTAAATGAAGGCGCATAAATGCGATCCAGTAAGAAATTTCAACTGCAATTTAGGTACCTATTTGGTAATGAGTAAGTCTTTCGAGTGATTCGGTTCAGTTTGATCAGTTCACTGAGATGAACAGGATTTGATATACGAGACGCTTTTCTGGTTGGGTATGGTTGCAACAAAATATAGGTAAGATATAATAGTGCTTGCAAGTGCAGTCCATTAACAAATACCGTTGCAATTTAAGTATCGATTTAGTAATGATTAAATTTTACGAGTGACTCAGTTCAGTTTGATCTGTTCATTTAGATGAACAGGATTTGGTATACGAGACACTTTTCCGGTTGGGTATGGTTGCAACAAGATATAGGAAAGATATGATAGTGCTTGCAAGTGCAGTCCATTAACAAATACAGTTGCAATTTAAGTATCGATTTAGTAATGATTAAATTTTACGAATGACTCAGTTCAGTTTGATCTGTTTAATTAGATGAACAGGATTTGGTATACGAGACACTTTTCCGGTTGGGTATGGTTGCAACAAGATATAGGAAAGATATGATAGTGCTTGCAAGTGCAGTCCATTAACAAATACAGTTGCAATTTAAGTATCGATTTAGTAATGATTAAATTTTACGAATGACTCAGTTCAGTTTGATCTGTTTAATTAGATGAACAGGATTTGGTATACGAGACACTTTTCCGGTTGGGTATGGTTGCAACATGATAAAGGGTTGATATAATAGTGCTTGCAAGTGCAGTTCACAAAGAAATGCTATTGCAATTTAGGTATCGATTTAGTAATGAGTAAATCTTACGAATGACTCGGTTCAGTTTGATCAGTTCACTTAGATGACCAGGATGAGACGCTTTTCTGATTGCAACAAGATATAGGGTAGATATGATAGTCCTTACAAGTGCAGTTCACAAATAAATGCTATCGCAATTTAGGTAGCGATTTAGTAATGACCAAATCTTTCGAATGACTCGGTTCAATTTACAGGATGTGTAATTCGTCCGGGTGGACGAGACGCTTTCCCGGTTGGATATGATTGCAGCAAGATATGATAGATTAGGTCAGAGTGGTAACGATTTGATCCTCCCTCCCAAGAAAGCTAGTGTAGCGTGTAGTGTGTCGTCTTCCTCGATGTTCTGCCGAAGAGCGATTATTTATAGTGAGAACAATGTAAATTTGCCAAAAATCTAATGTAAAACTAGAAAAAGAGCGTACCTCAACGAACGCTATTGTTTACGGGAGATTCGAAATAGTGCGCCGGCAAGAACTGCCTGGGCGGAAATGTGAAAAGCGTAGCGCACTTTAAAACCACTTTAGAATCCGCGTACACTGCGAACCAGTCGCCGAGTATTTGTTACTGGAGTGCAGTTAGGCACGTAGTGGTACGGTTTTAAAAGTCGGTAGAGAAGTATTAAGACTACTGTAGATTAAGCGATACTGTAGATGGTATCACACAAAACTGAATGTACACAACAAGTTCATCGGTATTTGGGAATTGTTAACTGAGTTTATACTTCAAATTTATAACAGTATCGCGCAGTGTACATGATATGCCGTTTTTTTGCAGCGGTGTTGCCAGTTTGTTTATACTTTTTATTGTTAGAGGTAGAGGTTAAGCGATTTGGCTATATTGCTCAATGTGTTGTTATAGTGGCGCAGTCTAGCGCTGGAAGTGCAAAGCTTTGCTGATCTGATTACCATAATTTACTACGGACGTGAGAACACTGTAAATATTTATTTTTATGTGGTGTTAGCGGAACTAGTTGACCAAGTTTTTTCTTTGTCAACACACGATGATAATACAATTTCTCCTGTACTTTAGTAGTAGTTCAAAGAACTACCTTGCATATATTCATAACTAATTGCCTAACCTCCTTTCTGACGCTCTCGCAGCGTTTTCAGCCAGTTTAACCGGTAACCTTAATATTTATGAAAAGTGGTACTGAACCCGTTTTCTTTTCTTTTTTTATGTCCTTTCTCCGTGATGCGGTCAAAATTGTGATAGAATGAGCCGTTTAGCCAACATTACAGGGAATTACACTAGTTATCTATAAATGAAAGACCGCCATCTTGAAACGGAAATGAATGGAAAAGCTTACACATAAGTGGTTCGGGTTTTATACAAGGTACCTTTGTATCGAATTTCAAAATAGTCGATCTTTGCATTTGGGCAAACTGTGTAACAAACAAACCAAATACTAAAAGGTCTTGTTGGAACACTCGCTTCGCGCCATCAATTATTCACCACGGGAGTTGCACCAGCGCCTTACTGTGAATGTTAAATTCCTCTGATCGTATAAGAGTTGCTTCGTCATAGAAGCAAAGCCTGGGTCGTTTTCGAACATGCCCATTCTCAAAACCACACTCCGTTCAGGATCTTCCGACAAAAGTCCTGCAGTGTACATCTTTTAGGGATTAGACTTGTTGCCGTGAAAATTGCTGAGCACGCTTCTTAGAATACGAAAAGAAACTGCTTTGTAATCAGCTGTTGATTAAGAGCTTAATCAGCTGTTGCAGGTATTAAGTGATGCAAAAACATTTTACAGACTTTCTGACGTTTAATTATTATATTGTGTGGGTGGTTTGTGCGTGTCGTTATCGGTACAGGTAGTTCGTTTTATCGCGGCGCTTGAGCGAGTAGGCTTGTTCTAGGGAACTGTAGAGGAATATCTACGTATTACATTCTGTGGGTGGTTTGTGCGTGTCATTGTCAGTACAGGTTGTTCGTTTTATCGCGGCGCTTGAGCAAGTAGGCTTGTTCTAGGGAACTGCAGAGGAATATCTACGTATTACATTCTGTGGGTGGTTTGTGCGTGTGTCATTGTCAGTATAGGTTGTTCGTTTTATCGCGGCGCTTGAGCGAGTAGGCTTGTTCTAGGGAACTGTAGAGGAATATCTACGTATTACATTCTGTGGGTGGTTTGTGCGTGTGTCATTGTCAGTACAGGTAGCTCGTTTTATCGCGGCGCGTGAAACGAGTAGGCTAGTGCTAGAGAACTGTAGAGAAATATCTAATTATACGAGGTGTGGCTATTAAATAACGACACTGACGCTGCTACAGAAGTGTGCGCATGCGCCAAATGCCAGCTACCGACAGCTGATTATCTGAAGTCTTCTTTTTCGATTGCAGAGCCTTTCGCTTCTGTAAACAAATCAGTAAAACCTTAGCCTTCGTTTGCATAAGAGTTTTTTTTTGTTTCGCCAGAAAAAGGACAAGTGTAAGAATAGAGCAACGAATCGTCGTGAAATCTCTCATGAAATTTGGAAGAACCTCTACTGAAACTTATAATCTTTTGAAAGAAGTGTATGGCAATGAATGTTTATCGCGTGCACTTGTTTTTAAGTGGTTTAAGCGTTTTCAAGATGGCCGATAAGACGTACAAGATGATTCACGTCCGGGTTGTTCTTCCACGTCAAAAACGGGTGACAATATTGAAAAAAATCAGTAATCGCTCCGGTCTGGTAATCAGCGTCACTTCCTTCACGTTCTTGATGAACTCCGTGAAAGAATAAGGAAAAACTATCAGGATTGTGGAAGGATGTCATGGGTTCTCCGCCAAGATAATAATGCATCGGCTCATTCCGCACTGTCAAGAGATTTTTGGCCAAGTACAGCATCCAAGTGTTATACCATCCGCAATGTTCACCGGATCTTGCGCCTTGCGACTTCTGCCTGTTTCCTTAGGTAAAATTTACATTAAAAGGAAAAAGCTGTGAAAAAGAAAGCGGTAGGCATCCTGAAGGAGCTTACAGAAGACTTCGGACAAAGGGAAGGTTCGCTTGGGGCGTTGTAGGGAAAGAGGAGAGATGTGTATTGAAGATGATAATAAGTAAATGAAATCAAAATACAATGTTTTACAGCGTCAGTCTTGTAATTTAATAACCACACCTAAACACCATTAGTATAAGACATTATGTTAAAGGCACGATAGTTTCAATACGGGCTCAGCTTTTTCCTTCCCACACCATTCATTAATTCTTCGCTTGTAGGCTACATTTTGAGCCGAACGGCGTACGAACAGTTCGTTAAAGAATATTTCTGACTATGAACTTTCTACGATCCACGGGAAAAGAACCAAACTACCACGAACCACTAACGGTCTTGTTAAGTGAGTAGAATCATATCTTAATTCGAGGAACATTACGCTGTTTTGGTTATAACTTTTGCGGCTTTATTGGTGGCTAGTTTTTGCAAGAAAAAAAATGGAAGAGCAAAGTTGGTGGCACACTAGCCTGTAAAAAAAAACAATTTGGTTATTGAACCAAAAATAAAAATCATGTATTATGTTTTCTCATTCTTTTTATTTTAATTACGATAATTTGTTCGAAAACACGAGAAATTAACATAGTTAGTTTTTAACACAACCTGAAACTTATAACTTATCAACTATTCAATTAAATCAGCTGATCGCTACAAATAAATATAAAACAAGAGGTCTTTTACTATTAAATATTTATCAAAATTAAATTAACGATTCATTTCATGCATTTACATCGGTCAAACGTCTTCGTAGTTTCAGTAGTGTAGTGGTTAGTACGTGCGCCTCACGAGTGCAAAGTGCCCGGTTCTGTCCAGCAGAAGCACAGGAAATTTTAATTTTAATTTATTTAATATGAGACTTGTGACGCGCAAAATATGCTGTTATATATCAATATAAATTTGTGCACTCGCATCATGCAAAGTCCAACGTCACAACCAGCCCTGAAACATGATACATGTTAAATCCCCTGCACGGAGCTAATAATAATGGTCTGGAAATAAGCGGTCAGTGTAAGAATTTTGCAAGAATGTTCCTTTCTGACTTTCTGCAAGAGGTTGGACACCACATTTCTAAACAGGAAACGTATTTCGGCACTTGTTTTCCATCTTTTAAAATTTTGTTGCCAAACATATCGTCGTCGTGATTAGTATCCCACAGTAATGATATCGTTTTACAAACATGAATAAGTTTTTAGTAAATTTTCCTTTGGCCTCTCCGTAGTTAAATCAGACCCAAGTACAGTAAGTAAATAGAGCCACTCGGTTTGTGAGCAGAGGAAAACAACGATCTGCACACAACTCTGTCCCTACTCAAGTACGAAGTGCCTTTGTGTTCGTCCGTATTAGTGGTAGCTGAGACACTGTCACAGCGTCTTGCACTGAGCTGTGCCACATAGAGATAGATGGTAACGATATCACAGAACTGCTACTTTTTCACAGATAGTCAAATTTCACACATTTTTCTAAAGTGAATGGCTGAGTTCAACTGTTACTAACTGTGAACTGTGAACTGAAATATCTGAAATCGTCGCTTTGCCTTGCACATTTGTAATGAATTCACAGTTTGGTCCTACCTATCTACATACTAACTGTGAACTGTGAAATTTTCACGTTTCACACCTTTGTTAGTGCGGAATTACCGAGACGAGATAAATATTGATATTGCTAACTGCGCGCGCACAGTTGTTTCCCGCCAGATTTAGCTTGTTGTTGGTATTATTTATTTAGTACAGTGAATGTTTTTTTTGCAAAAGTAGTGTTGTGTAGAAGAATAATTGTATAGAAGAATTGTGTATTTGTGTGGATAAAATGCCTGATTTTGTTTTTTTTTTTTCCTGATTTATATTACCTATATGAAGAAGCAATAGCTACATAACAGATCAGCCAAGACATTATTTCACAGTTCACAGTTATTTACAGTTTAATTTAACAGATATTGAAAAGTAGCAGTATCAATTTCAGATATAACAATATTTCACACATATTATATCATCTCTAGTGCCACATCGAAGCTGTTTCGTATTATGCTGTGCCACAGATTGTGCGAGGTTGTGCTGCTTTTTGTATATAGTGCCACATAGTTTTGCCAGTCTCAGCCGTAATACTTACCCACAGCAAACATAAACTTAACCGCAAGGTGTGTGTGTGTGTGTGTGTGTGTGTGTGTGTGTGTGTGTGTGTGTGTGTGTGTGTGTGTGTGCGCGCGCGCGTAACATCAGGAAAATGTCATCAGATTGTGCTCGAAATTTGGTTTTGGTATCAAATCAAAATCAAAAGTGTGTTTGTTATGAATTGTGGATTGTCATGAAACTTTGGATATATACGTACAGGGAAATAGTGTGATCGATGTGCTAAAGCACTGGTCAGTCTACTGCGTTTCTGAACTGCGCACCTTATGCTTCTTAGTTCTAGCCGCGGTTACTCTCGTTGTTTTTCCTTTACCGTTAACGCTTTCCTCTTCCTCATTAGTTTTAACTGGCATAAAGTTTGGCGTAAAAAAACGCATCTTGGCACGGTTTAATAGTACTTTGTGAGTAAGGGATCTTAGGTTCGATACTGCCGAGAGTGTTGTTAAAGCTTAACAAAATAATTTACCGATATTTCATTACTAGTACTCTGATATTTGTAAAAGTATCGAGTAAAAAAATACTAAGTATCGAAAGAAAATTATAGATACTGGTGTCGGGGTATCGGTTTATCGGTGTTCCTATCCGCAACACTGTGTTTCACGTCTATATATGGCGTCGTTACGGACGTGCAAGATGCGTCCACAATGTGTAAATTACAACAAAACATTACGTTGTTATTTTTTAAAAATTTAGCTTCCATCGAGACAGTCGTTCGCAGCTGTTATCAATACAACCGTGTATAATTGCAAGTATAATATATAGTTTTTGTTGTTGTTTTTATTACTATTATTACTGCTGCCATTCCGTAAACCGCAAGCCGTAATAAGTAATAACTGTACGCCGAGATAAGATAATGCAGAAACATTTAATTCAACCTAATGTTGGATACGTCATTGTGGCTTCTCGACCACTTCCGGTTACAAGCCCATGCGATACTGGATTAGTCATCACATAGGATATCAAGTTATCGGTAGTAGAATACAAACTGATTGTCTGTTTATTCAATGAATGCAAGTAAACGGCGCAAAAATATTGCATACAATTTCTCTCGTGTTTCTGTAAATGTTTAATGTAAAGAGTTGGGAAACTGTCTCAGTGTAACTGATCTATATCTATAAAACAAAAGTATGTACATACGTTTTTCCAGATTAGAAATCTAAACTACAGCGTGGGTTTTCATGAAATTTTTCACACACACACACAAGATACTGGATCAGGTATTTTTGCAATTTCAGTCATCATATCCAAGTAATAATTGCGTAATTATCGCATTAATTATTGCAGTGCAGATGTACGCGGGCAGAAGTGTACAGTGCACTCTATTGTCTGCCTGGAATACTATCTATGATGGTCACAGATCATTCGATTACGCGTCATCGCCTAAACAGCACCGGAACTGAGTTACACAACCTAGTTCCGCGTACTAACACCGAAAAATATCTACGCTAAATTCTAGAACTTCTCTCTCGGCTTTCAAACAGCCTACGCCTGTGAAACCTAGTTCACGACTGTCAACCAATACTAGCTTCTGATTGGTTCGCAATGCCGGTATCTGCACCACTTGGCATCTACCGTACAAAATAGCTTCATCTTGATTGATGTGCTCTCTCTGTTATTACCATTGGATTTATGAGAAATTATGGTTCCCACCATAATTTCGAGTATAAATACAGATCGAAAATCGTTGTTCGGAAGAACTTCGAGTAGGACCGCCTACTGCAGAACTCCGTTAGTCTACTAACACTCGAAACTACAAGACTCCACAACGTGCTCTGGTGGAAAAAGGAGGAATACGGTCAGTTTTAACAAGATACGAATTTCCTTCACCTTACCATTCCGAATCTGAGTAGTGCCTCGCCGATCTGGTAAACGCCCGGATTTCTATTTTCCCGGAGACTACAACGACGTGTAGGTCGTCGTTCTTGATATACATGGCGTATTTACCGTTAGAATGCCACTATTTCGCAATCGAATCCCAGAAAACTGACAGATCCATCAAAATCCACCTTGCCAACCTTTATATAAATCGTTCAGTGATACAAATAAGTTAACGAAATCGGTCGAGGCAATGTGATTATGTACATCAAAGTTACTGATTTTTTCGAGTATCTTGTTCAAAAGTTTGTATAATACTTCAGTATGATTGTTTGGTACAGTCTCAAAGCAGGATACCATATCGAAGTCCATATCGCTTGCTTTTACAGAAACGGATATTAAAATGGGGGAAAAACAACGGCGGTCAGGGTTCTTTTTGTTCTTTTCAGTACTTAAAATCCATAAAATTCTGTCATTTGAAAATTTGCTACTCTTAATGTGAGATATATCTCCACCAAACGATAAGAAAATTCTGATAACTGTTTTTTGGAGATCTGTGAATTGGTATGTTTTTGGTTTATTGCGACATATACGTTTTGGCTGATTACATGTGACTACATACATTGGAGTAAAATTTGGTCAACGGTTTTGAGAGAATGAGATTGTTAACAGTTTTTTTGACCAAAATTAGGAGACATGGGTATAACAGATGTACTTTCGAAATTTTATCGAAATCGGTCAATTATTTTTAGTAAAGACCGGTAAAATTACACTATTTTGCAATAGTTTTTATAAAACTAACAGATCCATAAAAATACATTTTTTCCAGGATCGCCGATTTTTTTGTATACGTCGTTTGGCGAGATAAGGAAGCTGCGGAATCGGTCGTGTCAGTACGAATGTCAGAGTTTCTGATTAATTTCTTTGCAGCTTTCATAATTTAAATTTCAAAATAGATTCCTTATTATTTGTGCCCTAAATGGCTGCATTTTTGCCAATTTGATAGAAATCGTTTTTGGAGAAAATAGTTTTTTAATCTCGGGCTAAATTGTTAGTTCCGAAAGCATTTCCGGATGTGCTTGAGAACAAATGAGTGAATTTGTAGGGTTACAACTGCACAGCGACTTTTGTAGATCTATTGCGCCCTGAGATGTTTTGTATATTCCTGAGATGCTCAGTTAAAGTCTAGGATTTGGAGAGAATTGAAGGTGGGTAACTCCCACACTTCTAATTGGTGACTCCCCAGTTCCTTATTGAGGTGTTTTCAGATGCTTGCTCTGCTGATTCGCTTTCAGTTTTTATTTCTTTCGACCGTTACACGGAGGTTCTGCTCCATTTGGCCAACCTTTTTGTTGTGCGGTGAGATCCCGCTCTTTCTATTTTATGTTCTTATTTATGGAAACACGTACAAGTAGCTAAGGAAAGAGCCTTGCACTCATGGGTATACTGGGAGGTCCCAAGGCTCCGTTTGATACACCATTAGGCCGGTATCATTCACTCCATCAGCACGGGTCGTTTTATGCCTTAGTATTACCCAAGCTATGTAGAGTAGTGAGTGTGTATTAGTATGAGCTAGGTACGGTGGTATTACAAAGCCCATTAGCTGCCTCCGTCGGAATATCATTGAGAAACATGTAGTTTGGGCCAAAACGTAATTTTTGAAGTGACTATTTCTTATCGCTGGGTTTGGTTGTATGTTTTGCACAGGAAAAAATTCAGTTTGCCGTCACGGAAGGCTCTAATTTTTGTTTAGTGATTAATAAAATGTATTTTTGAAGTGAAAACTTGTATGGTCGCGGTTGACAAAACGTGGGTAAAAACATTTGCTTTCGCGTCACGCTTGAATCCTTAAGGCTTACTCACAGCATATATTGTTCTTGTATATATCTAGATTAGAAATGACTACTTCTAAACAGTTGATTTCGCACAATAGCTTCAATATCATTTCAATTTAGGTTATATTTATTGTTCTTATTAATCTTAAAAATGTGTATTTTCTAAAATAGTGTAGTTATTTAATGTATATGATCTATACCAATTTTTGAATGCCAGAATCACAAGTATTATGTTTATTATTATACTTAAACAGTATATCTGTCAAAAGTAGGATTATAAACTGATTGATTATTAAAGTCCCTTATATAGCCTGAGATACTCAAATTCGTAGTCTGTGGCAGTTTCAGTTAATTTTTACGTTGTGTACCTACACACACGCGAAATTTAATACGAAAATAATTTAAAAAAATGTTTTCAAATAATAATACGAAAATACATTTGCATGCCTCTGCATGCATCTGTATTTTTATAAAAATAATTAAATCATAATATAGAAAAAGTATAATCAGGCATGCCAAAAGTAGTCACTTCTGTCGGCCAGCCCCACACTGCCTAAGTTGTTTTAGTCTTGTAAGATGTTACAGCTGATACAGTGAATTTTGCAGACGAATTGTAATACGTTAACGCCAGTAAGTAACGGCAAAAAAATACAAAACACTCACCGTGTAACTTGCGCTGCGTGTCCGCGGATATCGCCGCACCAGCGCGTTGTTTATTCTTAGAAACTACCGGTTTATCGCCGAGACCTGCTTCCGATTGGTTTAACAACGTTTTGTTATTTTACGTCCACACGTCATACACTGCTTACTGGAATTTATTTCACGGCTCTGTTTTACAGTTTTGTCGGCATTGATGAATCACTCTATGCTAAACACTGAACAGTATGCGTTGCGGTTAAAATTAGAAGTAAGCTATTGTCTGAGAAATTTATCCGCGATGTGCTGTTCAGGTTCTGGATCGTTACAGTGCTTCATATCGTCTTACAACTTAATTTCTCATTCACCTTTCTCATCGTCTATCTTTTCACGTCCGGCTTCTTTGAGTCCTTTACACTGTTTTCCGTAGTTATCTTCTCCATTCGCTTGACCTTCCTTTTCTTAAAAGTACGTGCACACCAAAGAGGCATTTTCTGAAGAGGTACACACTCACGGGAACACTTCTGGAATTTGTTTACAAATATTTGATCGGTTTTAAGTCGGTTTTATTTTATCGTAAAGCCTTAAAATGGTAAAGTTCGAGGCGTGACTCCCTGGTGTTCTGACGAACCTGTAGGTACCCCGTATATGTATTTCAATAACGCAGGTAAATATTTTTTGTTCCAATTAAATCCGATCGGAATGCTAAGCGTAATTATGCATGAAAGATTATCACTGAAAATAATGAGAATATCATTCTATTTGGGAAGATTAAATAGTAAAGAGTTACAGAGTATTATATTTTTTAACGTACTAGAATGATAACCCTTATGAGAGATGTAAACGCTTGCTGCTGGTGACATTTTGCGGCAGTGTGTTGAACTACTGTTAAGTAATTAAATAGTACTGCCTATTTTCTCAAACGTCTCCACTCCTGTCCTAGCAGCTTGCAGCGTTCGTAACGGCAAATAGTGGAACTACCTGGTCGTTAGCCGCTAATATCAAGCACGCTTTTTTATAGGGGTGGTTGTACTTTTAGTTCGGTTATATTTAATGGTCATTCATAAATACGCAGTGATACGACAGAAAATCAGTTAGCCAACGTCCACTTAGAAATATCCCCCTTTAATACACGACCATGTACGTCATGCGGTGATGTAGCCTGGATGTATTTGGGGGAATACACCGAGGGGTCTGGAATACCCCTCCCCTATTCCATATAAGGATTCAGCAGGCCGTCTATCTGGAAAAAATTTTGAAAAACGATACCTGACACGTCATTGTAACGCTAGTTTCGAAGACCCTTTAAAGGTTAAATAGCGACCACATCCTTCAAAACTCTCTCAACCATTAAACTTTATTAAACACAGTAATCTATTCTGTGTTATATGAAATAGATCAGTTATTTGATTATATATTCTCAATGTTTTAAAATACAGGAAAAACTTAGTTACAATTTAGCTAATTATATTTGTTTAAAAAAAAAACATTACTCGTCCCAAATGGATTGCCAAGAATAATAATGATTAAGGCCGGGCGGCAACCAAATGCGGAGCGGAGCGGAATGAAGATGTACGGCAATCTGAGTTGTGAGTTTAAAAAACGCTTTTTATCTTTTAAATCTAAATATTTAACCTCTAACGGATTCTAGGAAATCACTATGTTTAAAACCCTTAACCTAGGTGACGAGAAATAGTAAGTTTGGAGGCGTGGTAAGCGTGGTGGGGGAAGCGGAGTCAGCTTCAAAACCGAACTGGGACAGAGTCGAAGTTACGCGGAGCCCAGTGACGCTGCTTGTCTCTGCTCTGCTCCGTTAGGTTTTCAGTGGCCGCCCGGCTTAAATCTAACATCAGTTTCTCTAATAAAATTGTAAACATTTAAATAAAATGTTGATATTTGTTTACTGTTTCTAAGTTTGTACAGTTTAGGTCATGAATATCTCGATAAAAAAGGTACAGGACCATTACAGTGTTGTAATTCGTAACGATCAGCTGATTTCATTGAACAGCTGATAGGATTGTAATAAGTTTTAGGTTATGTTGTTAAAAACTAGCTATGTTTTTATAAAAGATCAGTTGTTTTGCATTAAATCGTAACGATAAGCTGATAGTACAGAAATAAAAAAAGAAATAACTGATGCTCGGAGTTCGGCTCCGGTGTTGCCACGTCGTGCACTGTGTCTCTGGGAAAGTTCGGCTAGTCGCACCCTGAATGCATTGTTGTAACGTTGGAAATAAAAATATCAGGCGATATAACTACAAAAACAGTACTGTGCAACTATTATGGGAGGTTTTATCGATATCAAACACTTCGGTAATTATTTCAATGTATTGTTTATCACTGTTTCATGTTTTTACTGGAAATTTCGGGAAGCAGAATACAGCCGCCTGATCCCGCTTGCGTACGGGCACTGATTGAATGCTTGTTCCTGAATACTCCTCTTTAGTGTCCTGCACTGAACTACAAGGTATTTGTTATTTAATTGTAGCTCCAGATGGATCACCCAAGGACCAAGGAAACAATCGCCTCTGCAGTCGTGCCAGCAGCCTACGCAAGGCACTAATTACGTTTAATACGCTGTAACCCACACTGTATTGCCGAGCTGTACATCGTACACGTGTTACGTGTCTGCCTACTGGCACACTGGCTTTCAGGAATTTGTCTGTGAAAATTAAGCGATCATTGTGTGACATTATTGGAATTCGTTTGGATATACTGTATTTAATGTTTGATCTGTTTTTAATACTTAGTTTGAAATTAATACTGACGGAATGTGTACCTTTTTGCTTGATGATACGGCTGTCCGTTTGTTTTTAGACTTTCTTACCAATTGTAAATTTAATTTGCCTTAGATATTTTTTTTTAATTTTAAGGTGAAAAGCACATTGAGGCTATTATTGCCTCCCTAAATATAAGTGTGAGAGTAAAGTGTTAAAGTCGTAAGTGTAGTGTTGTAAGTGTAAGTGTGTGTTAGACTCGGGTACCGGGAGGGACGTCTAAATCCTCTCAATAGGTGCAGCTAGTCTGCACCCCCTGCAAAGGTTGCCTTAGATAGATACAAAATTGAAATATACAGTTGGTAAGAACAAAATATCTTTATGTAACCAAATTTTTCACTCAGTTATAAAAAAATTGCACAAAATTTATCAATTTTTTTATTATGAAGTTTAAAGTGTGAAACGTTATAAACAATAATTGCATTCACTCACTATACCAGTTTTGTACTACCACACATGTCTGCAGCAGTTAACGTGTGAAGTCCAGTCTTTCCCATTCAACAAGTCTGGCTTCAGCCGTCTTCTTCTGAACTCAGTTAGAACGTAGAATACCACAAATAAATTGAACAGATCTGTTTTGAGTTACACAAGGAACATTGTAAATCAGTACCATTGAATATAAACGTACTAAAATGTTAACCCTTATGAGAGCTTTGTAAGCGCTCGCTGCTAGTGGCATCTTGTGGCACAGTGTTCAACCACAGTTCAGTAAATAGAAAATAGTACTGTATATTTTCTCAAATGTCAGCGTTCGTAGCGGCAGGTAGTCCAATAAGTAATTGGACTTTAGCTGCTAATGTCGGCTTTTAAGGTCTGAAGTTAAAGTTTCAATAACCACCTTCATCCCCGTATAGTTTAATTCCTGATACTTTTATGTTCTCAATACTGTTATAAAAAATTTCTTTCGCACGCTGCTCAACTCGCAACGCGTGCATTCGCAAATACGCGTTCCAAAATATCAGCTTCATCAGTATCCTCTGGAATGGCTATCCCCAAACTGAATTCATCACTTAAATTCTTTACGCCATTCAGTCAGTGTATTTTTCCCTCAACGGAGCAACGTAGTACATTGTTTTAAGATAAGATTTTTCACATATCACCAAAATTTGAGAAAAACTAACCGTTTTCGCAGTTTTTTGTCTGCACCTAACTACCGTACAGGATATTTTTTTTATGGAAACAATTTAATATGAGAAAGTTTGTGCATCAAATTTCTATAAGTGTCACTTGCTACTGTACGTTTGCAGTGAGTAATTAAGACAAAATGAAACATTCTACTCTTACTAGGTGTGTAGGTTGGGTTAAGCAATAGGCTAGGCTAAGTAATAGTATTTTAAAACAATGTTAAACGATTTACTTTCTCTTTTGTTTTAGGTTGGTACGACTGTTGCATTACCGTGACACTAAATCTACTGTAAGCGGAATACGTGATCGTCTTGTGTGAGTAGGCATCTTGGTTTTTGCTGTTTGCATTATTCAGTGGTATACACTCTTTGCAAGGAAACGGAACAGTCGTTAATCCGTGGGAAGACAAATATGCAAAAAGAGCACTGTGTGGTATTACACATTATAGCAAAAACATTGCCACAAAATAAAAAAAATATCGTATTTCATCGATTTCTAAGACGCACTATATATTTTTTTAAAAGAAAAAACAAAATGACAAGTTTTTTTTGCTTAACGTCTATACTTTATGCCAGTTAGACTAAATGAGGACGAGTGACCAGCGTTAACGATAAAAGCATCGGGAGTAACTATGGCTCGAACTAAAGAACCTTTAGGTGCGCAATTCAGAGACGCAGCAGACTGACCGATGCTTAAGCCAACAAATATATCCTACTGTACTTGAAAATACATGATCAGCACTTAAATATACTAATTTAAACATCAGGATTATGATACCTAGTACTAAGTAGTTATTAAGGTTATGATAATGAAACTACATACTTTAATACCGGTAATATCTCTGTAATTCCTGTTCTGCAGCTCTGGTTCCATTTTGTTCAGCGAATAACACAACTTTTCGTTTCATTGCTGCATCATAATGTACTCTCTTTGAAGATATTTTATATACGATATTTTTTTAACAAACTAGTTCTCACCAAACAACACAAGTTTAAATAAAAACACTCGTTACAGCACAATATTGCAATTGGAAACAAAATGACAGAATTGTAGAATGGAGGGGCTGTCATAGTGCGCTTGCAGCTGTGCGCTTTGTTCTGTTGTTCAGTTAACAAGGGTTAGGAGATTTGGGGGGAGTTCTCAAAATATGAATTAGAAGATTTTTGGATTACCAAATATTGTTTTGACATTAAATGTCAAGACGCACCTCGTTGTTTATCATAATTGGAGAAAGTGTGTGTTAGAATCGATGAAATACGGTAATTTGATTTATACAGAATAGATATCGAACTAGCCTTTAATAGGGTAAAAGGTGTGATGATTACTTTCAAATTTACTCTCTTCATATGAAATTAATTTCTGGCGAATGGGTTTTCTTTTTGTATTTCTATGTAAGTAAACAGTTACGTTATATTGTGTTGATTGGCTTACATACGAAATGGTTGATCCAGTTAATATACAGTATGTTCAAGAAGTGACGCAACCTTATGGGGGGGAGTAAGAAAGTTGCTTTATTCTGTGTTTCAATCAAAAAATTGTTGACAGTGACCTCCATTATGCGACATTGCACTACGTTAAACATACTTAACGTTTATCGAGAAATTGCAGCAACACATCTTTCGATTTCCTCTTGCGTTTCGGGAATGGTGTGAGATGAGTTTTATAAGCACCTTAACTTATCTCCACAAGGAAAAGCCAGGTGGCGATAAATAAGGGGACCGATTATCGATTGAAATCACTTGTCCGTGAAAACATTATTCTAAGAAAATCCTATAAGGTTGTACAAGGCGTAGCATTGTCCTGCTCGAACCACGTGTACTGCAGCTGTATGGATACATCTTTCGTAATACCGTGTGGGCACTACGGGTCCAACAGACAGGTTAGATAGGCGTCGTTCAGATTTTCTTGGGACCACAAACATATGCAGCTTACACTGCAACTAATTTTCCTGGTATTGTCGATCACATTTTTGACGAATCTGACATGTTACCTGTCTCATGGTAAGACTCAGATCTAGAATGAGCGGCGATTTTGGTAACAGTTTAAGCGAGTTCATTAATCGGCAAAATTCGTTCAACAGTTTCAAAATGGCGACCATTTCAAATCTTTAAACACCTGTCACTTTTTTGTCTTAAATATTTGTGAAAATCTGGTTTCACCTTGTAATCAGCGTTAAAAAAAATGTGTGAATTAGAATTTTCAATATCTGCTGAAATTAAGATATTTAATTTGACGACGGTCAGGGCTTGTTTTCTTATTTTCAGTGTAATTTGAAAGTTTAAAATATTGAAAATGCAGATTTTAATGCTGTTTAAAATGACGAATTTAGAAAAGAGGGTAAGAGAAACAGAATTACTTTTGGGAATTCGCTCCCATCACGTCAGCGAAACAGATTCGTGCCGCTATTATTGTAATATGTAATCGGTTGCCAGCGTCGGCTGTTGAACTGTATCGTTCTTGAAGTAGTCAAAAGACTTGTGTTCTTGTTGTAATGTTGGTCAGAGGTCTGCAGAAGCGGTCTTAGACTTTTGTTCTTGTTGTAATGTTGGTCTGAAGTCTGAAGAATTGCTCTTAGACTTTTATTTTTGTTGTAATGTTGGTCAGAGACCTGCAGAAGCGGTCTTAGACTTTTGTTATTGTAATGTTGGTCAGAGGTCTGAAGAAGCGGTCTTAAACTTTGCCCCGCAGGGGAGTGCAGACTAGCTGCACCTATTGAGAGGATTTAGACAACCCTCGCGGTACCCGACTCTAACACACACATACAGTTACACTCTCGACTTTAACACTTTACACTAACACTTACCTTTAGGGAGGCGATAATAGTCTCAATGTGCTTTTCGCCTTAAAAAAAAAAAAAAAAAAAAAAAAAAATTGTAATGTTGGTCAGAGGTCTGAAGAAGTGCTTTTAACTTTTGTTCTTGTTGTAATGTTGGTCAGAAGTCTGAAGAAGCGGTGTTAGACTTATATTCTTGTTGTAATATTGGTCAGAGGTCTGAAGAAGTGCTCTTAGATTTCTGTTGTAATGTTGGCCAGTGGTCTGAGGAAGTGCTCTTAGATTTATGTTTTGTTGTAATGTTGGTAAGAGGTCTCAAGAAGCGGTTTTAGACTTCTGTTTTTTTTTTTTTTTTATGTTAATCAGAATTCTGAAGGAATGATAATTATTCTGTAAAAACAGCCTGTCTCTCGATTAACCAACGACAGCGCTGCTAATAAAAGTCACAGTTAAGAAATATACGAGGCGCAGATGTTAAACACAGTACTGTTGCCAAGAAGTGGGCGTGTTATTTACGAGTAATACTCAAGCAATTAGGAAATATTTTGAGTTCTTCGATGCCTAACAGTAATTGTGAGAAGGGTGTTTTGATATTAAGTTTCGGTGTAATAACGATCAGTAAAGTTAAAATTAGTACAACTTCAAACACAGTGTACAACTGTCTTGTTTTTTAGTTGTAGATTAACGTTAAATATTGTTTAGCTAAACGTCAAAAACAGCTGTTTAGACTTAGTGTATCTGTAAAATTGTTATTGACGATTGTTTATTTTAAACTGTTCTTAATTTGTGAGGAAAATCTAAGACAGTCCCAAAGCTGTATGCAATGCAATATTTAAGAAATATTTTTGTACTGCGCTGTTTCTGGTGTTATTTATAATGGATAGGTAGATTCAATAATAGAGGTTAAGGGATTTAGTGGGCCTGGCACTGAGGTCAAAGGATCTATTGTTTTAGCAGCCCTCTGAGTAGCTCATTCTGCTAAAGGTCCTGAGGATCCTGGAAGCCAAACACCCTTTGCCTCATGCTGGCAAAAGCATCAAAATCGTAGATTATGTGACTTGCTGTTACATATTCTTTTCCGACAGAGGCAGCTGATATGAACAGCTGATGAGCTTAGTGATCCCAGAATATCTCTAGCTCGTACTACTCTTTCTTACTCATCTACTCAAAACGCACACAATCACACAGCTTGACTAATTTTAAAGTGTTAAGCGACCAGTGCTGATGGAGTGAATGATATTAGCCTGATGGGGCTAATAAGACGGAGCCCTGGAATACCTGGTGATCTCCCAATGTACCCATGAATGCAGGGCTTTGTATGAGCGGATCTCATTTCCTTAGTTACTTGTGGGTGTTTCCATAAGTAAGAATGTAAAATAGAATTAAAGGAATTTCACCGCACACTAAAAAAAGGTTGACCAAATGGAGCAAAACCCTCTAATAAGGGTCAAGAGAAGGAAAAATTGAAAGGGAATTAGCCGAGCATCTGAAGGAACCTCAGTAAGGGATTGGGAAGTAATCTGTTATAAAATAGGGGAGTTACCCACCTCGAATCCTCTCCAAATCCTAGATGTTATGAAGAGTTTAGTACTGGAGAAGACGCTGTAACTGAGCAACTCAGGAATACAGAAAGGGGGGGTACAATGGATCTGCAAAGGTCGCACTGTAATAGTAACCTTACCAACTCATTAATTCGTTCATTCATATTCCTTCCTGCACAACCTACAAGCGGTTTCTCCGTGCTCCATTCGTTTCTCTTCATGTGAACCCTCAGCCCAGAATGCGCTGTATTGGGTCCCGTGGTTTTTGTGTCCTTCTGGATGGACTCTTTTTTGAAAGACTTGCTATGGGAATGCTCTAGAGAAACGCTTGTTAGAGCATGGGAGAGGAATGCTTCTTAGAAGACTACTTCGATCCAAATAACAGATGCGCATCCCAGCCCTGCCAGTCTGTCCGTCTTCTCATTATCCCCAACCCTCCGCTCTAGTACCAACTGTGAAGTAACTCTGGTTTTCCAGGGTCGAAGCATCGAAGGTCCCAGACCTGGCCTGCCTGACTGTCAGTGTAAATGTGAATTCATATCGACTTGAAAACTCTTTTTACTATACACCCGACTCATCTGGCACAAAATTATTTAGAATATCTACAGTTAAATATATGAGGAACATTATGTTTCATTAATAAATGTTTATATTACTAACGAAGCGGTTATACTACATGCCCAGCCCAGCCATCACAATTATTTGAGCGTTAACAATTGGATATATTGTACAAGATTAGTGTTTTATATTTGTGTGTGATGTAGATACGTGTTTAATTTCTTTAATACCAGTTGTGTGTAATTACAATTTAGCAATAAAATAGGTAATTTAATTGGGTCAATACAAATAGTGCAATAAACACTGATTATTTAAATGAAGTTTTAATTTCAGTCGACCTGTCTCCCGACTGTCACCGACGGTTGACATTTCTGTTGCTGTTGTTGATAAATTCACGCAAACATTGTTGTATATTGGCTTACAATGGGTTTTATCGTGAAGTGGCGGTATTTAAAGCGCCTCGTGGGCCGCTCTTTACAAGGTTAAGGTAGGGTCCGTAGGAGCACCTGGCACGTTATCAACTACAGCGCTATAACTGCACTTTACACGTTTATTACTTAAACAAATGACTAACCTAACCTAACTTTACTTTGATGGCTTATTTATGTGGTCTTACAGTAGTCGCACAGATAACCCGACCTTGAACTTTGATTTGATTAACGAGACCTTTTATAACAATTAACGACTGGTTTCTTGTAACTTCTTAATTCGCTATTTTCTGTTTTATTGATAGTTTTGAACACGATTCTGTCCGTAGTCCTACAGTTAACACTTGTGTGAAACCTGTCAATTTCTGCTGTCGATTTTGTTTTAAGTTTCTAAACAGCTGTTATTTATATGAGAAAAGAAATTAGATTAAAATACAGGCCTTAGTATGAATAAAAAACAATTAAGTATGCGGAGTTTAGAAATTACGTGGATGGGCAGGGATTGGTATGTGCTTGCGAAATTTTTGAAACGAAGAATTTATTAGCGTTGGAATTACCATTGGAGCGGCTATTTTGGTAAGATCTAGGTTCTTTTATTTAGGCCTACACAGTGCATATAGTTCTTTCAGTAAGGAAAAGACAAACATACGTCAGGAACTCAAGGACTTTATTTGATCGAAATCGTTATTACCGATTTTGAGGGAAATAGATTTTCGTTTGTTAGCAAATTTCAATTGGAAAATGAGCTATTGGAGCGGCCATCATGGTAAGACCCAGGTTTGGGAAATGGGCTCCAATCATGACCTATAGATTACTATTTAAGAGGTCGTTAAATTTTCTTTTATATAATGTGTGTGTGTGTGTGTGTGTGTGTGTGTGTGTGTGTGTGTGTGTGTGTGTGTGTGTGTGTGTGTGTGTGTGTGTGTGTGTGTGTGTGTGTGTGTGTGTGTGGTGTGTGTGTGTGTGTGTGTGTGTGTGTGTGTGTGTGTGTGTGTGCGCGCGCGCGCGCATGCGTGTTACTACGCTTTGTTCAAAATTTTAGACTTATTTAAACTCGACAAAAATAGATTTTAGTAATACCTTGGAGAAGTTCGTTAACCAACAAAATTCGTTCAACAGTTTCAAAATGGCGGCAATTTCAAAATGTTTAAGAATTTATACCTATTTTTGTTTTTTATAATTTTGAAAATTCGATTTCACCATCGTAATCAGCGTTGAAAACTGCATTTGAATTTTCAAAATCCGTTCAAATTAGGAAATTAAATTTGACGGCGGTCAGTGTTCGTATTTACAGTGCATTTTAAAAGTTTACGATTTTGTGCAGAATTTAATAGTGAAATAGAAATTTAAAAAAAGTGTGTAAGGTGAAGTAATACTTTTGGAAATTCGTTTTTATCACGTCAACGAGACAGCTGTTTTCAGCGATTATTCTACAGTGGGAAAGTAAACATTGTGATTTACGATGTGTGAAAGTTTGTGCCATGTTTTACCTAACTGTATTGCACCTGGGGCGCAGTGCGTTGACAAATGTGGCATACTGTATTTCCACGTTTGTATACATCCGCGCCACATTTCCCTCGCTCTGAACGCTTATCTGCTAGTTGCACACGTAATCGTCGACTTCTGACAAAGTTTTAGTACGGCCAAGAAAGAAAACACATGAGTTCAGAACGTTATAACGTTCCAATCGGTTATTGTACAGAAACTTCAGACACACCAAATTAAAGTGTGTCATTTTGCCTATAATTCTAATTTAATTCCGTTAATATATTTTCAAACTTCGATCTTATATTTCAAGAAATTTACTGAAAACCGATTTTCACGCAGTTTTTCTGCTGCTAGTTACTTTGAAGGTTCATAGCTTTGTCAGTTTGTACTCCACGACAATGCTTTTTTTGTTATTTTAAGGCGAAAAGCACGTTGAGGCTATTATCGCCTACCCAAATGTAAGTGTGAGTGTAAAATGTTAAAGTCGTAAATATAGTGTTGTAAGTGTAAATGTGTGTTAGACTTGGGTACCGCGAGAGACGTCTAAATCCTCTCAATAGGTGCAGCTAGTATGCACCCCCTCTGCGGGGAACCACGACAATGCTGTTCAAGTATGTTATGGTACAGGCATTTGTTAATGTTTCTGCCGAATTTAACCAACTTTTGAAAAAAATTCAAATTATGGTGAATTTCTTTTAAAAAAGTGCTGATTTTGTTACCAACAACTTTATTGAAATAATTCCTTTATATACGTCTGTAATTTTACAACAGTATCATCAAGACTTACGTTTATTCAGATTTATAAATCTTTTTAATGAATCTGAACACTAAGCGAATCAGAAGTACAGTCACGTGACACGCACTATAGACTTCTAGAGTTATAAATAAAATTTAAAATGCAACTGTTGTCACGCCTTGTAGGTCTATAGCGTGAGCCACCCGACAGTACTTTGGTAATGTACACCAGTGCAACACAGTGGCGAGCGTTATCAGAATTTAATTGGAATTTCGTTTCAATAACTTTACGTTTACTCATTTAACACAATTATAAATATGTTGCAACATAGATCTTGATAATACTGTTGTAATATTACGTACTTGTGTTAAAAATTATTTTAATAAAGTTGCCGGTAACAAAATGAGCACTTTTTTTTAAAAGAGTCCCCATCATTTCAATTTTTGACAGAAGTCGGTTAAATTCGGCAGAAACATAAATGTCTATGCAATAAAGTACTTGAACAGCACTATTGTGGAGCACACACTGACAAAGTTATTAACTTTCAAAGTAGCTAATAGTAGAAAAACTGTGTGAAAATTCGTGTTTTCGGTAAATTTATTGAAATATTAAAACGGTATTTGAAAGTGTATTAACGGAATTAACATAGATTTATAGACAAAAGAACATGTTTTAATTTGGTGTACCTGAAATTTCTATGCAATAACCGATTGGAAACGTTATAACTTCCTGAACTCGTGTGTTTTGTTTCATGGACGGGACTAATAAGCTCTCTTATTTCAAGTCCCCAGGCTTATTACAGTTAATCACCTCCTTTACTCTAATTGAAGGAGATTTCAACTACCAGCGTGGGCAAGCATGGTAGTTCCCGCGTTTCGCGTCTCAAATATTTCCGACTAATTTCATAGGCCAAAAATAATTCGTAACCTAAATTTAAAAGTTTTCGTCATTTGCTAACTAAAAATAACTCGTAAAGTGTGTGCTAAAACTTTATATGTCTCACAGAAATATTAATAGTGCCTATACAATAAATAGTGTTTAATTTGCCTTATTTTTACTTGTCTAGTAGCTGGCTTGTAAGTTTGTCATATTTCGAGATAGTTTCTCATTAAACAAAAAATAAATCATGTATTGTTGTCCTGAAAAAAATTGTTCTTTTCAGGTTACCGTGATAGTTGATTTCACTCGGATGCATATTTCTGAATGCTTACTAATTGACCGATTTTGATATTTTCATTTTTCAAAAATGTTGGGACAATTGTTTTGGGTGTGTGATGTGTGATTGGAGTCTAAACGAACTGACAGATTTTTTAGTGAAATCTGGCATGTGGGTCTCCTTTCGTCATTATCTCGTAATGTTATTAATTAATTAATTTTTTCTCAAAATCTGTTCAAACGGTTTTAATAAAATGTTCAAATATAGTGCGTAAGTTCTCATACAAAACGTACAAGTAAAACGAGATACAAAATGTAATTTTATCTTATAAAATAATGGAGTAATCGTTTTATGAAGCAATACCCGAACGGCGTTGACTTCGAAATTAAAACGTTTTCTCCGTCAGTGTTCTATGTAAACAGGTGTAATTTTCTGCTAAATATTTAATTTAAAGAAAATTTAATTAGAAATTTAAAAACCCAGCATCCAGATGTCTGACATTTTTCTTGTCCACGTGTGTTAAAAATTTCAGATCTCTATGTGGCCGTCACGCACGCACGCACGCACATTTCCTTTTTAGCGAATTCCTTTGGAAAAGTCAGTTACTGGAGCGGCCATCATGGGACGACCAGACCGTGGAGCGTGAAATTAGCACACCTGACCTCTATATTGCTTTTTGTGAGGTTAAAATGTGTGTGTGTGTGTGCGTGCGTGCGTGCGCGTTTTAGCACGCTCACATTCGCAATTTTGGTAACCGATTTGATTCAAATGTGGCAAAAAATCGATTTTTCTAATATCTTTGATAAGTTCGTTAACCGGTAAAATTCTTTGAACAGTTTCAAAATGGCGGCCATTTCAGATCTTTAAAAATTAATTTTTTTTGTCTTATATCGTTTTGAAAATCTGATTTCATCGTCGTAATCAGCGTTAAAAGCTGCATAAATTAATTTGATTTCAGAACTCGTTGAAATTAAGAAATTTAACTTGACGGCGGTCAGGGTTCATTTTAATATTTTCAGTGTAATTTGATAGTTTGTAACATTAAACTCAAAAAAGGGGTAGTTGAAGGGAAATATTTTTGGAAATTCGCTTCTATCAAGTCAGAAAGGCAGCTGCATACCGTATATAAATTTATATGAAAGTCTTATAAGGTATAGTTTCAATATGTCCGACAGACTATCGGTAACTCTCGACAGACATTCGGTTCTTGGACGCAAGAGACGATAGTATCGAGCCTGGTAACATGAGCCGCCGCCGGTGGTTGACGGTGTGATTTAACCGGGCAGTGAGTCAGATTCGGCACAGGGTATTTCAGGAGCCGTTACGTCAACCACCCACACGGCCGAAGAACCGATCTATTTCTGACAAGCCGCCGCATTCCACTCTCGTTGCGCTCATCTAGGCACACGTTACGACCACTTGAAACTGAAACCAGATTGTTTCGTCTACACAATCACAGTTATTACCAGTCGAGTATTATGTGTCTCCTGATAAAGTATCGCTGACGTGATAGAAGCGAATTTCCCCAAAAGTATTTCTTTTCATCTTACTACTTTTGAAATTCTGATTTCACTATAGTAATCTGCATATATTAGCACTGGAAACATTCAGAATTACATTGAAAATGAACCCTGACCGCCGTCAGAATTTATTTATCAATTTAAACGGATTCTGAAAAAGCTTATTTATGCCGTTTTGAGCACTGATAACAATAATGAAATATTTCTCAAAAATATTTAATAAAAAGTTACAAATTTTTAAAGATTTTCAAAAGGTCGTCGTTTTGAAACTGTTGAACCAATTTTGGTGGTTAACAAACTTCTCCATGCTATTACCATAATCGATTCATGTGCCAAGTTTGAATCAAATCGGACCAAAACGGTGAACGTGAGCGCGCGCACATTAATGAGTAGCCTAGTCATTAAAAATATTTTAATATCTCTGTAAACAGTGGTCTTGCTGACATAATGATTAAAAAAATCATCATCTTAAATAACATTAATTACTGCATGTTTGCTTTTAAAATTTTCAAATTACACTTAAAATATGAAAATGAAACCATTTTTTATTAATATTGGTTTCTTGCGTGCCCAAAATTCATTACTTTGATCCTGTTATACTTAAACTTCATTGCTGTGTTCTCTTACGTGCGTATACTTTTTCCACTGCCTCTTGTGTGCCTAAAAACTTCATTACACTGATCCTTTGATCCTTAACTTCATTAATGTGATCCTTTTTTTTTCATAAGCTTCATTAGTTAGCGCCTAAACTCCATTAGTTTGATAGTTTTGTACTTAAATACATTACTTTAGTCTCTTATGTATTTAAACTTTATTATTTTGATTCTTTTGTGCTTTGATCCTTTTTGTGCCTAAACATAATTACATTGTCTCTTGTGAGCCAAAACTTCATTTTTTGACTCTTTTATGCCTAAACGTCATTATTTTGATTTGTTTTGGTTAAACTTCTTTGCTGTGGTCTTTTAAGCATATAATTAATTACATTGGTCTGTTGTATAACTAAACGTTATTATTTTGATCATTTTGCCCCTAAACTTCATTAATATAATGTCTCTTACGTTCATATACTTCCATTATGTTGGTCTCTTGTGCACATAAACTTCATTAATTTGATCCTTTCGTTTCCAAACTTCATTGCTATTGTCTCTTACATTCATATACTTCATGTTACTTTGATCCTTTTGTACCTAAATTACATTAGTTTTGTGTGTATAAACTTCACTAGTTTGGTCTCTAGTGTACATAAACTTTAATAGTTTTGTCTATTTTGTGTCTAAATTTTACTACTTTGATCTCTTTTTGTATCTAAACTTCATTAGTTTGATTTCTCTTATGTCTAAACTTCATTAGTCTAGTCTGTTATGTGTTTAAAGATCATTTTGGTCTCTCGTTAGGCTAAACCGTTCGAGTAAAACTATAAGGCCTATGCTGTTGCTTACTCAAAATATTTCAGTAGGCCTGCTAATGTTTGGTAGTTATCTTTAGGCTGATAAAATTTAATATTCATGTTGGACAAGGCGAGGTTGTTGTGACGGACACAAAAACAAGTCATTTAGGTTTTAAGATAACTCGCTAATGACAACAATCCCTGTGCCTGGGCAACTAAGCTGCAAGATAAATCCTGGCATTCTTTTGTTGGAAACTTCATTACCAACCCATCATTAAAGTCTTCTAAAGTACTGTTCTCCGATTTAGAGAGGTTAATAAACTTTCTTGTAATTTAGTTGAATTTGTGGGAAAATTCTTTTTATATTTGTATAGCACTGAATTCTTTCCCGCGCTTGTTTTTGTCTGGCGTCTGAACAGCATATCGAGAAATTATAAACACAGTTTAAATGTCTGTAAATTTAGGAAAATATTTGAGACTCACTGCCGTTATGAGTCTTTTTGTCAGTTTTTTCAGGTAAACGATATATTTTTATTTATTCTGTATGTCGACGTGCGTAAGACCAGCAAAGTTTTGAAATTTGGTCTGCGATTCAAATTGACCGTGCGACAGTTGGTTTGTGTATTTGTTTGTTACGCAGTTTTGGCCAAACGCATTGACCGATTGTTTTGAAATTCGATACGGAGGTATCTTGTTTAAAGCTCGAAAGACGTAAGTTTGAAGATTTTTTCCTATTCGCTTTAGTTTCAAGATGTTTGCCTCTGATTTAACGATTGACTTGAATTTCAAGATGGTGGCTTCTCATTTAACGATGACGAGAGTACGCTGTTTTTGCTAAACACATTGATTGACCGATTGTTTTGAAATTCTGTACGAATATAGGCCTACCTTGTATTATGCCCGAACGACATATTTTTAAGATTTTTTTCTTATTCACTTGTATTTCAAGATGGTGGTTTCTCATTTAACGATGACGAGTGTACGCAATTTTTGCCAAACGGATTGACCGATTGTTTTAAAATTTGGTACTAGTGTACCTTGTAAAGAGTTCGAACGACGTATGTGTAAGATTTTTTCCCATTCATTTCCGTTTCAAGATGGCGGGCTCTGATTTAACGATGAGAGTGTATTTGCTGGTTATTTCCTATAATACTGGCTGAACGGCAAGACCTATCGTAATTTTGACCGTAACATTTTTCGTAAATATTACGGGTCCCGGTTAAATTGTCGGAAAGCATTACGAGCGCTGTCCAGCTGTATTATTATACTGCAAGGTCTGCTGTTCTTTGAAGTACTGGTACTGTCACTATTACAAAATCTCTTTCTTCGTACACGGAAGAACATATGCAATTATGGAAAATTTGATTTTGATATTTTTATTAGTATAGGGGTTTTTCGAAATCACCCATTCCAAAAAAGTGGTTTTTGCTTGAATGTTTATTCATCGACTGTACATATCGATGGAAACGGGGACTTGTTTCGATGAATTTTATCATGAACGAGCGAAGCGAGATCTCTGTTTCAAATCGACATTTCATTTGGTTTGTGTGTTTGTTACGCAGTCTTGTCCAAACGCATTGACCGATTGTTTTGAAATTTGGTACGAAGGTACCTCCTATAAAACCCGAACAACGTTTAAGGTTTTTCCTTATTCACTTTAGTTTCAAAATGGCGGCCTCTGATTTACAATAACGAGTGTACGATTGTCAATAACAATTTGCCAAAAGCATTGACCGATTGTTTTCTCAAATTTTCTACAAAGATACCTTTGTAAAGCCTGACAGACGCACGTGGAAGGTTGTTTTCTAATTCACCCCCGTTTCAAGATAGCGTGCTGTTATTTTACGTTGAGCGTGTATTTGTTTTAATTCTGACATCTTTTTGGAGTTAAAATTTGCAATGGTACAATAACATTTCGTTAACGGGTAAAATTCTTTGAACAAAAGTTTCAAAATGGCGGCCATTTCAGATCTTTAAAAATTTATAACTTTTTCGTCTTATACCGTGTTCAAAATCCAATTTCATCTTCGTAATCAGCGTTAAAAGCTGCATAAATTAATTTAATTTCAAAACCCGTTCAAATTAAGAAATTTAACTTGACGTCGGTCAGGGTTCATTTTCATATTTACAGTGTAATTTGATAGTTTGTAATCTTAAACTACAAATCATAATTTCAAAAAAGGTTAGGTGAAGGGAAATAGTTTTGGAATTCTGTCACGACAGGGAAGCAGCTGCTTGCTGCGAATATATTAATATGGAAGTTTTATAGGGTATAGTTTCAATATGGCCGTAAATACCGCTTAAATTGGCGGAAAAAGTTACGAGCGCTGTCGTGGAGCGCTCTGTATATTAATTAAGAATATAGTGCGAGGTCTGCTGTTCTCTGAACTAGTAGTTTTGTTTAGTTTAACTTCTCATTGCTGCTAAGGTTATGCTTATGAAACTAAGGGACGTGATTCAAAATTCACTTCTGATTTAACTTTTTTTACATTTAATATATTTTTTAAAATTAGGCATATAAATAAGTTCAGTGATAAATATTTAAATTGTAATTAACGCCATTATACTACCTACCCGACCCGTCTAGAACAGAATTGTTTAGGACGTTCACTGTTAAATATATCTTGCACATTGTATACAAATACGTTTATTAGTAAATATTTAAATTACAAACGACACCGTTGTACTGCGTGCCCAGCCCAGTCATCAGTTACTAGACCTTCAACAGTTGGTCGTATTATACAATATCAGCTTTGCAGTAAGATCAGATAATCGGACAAGTACCAACAAACAATAAACACGCATTATTTCAACGTCTCTACTTCTGCCGGTCAGTCCCGAAACGGCCACGTTATTATTTTTAGGGAAACAAAGGCAGTTTGATTAAAATCGTTTCGTCTTTGCTGAAAGAGCTCGCCAACAAAGAAGTACGTTTGTAACTTTCTAACTCGTGAAGAAAGCTCGAGGCTTGTGGAATAGGTACGGTGATTGTTCTGTTCTGTTCTCTCGCCTGCCGTAGTTTTGTCTGTAGGAATAGTTTCTCTTCTTCAGTTTGTTGTTACCGGGTGTTTAAGAATTTATGTTCATTTCCCCCCCCCAAATCCGAAGCGAGCCGCTTGTGGAATAAGTATGTGTTTTTTATGAATTGGGAGAAAGTTGGTCAATCTACACATAGAATGTTTTTGCCAATCGCAGTGGCGTTGAGCTTGTGCATGTTGTTATTTTAGTGAAAAAAATTCTGTTATTGCACCAAAAATAGAAATCATGTGTCATGTTTTCTCTTTTTTTATTTTAATTACGATAATTTGTTCGAAAACATGGTGAATGATTTTTATATTGAACAGATATTTTTTCGTAAAAGTTATAATTATATCTGTTCTATTTTATGTAATAATACAATTTTTTTTCAATAATTAATATAACATTTATTTGTTATTTTTTAAAACTTGGGCGCCTGTGCGAAATTTCGCTCTATGAAAGTTTTAAGTAAATCACAGCCTTTTGAATAAGAGTAGTCGTTGGGGTGAGAACGGTAGTTGGTAGGAAGGAAAAACATGTTTAAAAAATAAATCGAAAAGCGATCGATTGACAATATATAAATGCACTATGGAAGGAGAAATCAAAATATATTTGTGTAAAAACAGTGTCCAAAACATGTGTTTGGTATTCGAAATGTTTGTCCCGGCTTGTACGACGGGCAGGGTTAGAGGGGACTCAGTAGGGCCACATAACCTATAAGTTTAATGGCTTTTAAATAAATATTGAAATTTTTATAAGCACGTTATGCAAAAAAGTGGCATTTGTAATGGTATTGTTTATTCGTGATTAATAAGTTAGCGTCGTAAAATATACAGAATATTGTCTGATTTGTGATGCCGCGCATGCGCATCCATGATGCCATTTGCCTATGACTTTAAACGTACCGTTACGTTAAAATTTTCCATAAACAGTAAGTTTTAGCGCAAAATCGTTTTGCAGTATCAGAAGCCGCTTAAAAAAATCTTTCTAAAGACACATCATTTATGCCTGTACGAATAGTTATGTGCTGAAAAAAAGGATGTTGACTCGAGAAATAATATACAATGACAATGTACTTAACTGTACTAACGGAAGTATAATAAAATTATACTATTATATATCAATAATTTAATATGACTTGCGACGATCAAAGTATACATGTATATAAGTACATCTATATAAATTTGTGCACTCGCATCACGCGAAGCGATATACTCAGCGTCACAACATATCAGTTAAAAGACAATGCTCTGGGTAAAGTCCTGTTAGTAAAAACTAAACTAAAATCATAAACATCTTTACTTTTGAGCGGTACTAAGGGTAAACGCGTAAACCTATGAATGAAAGCGAAAATAATTTTTCAATCAAACTTTGTTTACACTAACATAAAAAGTTTAAATTTCTACTTGTACCCATCGTAGTATAGCATGGATTTCTGCCATTGTCTCACGCAGATCTACAAAACGTTACTGAATTGTATTAAAAAGACCCTGCACTAATTTGAGAACACGGTGGTCGATGTGCCTAAAGCACCGGTCATGCTGCTGCTCTGAACTGCGCACCTTAAGGTTCTTAGTTCGCAGTTACTCCTGTTGCTTTCCCCTTACCGTTAACGCTGATCCTTGGTCCTCATTAGTCTTAACTGGCATAAAAAACTTACAGTTTTTTGGTTTTTTCTAGACTGAAGTGGTCAGCAACTTCAGAAAAGTCAACAGCGTTTGCTAATTCATTTTCACTGGCTAGACCAGCCTAGTGGAGAGACAGATATGTTCCAAAGTTTTTTTTCCTAACGTAACCCTCCCTCTGAAAAAAAATGTCAGAGTCCGGGCTCGGGACCTTCAGATGCACTCGGACCCCCTTCGTGGGGGCCATGATTATGTTGTACCTTGATAACAATTGCCTTTGATTATATTTTCAAATTCTATGGACGATCGGATTCTATTAATTTTGTAAAATACAAAAAAAAATGCATATTAAAATGGTACGGTATTAAGTGTTGTTACTTCACGTAAATTCGCTTTCATCTCGTCAGCGAGACTGTTGCGTGTAGTGATTATTCCAGCGCGACCTATTTAAATGGCACAGGCACAATGGAATTGTTTAAAGTAAAACAACAAGTTTTTGTTATGCAAGTGTAATGAGGACGTGACATACGGTGACCTTGAGATGACATTGAGATGCTGGTAGAGCCAACAATTGTGTTTGTTGGCTATCGAGCGGAATTGTTTCGATTTCAGGAATGGAAATGGGCAGTAATAGCGCCAAACAGCTGTCTGGTTGACGTGATTGAAGCGAATTTATTTAAACTAAACATTTTTGTTTACATCGAATGAACATTTTAATTCGAGAGCGTTGCGTATTTCCTTCGGAAAAATAAGAGGTCTAGTGAGACATCTAGATCACTTTTTAGTAATGTTAGTACGATTTCGTTAACCAGCAGAATTCGTTCAACAGTTTCAAAATGGCGGCAGTTTCAATTCTTTAGAAATTCATAACTTTTTTTGTCTTAAGTGTTTTTGAAAAACTCATTTCACCGTCGTAATCAGCGTTAAAAACTATAAATATGCAATTTAAATTTTGAAAATCCGTTGAAATTAAGACACTGATTTTGAAGGTGTTCAAGGTTCATTTTTGCAGTATTTTCAACGTAATTTGAAAGTTTAATTATGCTAATACGTAGAAATTTTAAAGATGATTATGATGGTGAAATCGGAATTTCAAAAAGGGAAATTTCATAAAGAGGAAAATAAAAGGGAAAAATGGGGAAGTGAAAAAGGGAAAAGGGAATTTCATAAAGAGAAATACTTTTGAAAATTTGTTTCTATCACTTAAGAGAGACATCTGCGTACTGCCATTATTGTATTTTCAATGGGATTTTAAAAATGTGGTGTACGATCTGCAAATATGATTAGATTGTGTAATTTTCAAAAAGTAGATTTTGAATGGCGGCCATTTTGAAAATGTTGAAATGATTTCGCAAGTTAACGAACTGGACAAAAGATATAAAAATCGATTTTTTGCCTGTAGTGTTCGATTCTAAAAGACTTTAGTGTTAATACACGCGGACACACTTAAATATAAAACTAGTTACGACACTAAATGATTCTAGAAATTCAAGGTCTTGGAGCTAAATCCCCTCACACAAACAGACTTGATGGAAGCGATTTTTCAAAAAGTACCATTTTTAATAAAATTGCACAAAAATGCTCAGTAGCTTACCAAAAACAACCATTGCTTATAGTAAACAGACATAGGGCACCCGTGCATGACTGCAAAACATATTAGAATTTTAAGAATTCTCGCGGAATTTGTGACAATTCAGGGAACATACTTTGCGTTCTAGACTAAACAATGGCGCTTCAAGGTCGAACTCTGCGTAAAGTCATGGAATACATAGACCACGGTACATACTGTGGAAGTACTTTTGTTGTACTTGCAGTGTTACGCTTTTGTAAATAAATTTTATTTTTAGAAAGGAATAAATGAACTTGCGGGCAAGTATGTGTTGTTTTCAGTTTATATTACAACGAAATGCTTACTTGTGTGGCTAATTTTATTTGGAAAATAAGCTGTTTTAGGTGTTATCATTGTGAGACCGACACCTGGAGGGAAGTTCGTGTAATACACGAAGATCGCAACCTCGAAAACAGTGTGTGGGGGCGCGTGTGCGTGTGCGTGCGTTCTTTGATTGTGTTATTTGTTGGTTGGTTTGTGTTATAGTATTCTACAGATTGAGGAAGTCGTTGCCCATCAAAATACATTCAACAGTATCAAAACGGAGATCAAATTATTTTGTTTACGCTTTTATCACATTTTTTTTTTGAAAATCTTGTTTCGTATCTCAGGCAGCGTTAATTAAAATCGTAGCATTTTAAATTTTCAGTGTAATTTCGAAACTAAAAAATACTAATTTACGCAATTTCTAACGCTTATTGCGTGGTGACGTTGGTGAAATCGAATCAGATTTTCAAATTAAATGTGGAATAGGTTATGATTTTACAGAGGTCAAGGTTTATTTTCCAGTGAAAATAACGCTATTAGAGCGGCGATCTTAGTTGGTCGTTATATTTAAAGGAGGTTTACGCTGAGTCCAAATATGCCATTGGAATTGAAACACTAAGGGGTTTTGAGCTTTAAAGACGGCAGAAAGCATAAATTTTTGATTTTTTTGTTTGAATCTGAAAATGACATTTAGGGTATGAAACTTATTGAAACATACCAATTGCAAATATGTCACTTGAGTTTTGCATTTTTTTTTTAATTAGGGTTTTTAAAATGCTGAAACCCTTAATTTTTTTATTTGAATCTGAATAGGTTATGGTATCAAATAAACATAAAATTCCCTGCTGAATCCGATTTGTAAACACGTTACGTAAAATTTTCTGATGTCAGTTTATTTCATTTTCGAATGTAATTTTTTCTACGCTTTTTTTTTTGACCCGAAATACATAAACATGTATTTTTTATAAATTTGTATATTTTTTCGGCGATAACGACTGTGTCAATGCGGAGCGATGAGCACGAACAGAAATAAATTATTCAAAACAGCGGAAGACGAAGTGGGCCTGGGGCGGTGTGGAAATGCACACTAGTTAGGAACTCATTTCCTGGGATTTTCAAAATTCTTTGAAATTAAATAAAAATGAGGCGGTCAGGGTCATTTTTGTATTTTCAATGTAATTTAAATGTTAAATGCATACGTTTTTATGGAGAATCTGAATTTCAAAAGGTGATAAGATGAAGAAAAATATTTTTGAAAATCTCTGTCACGTCACTGAGACAGCTGCTGGTCTTGATCATTTATGTATTCATCGTTTATTTTGACATTCTGTAAGTATATTTCTTTCTGTTTTCAGGTGCGTATGTTTTGCGTAAGAAAACTCTAGAACACTTCTTGATTGGTGAGTTCTTGAAGCAAGTAATCAGTAGTTTAAAAAGGTGGTAATCGATTCTATCTCTATCTCTCTCTGTGCGCGCGCGCGTGCGTGCGTGCTTGTTTGTTGTGTCATTTATTGAAGTCTTACATTCGATAATAGTCTAAATGCGACGAAGCGGCTAAACGAAATTTCCAAAAATGGCTTTCAAGAGTGTTTTCAACACTGTATGAATTGTGATAAAAGTGTGTACATTCAGGAGGAGGTTATTTTGAAGGAAATAAGGTTAAAATACGTAATTTCAATAAATTTTCATTGCCCAGTTCCGGGAACATTTTGACTTTACTTGGTAATTAAAAATTATAACGCAGTGCACGGTGCGTTCTAATATGGGCGTTACCAGAAATTCACTCACAACGTATATCGCGTATTGAATTGATCAGCTTGTATTAATATGCACCGCGCACGAGCCGCGCGCACTTCACCGCTAAGCTGAAGTGTGGGCGGCGAAGCTATAATTTATTCCTTGCGATTACCATTCGGAATTCGAAAGATGCGTAACTGCTGGACTCGTAACGTGTTTGTCCGTCACCGGAACGCCGTTGCCATCACATTTAATTTGTGTTTAAACACTACCTGTCATCGCCTAAACTGCGTAGGAACAAGAGCAGTTGCTCCCTTACGTTGACAACGCTATGTTCCTACGCTAAACTCGTGCACTTCTTCCCGGCTTTCAACACCTTACGCCTGCGAATCAAGTTCTTAACACCCGCGTAACTAATATATGCTGTTTGATTCGCAACGTGCGCGCATCTTGTTTGAGAACCGTTCTTTGAAAATATTTCTGACAACGAACTTCCAAAGAACGAAAATACCGCGGACCACTGACAGCCTTGCTTGGTGCATTAAATAATAAGCGTGTCTTAGGCGCTAGAAAATTACGCGTTTTTGGTTTGCGGCTAGTTTGTGCATGAAAGGGATTAAAGAACGACGTTGGCGGCACATAGGCCTGTACAAAAAACGCACTGGCACGTAGCTAATAATAGACTAATTGACCAATAAAAGAATTTTAAAAGATTGTTGCCTTCTGATTTTGAGAATTTACTTTAAAAGGTTGGACCTCGTATTTCCAAACTCTCGACACCTATTGTCCAAAAACATTTTCTTTTAAATTGCTTTTTTGAAGTGCTCTTTGTCTTTATGTTATGATATCCCTTTATAAACGTGAATAGGCGTTAGTAAAATTTTCTCTGATACAAAATCCAGTCGCAATTTAGCGAACTGGTGGCTCTCATAGTCCGGTCGGAATTTAGCGAACTGGGGGTTCGCGAATAGTTTGTTTGACGCTCCAAATCCGGTCGCAATCTGACGACGAACTAGCAACTAGCTAACAGTTCGTCCGGCTCTCCAAGTCTGGTCGGAATCTAGCGAACTGGGGGTTCGCGAATAGTTTGTTTGACGCTCCAAATCCGGTCGCAATCTGACGACGAACTAGGAACTAGCTAACAGTTCGTTCGGCTCTCCAAGTCTTGTCGGAATCTAGCGAACTGTGGGCTCGCGAAAAGTTTGTCTGATGCTCCAAATCCAGCGAACTGGAGGGTTCACGAACAGTTTGTCTGACGCTCCAAAACTGGGGTTCGCGAACGTTTGTCCGGCTATCCAAATCCGGTTACAATCTAGAACAATTACAATCTAGTGAACAATCCGTGAATACAATAAGTCACAATCTAGTGAACAATCCGGTTACAATCTAGTCTCACGAACAGTTCGTCCAGCTCTCCAAAATCGAATCCAAAATGGAATCTAGTGAACTGATAGCTCGTGAATGGTTCATCCGGCGCTCCAAACTCGTAGTGTAGGTAAACTGCATTGTGGCATGAGTCTGCGCCTTCGGCGGAATGGTGGAGGAAAGGCGGGGTACGTATGGACCTTTTTTCGGATTAAAAGCGCATGTCATGGTTTTGTATGGAATTGAAATTTTTATGTTGTTTTGTGCAGCTTGGTGATAAAAATTTTGTTTTGAAGTACAGAACAAAATGATTGCCAGCGGCTAGGCACTAACCGAAAGTGCGGACTCATACCAGTTACACAGTGCGCCTAGACGCTCGTGCCAGTCCACTGTTGAGAACAGGCTACTGACCTCAGCTGATGCTAGAACAATGCGTTTCACTTAATTAAGCACATCGCCTCCCGCCTCTGATAGTCAATGCTCATCAGATCTTGCAACACCAGTATCTGTGTCTTCCCGACAAAGACAACGTGGTCTTACCGGACTGTGACAAATCGATAACAGAGAAACCGCTGTGGACAACACTAGTGCATCAGTCTAAATCTAAAGAAAGAATTTGTATTTTATTAAAAATAGTTAGTGTCCAAACAAATGGTGCTGGAAGCATACAGCAAGGTCCTTAGGCATATTTATAGACAAGTGTTCACAGCACGCAGCTGTCTCGCAGGCTTTATGGCGACGATTTAAAAAAATAAATAAAAAAATAAAACCAATATAATTTTGTTATCTGATAATTTCTTTGAAAATACAATTTTACTACCGTAAACAGCATCAAATTCAGCGTTTTTAACGTTTAAATTGTATGAAAATGAACCCTTTCAAAAGGGTTCTATTGTTAAATAGAATTTTCAAAAGAAGTGAGCAGGATATAAAAGTTAAGGATTTTTAAGATTTCAATAACCGCCATTTTGAAACGGTTGATCGGATTTCGCTGTGTAGATTGTTGTGCTAAGAACGGAATGAAAATTGCGAAAGCTTAACTTAACAACACACACACACACACACACACACACTCTTAATTTCTAATGACTCCTAAAAAAAATTATCGAGGGATCTAGATCAACGTTCATTTCAAAATCCTGGGTCGGGGTTTTACAATGATGGATGTTCTGATAGTTTATTTTCGAATGATCTGTAACCACGAGTGTGTATTAAGTATCTAGTTCTTTAGTTTTATAAATGAAAACGCAGTTTTAATACACTGTAGAACTTTATTAGTCACCACCGATTTCGTCTTATACAGGCCATTTACAAGTGATATATATATATATATATATATATATATATATATATATATATAAGAGATGTATGTCGACGCACACAAAAATCAGACACTATGGACGGAGGAGCGGAAGAGGATCCATGGGGACAGGATGTGGAGGAAAAAAGGTAGGATTAGAAGGAACAAGACATGAGTCGGAGTGCTTTGCGTGATCCAACAGGGTCTATGCGCAAATAATATATATATATAAAACATTTGTGTATATAATTATGTATATTTTTGTAAATGGTCTATGGTGAGACGAACTGTTTTTATTTATAAACTTTATATGTTTTATATGTAAAGGCAACATAAAATTTAAGTAGTCCACCTTTTGTCATCTTGTAAATAATGTTTTCCTACGTTTGGCGTTTCTGAAGACTTGTATAATTATGCAGCGATCATGCAGTGAATAATAATAATACAGTAATAATAAAAAAATAATTTCTGTTATTGAAAAAAAAAAATGTGTTTTTTTTTAATTAGAATAATTTCGTCGAAAACACGACACATGATTTTAATTTTTGGTTCAGTAACAGAATTTTTTCTTTTTTCTTAAAAATTATAATTATATGTATTGAATTTTATTAAATAATCGTGTATTTATTGTACCAATTGTTATTTTTATTACGACTTTTTTCGATAAATTATCATAGCTAGTTTTTAACAATGTAACCTGAATCTTTTTACAACCTGTCAGCTGTTCAGTGAAATCAGCTGATCCCTACGAATTAATATGAAACAACTGATCTTTTAATATAACTACAAAAATTAAATTAACGACTACATCGGTCAAACTTCGTAGTTTCGTAGTGTAGTGGTTATGACGTATGCCTCACACGCGCACGGTCCGCGGTTCGATCCCGGGCGGAAACACAGGAAATGTTTAATTATAATTAATTTAAGACTCGCGACGCGCAAAATATACTGTTATATATCAGTATACATGTTCTTCGCATCACGCGACACGCAAAATCCATCACAAACAGCCCTAAAACTTTTGATACATTAAAATATAAAAAATGGCAAGAGTTTTGACTACGATATTTGCTGCTGTCTGAGTGTGCACATAAACAGGATAGGTATGTACCACGGAGAAACCGTGTGTAAGTTGTACATTAAAGTGAAGGAAACTGCAGGACCCTAGGGAATATCAGCAGCATGAGCTTGTCAGTGGATTGTTGAAACTGACTAATCCCACCAATCTGCTGAAGTGGTAATTAAAAGGTTTAATTGCACAATAAATCTAGGACTTTATAATGCCTTCATCTAGTTTCTAATTTACTGTTATCTAATCTAATAGCAATTAGAAATACGCTTACCCATTTTTATGTTATTTGGTTACTGTACGTTCTACACTTTAATCATGTAGTCTTTCCAATACAATCATAATCTAGCCTTCACTTATATCCTTTCATTAAAGTCTTTACTGTAGATATACGTGTTCCCTTATATGTTTACGTCGGCGATTTCTTATTTCAAAGTAATTATTTTGAATATTTACAGTACAGTGTTTCTTCATTACTTACAAGTTTTCTTAAATTGGATTCTTAATTAAAAATGATTTTTTGAAGTAAATACAGTGGATTAAATTTTACTTGATTACGTTTTCACTATATACAGCACTTAAGAGAAACCATGAAATTTCTCTTTAAATTTAATTAGTGGGCCCAAGCGACCTTTTGTAATTAATGGAAAAAATGAATAACTACAATGTACAGCAAGGAGTTCTTGGTTACTTCAAAGCAATGTTATTAATTATATTTAGGTTATTTAATACAATATTCCATACTTTCTTGTACTTTCGTATTTAAAACTATAACCTATAAAATTAATGACTGAAATCTAACATTATACTTTATTGAAATATTTACACACGAAACCTACTATAACCGGATTTTACCTTACATACCTAAATTAGGCTACAGTATTTTCTATTTATTGAAAGCGGAGTCTTTTATTTAATAATATTTACATATTGGAACTGGTCTAGATTGTCTTACCGATTCTATTTTCAAAACTGATTTGGGTGAATAATTACTTAAGTCTTATATACCGTATTACTTTAAACAAATTTTTTTTTAGCAATCAGCTGTTTTGGTACACACGCAATTATTTGATATATATGCCCGCATTGTGCTGCACTCTGACGGAGAAACTATGTTGCTTCTAGGATTTTGTTTACAAACCTTTTATCTGTTTGAAGTCGGTTTTATATTATTGTAAAGCTTTAAAATGGAAAAATATGAGGCATGAAAGGTCCCTAGTGTTCTGATGAACCTGTAGGTATCCCATACATGTAGTTTCAATACATGTAGTTTCGATTGGTTCTTATTTTTGGTACAGAACCGATCGGAATGTTTATCGTAAATAAATGAAAGATTAAATTGTCACCATAGAAACAGGTTATCAGAATGTAATTATATATATAATTTTGATATTATTTAACAGCTGTTGTGAAAATTGAATACTATAAACAAAATATAAAACAACTGTTACTCAAAATACTTATTGTGTATTGAACACAGCTGATCATTAACTTAAATTTCTAATGGAACCTTTCGTTCTTTATAGCCCTTCCTAAAAGCATAATTTAATTATGTATATAGTCTTTAAACCATCTTTCTACCACTTACAAGTGTCAAAATATTGTTTTCAAATTTGATCTTACCGAATTGCTATAATAAAAAGATTGTGTTAATACGAAAAAAAACTATTTTGAAATTTTGTTTGAATAAAAACGTTCCCTGAAGCGTTTCAAGTAGAATATGTTTTTTATTTACAAAAGCAATTTTTATGATTATTTCAAACCAAAAAAAAGAATAAACATTTCTATTTTATCAGAATCCGTTTTCACCGTTGTAATCAGCGTTGAAATCGCTGAACATTTAACAATGTTATTTTTGAAAATCTGACGACGATCGGGTTTTATTTTTGTATTTTCGATGTAATTTGAAAGTTTGAAGTGAAACTTTGAGAATACGTTGAAGTGAAATCACAAAATTTGTAACTTGGAGAAAACATGTCGGAAATACGCTTTTATCACGTCAGCCAGGCATGGATAAAAAATAGCCGCCTCGGTGGCCTAGTGGATAGCGTATTAGGCTTTCACTCCGAGGACCCGGGTTCGATTCCCGGCCAGGGCTTGGCATTTTCATACGCTATAAATCATCCCATCGTCTGCATTAGCCCAAGTGTGCACAATAGTCGGACGTTAAAAAAATATATATCAAAATCGTCTTACAATAAGTAATAAATTTGAAATGAAAGAAAGAGTACATAAGTTGATCGAAAAACAGTAAAAATTATTAACACAAATTCTCAACACCTTCTGTTTTGTATTTTCAGTAATTTTTTATAAATGTTAAATATTTCAAATTCGATACACTAATTTGAATTATTTATCTTCTAATGACAAAACGTTTAGCAAAAGCTGATGCACCGATTTTTGAGAAATTATGTCGATT
>CM040185.1:68690039-68700039 GCA_022606455.1 Callitettix versicolor
CGATGACTATACGAACTCGACTAGTGCATACGTGACTCGATGCATACGTTAGAAACTCGACTAGTGCATACGTTAGAAACCCAATTAGTGCATATATTAGGAACTCGACTGTAGGTGCATACGATAGAAACTCGACTAGTGCATACGTTAGAAGAAACCCAACTAGTGCATATATTAGGAACTCGATGACTAGTGCATACGTTAGAAACTCGACTAGTGCATACGTTAGAAACCCAACTAGTGCATATATTAGGAACTCGATGACTAGTGCATACGATAGAAATTCGACTAGTGCATACGTTAGAAACCCAACTAATGCATATATTAGGAACTCGATGACTAGTGCATACGATAGAAACTCGACTAGTGCATACGTTAGAAACCCAACTAGTGCATATATTAGGAACTCGATGACTAGTGCATACGTTAGAAACTCGACTAGTGCATTCGTTAGAAACCCAACTAGTGCATATATTAGGAACTCGATGACTAGTGCATACGTTAGAAACTCGACTAGTGCATACGTTAGAAACCCAATTAGTGCATATGTTAGGAACTCGACTGGTGCATACGATAGAAACTCGACTAGTGCATACGTTAGAAACCCAACTAGTGCATATATTAGAAACTCGACTAGTGCATACGATAGAAACTCGACTAGTGCATACGTTAGAAACCCAACTAGTGCATATATTAGGAACTCGATGACTAGTGCATACGTTAGAAACTCGACTAGTGCATACGTTAGAAACCCAATTAGTGCATATGTTAGGAACTCGACTGGTGCATACGATAGAAACTCGACTAGTGCATACGTTAGAAACCCAACTAGTGCATATATTAGGAACTCGATGACTAGTGCATACGTTAGAAACTCGACTAGTGCATACGTTAGAAACCCAACTAGTGCATATATTAGGAACTCGATGACTAGTGCATACGATAGAAACTCGACTAGTGCATACGTTAGAAACCCAACTAGTGCATATATTAGGAACTCGATGACTAGTGCATACGTTAGAAACTCGACTAGTGCATACGTTAGAAACCCAATTAGTGCATATGTTAGGAACTCGACTGGTGCATACGATAGAAACTCGACTAGTGCATACGTTAGAAACCCAACTAGTGCATATATTAGGAACTCGATGACTAGTGCATACGTTAGAAACTCGACTAGTGCATACGTTAGAAACCCAACTAGTGCATATATTAGGAACTCGATGACTAGTGCATACGTTAGAAACTCGACTAGTGCATGCGTTAGAAACTCGACTAGTCAGCTGAGAAATAGTCACACGTTTTTATTTTACCAGGTTGAGCAACATTCCGGATGCAAATGTCCCCACACTATGACCCGTTGAACTTGACCATTCGCGTTTTGCTTTCACCTTGTTTTAGCTCGAGGGAACTGGATCGCTCCTGCAGATACGTGTTTATTTAGTAACTACACACACTGCGTAGTATTATTTATGAAAAATGAAATCAGAAATGGACATGATGACGTTCTTAACTTACTCATTGTGTTTATTTACGGTACTGGAATTGTTTTGGGACTGCTTCGTTTTAATCCCACATGTAAATAACAAAGTGTTTTTTAACGTAGTTTTAAAATTTGTAGACCACTCATTTTCTATTGGCTGACGCTAAATATTAGTTAAAATTAGATGTATTTTCCCGTTAATAATTAATAAATTAACCGCTATTTTTGAACGTATAAATGGGGTTTGGGGTACGAAGTTAATGTATTATTAGGATACAAACAGAAGTAATAATAAAATATAAAGTACGATTGATTAAGGTCTAATTCCTTCTTCAGGATGATCAGGACCGAACAGTAGGTCTGTGCTACCTGATAAAAATCTGGAGGGTGGATGTCATAGTATGAAGGACAAGTAGTGTACGTTCAGCCCTTAAGTGAAATACAGTCACAAAAATTACTAAATAATTGCACTAACTACTAAAGTAATCTAATGCGACAGACTGGAGAATAGGTTCGGTATCAGCAGTCAGTAACAAGTTATTGGCAGTTTTAGCTAAAAGAATGCTTGCAAAACTATCCGGTAAGCTGTTGGATAATAACCTCTTTCCTCAGTTTAACGTTATTAAATTACAAATTATAACCAGTTATAACACGCTCCGTCCCGCTAGATTTTTCTGGTCAGTCGTACTTAATGTGTGCCAAATGTATTTTAGCGCATCTATGTTCGTTCCGTTGAAAATGTTGCCGATTTCACCGTCGTAATCGGCGTTAAGATCTGCAAAAAATAGCGTTTACGACGGAAATACAAACATGAACCCTGGCCGCCGTGAGATGTGTTGCTGATTTCACTGTCGTAATCGGCGTTAAGATCTGCAAGAAATAGCGTTTACGACGGAAATACAAACATGAACCCTGGCCGCCGTGAGATGTGTTGCTGATTTCACCGTCGTAATCGGCGTTAAGATCTGCAAAAAATAGCGTTTACGACGGAAATACAAACATGAACCCTGGCCGCCGTGAGATGTGTTGCTGATTTCACTGTCGTAATCGGCGTTAAGATCTGCAAGAAATAGCGTTTACGACGGAAATACAAACATGAACCCTGGCCGCCGTGAGATATGTTGCTGATTTCACCGTCGTAATCGGCGTTAAGATCTGCAAAAATAGCGTTTACGACGGAAATACAAACATGAACCCTGGCCGCCGTGAGATGTGTTGCTGATTTCACCGTCGTAATCGGCGTTAAGATCTGCAAAAATAGCGTTTACGACGGAAATACAAACATGAACCCTGGCCGCCGTGAGATGTGTTGCTGATTTCACTGTCGTAATCGGCGTTAAGATCTGCAAGAAATAGCGTTTACGACGGAAATACAAACATGAACCCTGGCCGCCGTGAGATGTGTTGCTGATTTCACCGTCGTAATCGGCGTTAAGATCTGCAAAAATAGCGTTTACGACGGAAATACAAACATGAACCCTGGCCGCCGTGAGATGTGTTGCTGATTTCACTGTCGTAATCGGCGTTAAGATCTGCAAGAAATAGCGTTTACGACGGAAATACAAACATGAACCCTGGCCGCCGTGAGATGTGTTGCTGATTTCACCGTCGTAATCGGCGTTAAGATCTGCAAAAAATAGCGTTTACGACGGAAATACAAACATGAACCCTGGCCGCCGTGAGATGTGTTGCTGATTTCACTGTCGTAATCGGCGTTAAGATCTGCAAGAAATAGCGTTTACGACGGAAATACAAACATGAACCCTGGCCGCCGTGAGATGTGTTGCTGATTTCACCGTCGTAATCGGCGTTAAGATCTGCAAAAAATAGCGTTTACGACGGAAATACAAACATGAACCCTGGCCGCCGTGAGATGTGTTGCTGATTTCACTGTCGTAATCGGCGTTAAGATCTGCAAGAAATAGCGTTTACGACGGAAATACAAACATGAACCCTGGCCGCCGTGAGATGTGTTGCTGATTTCACCGTCGTAATCGGCGTTAAGATCTGCAAAAATAGCGTTTACGACGGAAATACAAACATGAACCCTGGCCGCCGTGAGATGTGTTGCTGATTTCACTGTCGTAATCGGCGTTAAGATCTGCAAGAAATAGCGTTTACGACGGAAATACAAACATGAACCCTGGCCGCCGTGAGATGTGTTGCTGATTTCACCGTCGTAATCGGCGTTAAGATCTGCAAAAAATAGCGTTTACGACGGAAATACAAACATGAACCCTGGCCGCCGTGAGATGTGTTGCTGATTTCACTGTCGTAATCGGCGTTAAGATCTGCAAGAAATAGCGTTTACGACGGAAATACAAACATGAACCCTGGCCGCCGTGAGATGTGTTGCTGATTTCACCGTCGTAATCGGCGTTAAGATCTGCAAAAAATAGCGTTTACGACGGAAATACAAACATGAACCCTGGCCGCCGTGAGATGTGTTGCTGATTTCACCGTCGTAATCGGCGTTAAGATCTGCAAAAATAGCGTTTACGACGGAAATACAAACATGAACCCTGGCCGCCGTGAGATGTGTTGCTGATTTCACTGTCGTAATCGGCGTTAAGATCTGCAAGAAATAGCGTTTACGACGGAAATACAAACATGAACCCTGGCCGCCGTGAGATGTGTTGCTGATTTCACTGTCGTAATCGGCGTTAAGATCTGCAAGAAATAGCGTTTACGACGGAAATACAAACATGAACCCTGGCCGCCGTGAGATGTGTTGCTGATTTCACCGTCGTAATCGGCGTTAAGATCTGCAAAAAATAGCGTTTACGACGGAAGTACGAACATGAACCATTGCCGCCGTGAGATGTGTTTTCTATTTGCAATGGCGATTGAACATTTAAAATCTATAACCCGACCCACGAAAGAAAAAACGTGAGTTTAGGACGTTATAAGTTCCAATCTATTATTGTACGGAAGTTTCAGATACACCAAATTAAAGCGTGTTCTTCTTTCTATAAATCTGTGTTAATTCCGTTAATATTTTGAAAATGTCGTTTTATATGTAATTCTACAGTAGGAAAGTTTACGATGTGTGAAAGTTTGTGCCATGTTTTACCTAACTGCATTGCACCTGGGGCGCAGTGCGTTGACAAATGGGGCATATTTCCACTCGTATACAGCCGCGCCACATTCCCTCGCTCTGAACGCTTATCTGCTAGTTGCACACGTAATCGTCGACTTCTGACAAAGTTATGGACTGACCCACCAATTAATACACCAAATTAAAACGTGTCCTTTTGTCTATAAATCTGCGTTAATTCCGTTAATATGTTTTCAAACGTCGATTTTATATTTACCGAAAAACACGATTTTCTCACAGTTTTTTACTACTAGCTACTTTGAACGTTCATAACTTTGTCAGTTTTTACTTTACAACAATGCTGTTCAAGTATGTTATGGTATAGACATTTGTTAATGTTTCTGCCGAATTTAACCAACTTCTTACAAAAATTGAAATCACGGTACATTTCCTTAAGAAAAATGCTCATTTTGTTACCGGCAACTTTATTGAAATAATTCTTTAGCAGATGTCTAATTTTATAACAGTATTATGAAGACCTATGTAAAATCAGATTTATAATTATTTTGAATAAGTAAACGTTAAGTTAATTAAACGAGATTTCAGTATTAATCTGAAAACTTAGCGCACACGTTGTACAGTCACTTTGCACACACTATAGACCTCTGGAGTTATTCGTAAATACGGGTGTAGGCCTGGAATAGGACACAAGGAAAATAATTGATGCAGTGTGGATAAACACAAGGACTCGTGAAGAAAACGTGGAAAGATTTGTCATAAACAAACGATTATGGTTCAGACAATCCGGATGACAATGACAGCCTTACGCCGAGTGCTATTAAACAAACTGCAATAATCATGACAACTATAGTTAATTACATTAATAAAAAAACATAGACAATTATAAAATTAAAAATGGAGCGGTTATCACGTCTATAGCGTGAGCCACCCGACAGTACTTTGGTAAGGTAAGCCAGTGCAACACAGAGGCGAGTGCTGCTGGAATTTAATTGGAATTTCGTTTCAGTATCTTTACAGTTACTCATTAAAAACGATTATAGATTCGATTGAACCTATATAGGTCTTGACAATACTGTTGTAAAATTACATACGTTGCACTCGCGTACCTTATCAAAGTACTGTCGGGTGGCTCACTCTATAGACCTACAGAGCGTAACAGTCGTTCCATTTTAAATTTTATTTGCATCTATAGAGGTCTATAGTGCGTGCCACGTGACTGTACTTTTGGTGCGCCAAGTGTTCAGGTTTTATTAAAAACATTTATAAATCTGAATTAATGTGTCTGTAATACTGTGTAAAATTACAGACATCTGTTATTTCAGTTACGTTGCTGGTGAGAAAATGATACTTTCTGTAGTTCAGTTTTTGTCAAAAATTGGTCAGATACGGCAGAAACATTAACAAATGTCTGTACTATAACATACTTGAACAGTTGTGGAGTAAAACTGACAAAGTTATGAGCCTTCAAAGTAGCTAGCAGTAGAAAGTAAATTAACGGAATTAACATAGATTTATAGGCAAAAGAACACGCTTTAATTTAATGTATCTAAAATTTCCGGACAATAACGTATTGGAACGTTATGACGTCATAAAATCAGATGTTTTGTTTTCATGGACCGGACTGTAATGCAGATTTTTACCTCAGTGAAATCAGTGGTTTTAAAGTAGTTTAAGGGTCGAAAATTTTAAATTCGATTCCATACATTTTAAATTCAAGACAGATACGTGCCGCGATTATCATGGTTCATGCACTACTGAAGTTCGTGTACGATTAAATTATCTTTAACTAGAAGAAAATAATGAAACACCATAAACTTTTGATTTGGAAGCGTGTCAAAGTGGAAAGTGTAGAAGTACATGCCGACAAATAACTGATAATGACTTTTTTATAGATAACAGTAGCATAAAATTGATTGTGGTTTAATTATATAAAATTTTCGATAACGATACACTGGTCTGATAGCGAATTAATTAATTTAGAATAATTGATTTTAAAATTTATTAACGGTTTGTTTGTTTTTTTATTTTCAATATGAAGCGCTTTGTACGTCTGTTTCAAGGTTCCTGCATCCATAAAATTGGTACATGTCGAAGTGAATGTGAGTGTCCGTGCTTGCGTGCGATTTCGATGAAATTTGGTGTTAGTTCTCGTTTGAATGTATATTGAAACCATTTTTACATAAAAAAATGAAGTAATCAATGGTTTTTATTCGTTGTATTAGTTCAGTTACTGATCTTATTGCTAAATTGAAGTTATATTCAAATGTAAAACTTCACAAACAAAGTGAAAATAAATTGTGAAGGCTAGGGCGATATGTAATATAACGGTGTTTAAATATTTATTAACAAACGTATTTATTACAATGTGCAACATATATTTAACAATATTAATGCTCTAAACAGTTTTTTGCTAGCGGGGACGAATATGTAATAATTTAATATTGAACTTACTAATATACGGAATTCTAAACAAATAAATATTAAATAAAAAAAGTTAATGTTAGTAAACGGGTTTTGAACTCGCGTCTCTTAGTGTAGCAAACAGAAATCATAGCACTGAGCCAAGAGTGCACGTAGAACAATCATTTCACTGGTGACAAATTCACTTTAAGAATAATAATAAAGTATATCGTTATAAAGATATAAGATACTAATAACGTATTTAAAGGTTTTTGCTGTATTTTTAGCAAAAATATTTAAAAGGTGAAAAGTGGACTTCATCCCCACATACAAGATCTTTAAAATGAGATATCAAACAATTGTATCAAAAAAGTGGGGCAATCTATATCGTTAGTCTTATAGATTCAATATGGCAGATAGACTTTAACATAAAATTGAACAGTTGTCATCGCCTAAACAATGTAGGAACTGAATTCTGCTTACTTACACCGAAAAACATCGACGCTAAATTCCCGAACTTCTCTCCCGGCTTTCAAACAGCCTACGCCTGATGCGAACGTAGTTCACAATTCTCCCGTCAACTGATACTCGCTTCTGATTGGTTCGCGTATCTCGGATGTAATATACTCTAGGTTATCACGTTTCTGCTCAGGCATTACTGCCGGCGCACCACATCGCATCTCTCGTACGCAGTAGCTTCATCTTGATTGATGCGTTCTTTCTCTGGTTTTAACAGTGAATTTCTGAGAAATTATGGTTTCTGCCATAATTTCGAATATAAACACAGGTTGAGATTAATTTTTTGGTAGAACATCGAGGAGGACCACCCACTACCGAACAACTACACGACTGTCTACCAACACCCGGAACAATTCTACAGGACATAACAACTTGCTCGGGCGGAAGTAGGAGGAATATAGCCAAATTTAAAGAACAAACGGATTAATACATAAAACAGTGAGTAGTGTTAGCACTCACAGAAAACAGTATTTAAATTATTTTCACTTTAAACGCGACGTTGCCAAAAAGCATTTCACTCTCGTTGCACGGCCTACTTATCTCCTAATAAATTGCAACACTGTACACATCGTGCAACACATGTCATTAGCCCGGGACATTTAGTTTCAGCGTGAAGCCAACTGTCACAATTTAACGTCTGTTCACTGGACGAGATATCCCGTGTATTAGTCCATATACGTAATGGTGACTCATGTACTCAAACGGAAATTTCTGTTACGGATTACCGTGACGTATATTTTATGATTGTTAGAACACGTAGTAGCGGCACACAGCTGCCTCGGTGACGTGATGTTAGCAGATTCGTAGTACAGTCATTTGACAATCTGATTTCACTATCAAAATCAACAATTAAATCACTATTTACAATAAATTAGAATTGTAACCTTTAAAATTACGTTGAAAATACGAAAGGGAACCCGTACCGCCGTCAGGTTTATTTTCGTATTTGCATTGGAATTTGAAAATTCAAAATGCTAGTTTATAAAGATTTTAACGCTGATTACGTTGGTGAAATCGTATTTGTCCAAATAATTACGGTGCAACTACAGTAAACGGGCTTTGCTGAGTAACAACTTTGTCCAAGCTATTGCCAAAATAAATTTTGAACGTGAATCTAATTGTGGTACAACGTTAGACTGCTAGCATACAACAAACACTTCAAAACATTTTCTGAAGATCGTGATCTGTGCTTATTTTATAGCCTCGTGCCTGGATTTAACCAGTAACCAATAGAAAACTACTACATATTTGTTCTTCTGCTTTAATCAGTTATCAAATATCATGCACGTATTTATGTCATGGAGCTAGGCACATAAAGCAGCATATAGACTGCAGGAAGGTGGTGTCAGGTTATCCTCAATTTTGGGGCATATAGAATCACAGAAAAGAATAATGACCCGATTCTAATAATGGGGACTGATCATATGGTCAGACGATACATGGTTTCTAGACCCTTTGATGTTAGGTTGACGTGTGAGGGTGGAGATCGTGTGGGAAAATCTGGAGACTGGTATACAGATGGCTCCAAGACAAATAGGCACTGGTGCCTGAGTGCGGTTGAAGAAAGTTATTATCCTGGGACAGTATGCAACAGTATTCCAAGCTGAAGTAATGACCATTAATGACTGTTGGAGAGAATTTGAAACGGCCTTCAAGAAGGATCGTATTCATATTCATACCGATAGTCAGGCAGCAATAAAATCACTTGCGGGTCCTATAATTCGGTCCAAGATGTTCTTGTAGTGTCGGGAGATCTTCTGTGCTCTGTTTCTGAGATGCCGGTTTACTCTTCACTGGGTTCCGGGGCACAAGGAGGTTGAAGGTAATGAAGAGACAGACCGACTGGCTGGACTGGGATCTGCATTTGAATTTAACGGACCTGAGCCGGCTTTAGGAATTTCTCTGTCGTTGACTGGTTCTGGTATTAATAGGTGGATTAATAAGCAACACCAGGCAAGATGGTGCAACACCTTAATGTGCATTCCCATAGTAAGCGCCTTAATCAAGGCTCCATTTGGGAGCTTAAAGGAGCGGCATACGTCTTGGGCAGAGTACAACTCAGGAAAATCATGGGGCTTATTGCAAGTCACTGTGATCTGGGGAATCACGTGAACAGGATAGGTATGTAACACGGAGAAACCGTGCAGAAAAGAGGAGGAAATCGCAGGACACATAATTCATGATTGTGAGGTTCTTGCTAGTAGGAGGCTAGGGGTTTTTGGTTTCCAGAACCCTAGGGATCTTGAGCAGAACGAGCTAGTCAGTGGATTGTTGGAAATTACTAAAGGCATCAATCTGCTAAACTAGTACTGAAGAGGTTTTGTTGCACATTAGTTTCATTGACCGCAGTGCCTGGGGTTATATTATTCCTTTCTTTAGTTTGACCCACAGGGGGTGCAGACTAGCTGCACCTATTTGAAAGGATTTAGACGTCCCTCACGGTTCCAGAGTCTTACATACACTTACACTTACGACTTTAACACTTTCCACTCACACTTACATTTAGGGAGGCAATAATAGCCTTAATGTGCTTTTCGCCT